>CM054125.1:1330539-1718942 GCA_028751855.1 Ambrosia trifida
TGGGTGTCTCGTTGGACATTCAGGTGCTTTAGGTCAACGAATACTGAACAACAGTTTATAAAGGCTGGAAATTCTTACTCTTGGAAATAATTTTATAGCCTATTGTACACCCTTATTGGGTTAGTCACAGGACCCCGAATCTCCTATCCTTATAGGAGAAGCCTAATTATAGTATTAACAAACTAAAATGGGTGTCTAGTTGGACATTCAGGTGCTGTAGGTTAAAGAATACTGAACAACAGTTTATAAAGGCTGGAAATTCTTACTCTTGGAAATAATTTTATAGCCTAATGTACACCCTTACTGGGTTAGTCACAGGACCCCGAATCTCCTATCCTTATAGGAGAAGCCAAATTATAGTATTAACAAACTAAAATGGGTTTCTCGTTGGAAATTCAGGTGGTGTAGGTCAAAGAATACTGAACAACAGTTTATAAAGGTTGGAAATTCTTACTCTTGGAAATAATTTTATAGCCTAATGTACACCCTTATTGGGTTAGTCACAGGACCCCGAATCTCCTATCCTTATAGGAGAAGCCTAATTATAGTATTAAAAAACTAAAATGGGTGTCCAGTTGGACATTCAGGTGCTGTAGGTCAAAGAATACTGAACAACAGTTTATAAAGGCTGGAAATTCTTACTCTTGGAAATAATTTTATAGCCTAATGTACACCCTTATTGGGTTGGTTAGTCACAGGACCCCGAATCTCCTATCCTTATAGGAGAAGTCTAATTATAGTATTAACAAACAAAAATGGGTATCTCGTTGGACATTTAGGTGCTTTAGGTCAACGAATACTGAACAACAGTTTATAAAGGCTGGAAATTCTTACTCTTGGAAATAATTTTATAGCCTAATGTACACCGTTATTGGGTTAGTCACAGGACCCCGAATCTCCTATCCTTATAGGAGAAGCCTAATTATAGTATTAACAAACAAAAATGGGTATCTCGTTGGACATTCAGGTACTGTAGGTCAAAGAATACTGAATAACAGTTTATAAAGGCTGGAAATTCTTACTCTTGGAAATAATTTTATAGCCTAATGTACACCCTTACTGGGTTAGTCACAGGACCCCGAATCTCCTATCCTTATAGGAGAAGCCTAATTATAGTATTAACAAACTAAAATGTGTGTCTCGTTGGACATTCAGGTGCTTTAGGTCAAAGAATACTGAACAACAGTTTATAAAGGTTGGAAATTCTTACTCTTGGAAATAATTTTATAGCCTAATGTACACCCTTATTGGGTTAGTCACAGGACCCCGAATCTCCTATCCTTATAGGAGAAGCCTAATTATAGTATTAACAAACTAAAATGGGTGTCTAGTTGGACATTCAGGTGCTGTAGGTCAAAGAATACTGAACAACAGTTTATAAAGGCTGGAAATTCGTACTCTTGGAAATAATTTTATAGCCTAATGTACACCCTTATTGGGTTGGTTAGTCACAGGACCCCGAATCTCCTATCCTTATAGGAGAAGCCTAATTATAGTATTAACAAACTAAAATGGGTGTCTCGTTGGACATTCAGGTGCTTTAGGTCAACGAATACTGAACAACAGTTTATAAAGGCTGGAAATTCTTACTCTTGGAAATAATTTTATAGCCTATTGTACACCCTTATTGGGTTAGTCACAGGACCCCGAATCTCCTATCCTTATAGGAGAAGCCTAATTATAGTATTAACAAACTAAAATGGGTGTCTAGTTGGACATTCAGGTGCTGTAGGTTAAAGAATACTGAACAACAGTTTATAAAGGCTGGAAATTCTTACTCTTGGAAATAATTTTATAGCCTAATGTACACCCTTACTGGGTTAGTCACAGGACCCCGAATCTCCTATCCTTATAGGAGAAGCCAAATTATAGTATTAACAAACTAAAATGGGTTTCTCGTTGGAAATTCAGGTGGTGTAGGTCAAAGAATACTGAACAACAGTTTATAAAGGTTGGAAATTCTTACTCTTGGAAATAATTTTATAGCCTAATGTACACCCTTATTGGGTTAGTCACAGGACCCCGAATCTCCTATTCTTATAGGAGAAGCCTAATTATAGTATTAAAAAACTAAAATGGGTGTCCAGTTGGACATTCAGGTGCTGTAGGTCAAAGAATACTGAACAACAGTTTATAAAGGCTGGAAATTCTTACTCTTGGAAATAATTTTATAGCCTAATGTACACCCTTATTGGGTTGGTTAGTCACAGGACCCCGAATCTCCTATCCTTATAGGAGAAGTCTAATTATAGTATTAACAAACAAAAATGGGTATCTCGTTGGACATTCAGGTGCTTTAGGTCAACGAATACTGAACAACAGTTTATAAAGGCTGGAAATTCTTACTCTTGGAAATAATTTTATAGCCTAATGTACACCCTTATTGGGTTAGTCACAGGACCCCGAATCTCCTATCCTTATAGGAGAAGCCTAATTATAGTATTAACAAACTAAAATGGGTGTCTAGTTGGACATTCAGGTGCTGTAGGTTAAAGAATACTGAACAACAGTTTATAAAGGCTGGAAATTCTTACTCTTGGAAATAATTTTATAGCCTAATGTACACCCTTACTGGGTTAGTCACAGGACCCCGAATCTCCTATCCTTATAGGAGAAGCCTAATTATAGTATTAGCAAACTAAAATGGGTGTCTCGTTGGAAATTCAGGTGGTGTAGGTCAAAGAATACTGAACAACAGTTTATAAAGGTTGGAAAATCTTACTCTTGGAAATAATTTTATAGCCTAATGTACACCTTACTGGGTTAGTCACAGGACCCCGAATCTCCTATCCTTATAAGAGAAGCCTAATTATAGTATTAACAAACTAAAATGGGTGTCTCGTTGGACATTCAGGTGGTGTAGGTCAAAGAATACTGAACAACAGTTTATAAAGGCTGGAAATTCTTACTCTTGGAAATAATTTTATAGCCTAATGTACACCCTTATTGGGTTAGTCACAGGACCCCGAATTTCCTATCCTTATAGGAGAAGCCTAATTATAGTATTAACAAACTAAAATGGGTGTCTCGTTGGACATTCAGGTGCTGTAGGTCAAAGAATACTGAACAACAGTTTATAAAGGCTGGAAATTCTTACTCTTGGAAATAATTTTATAGCCTAATGTACACCCTTACTGGGTTAGTCACAGGACCCCGAATCTCCTATCCTTATAGGAGAAGCCTAATTATAGTATTAACAAACTAAAATGTGTGTCTCGTTGGACATTCAGGTGCTTTAGGTCAAAGAATACTGAACAACAGTTTATAAAGGCTGGAAATTCTTACTCTTGGAAATAATTTTATAGCCTAATGTACACCCTTACTGGGTTAGTCACAGGACCCCGAATCTCCTATCCTTATAAGAGAAGCCTAATTATAGTATTAACAAACTAAAACGGGTGTCTCGTTGGACATTCAGGTGCTTTAGGTCAAAGAATACTGAACAACAGTTTATAAAGGCTGGAAATTCTTACTCTTGGAAATAATTTTATAGCCTAATGTACACCCTTACTGGGTTAGTCACAGGACCCCGAATCTCCTATCCTTATAAGAGAAGCCTAATTATAGTATTAACAAACTAAAATGGGTGTCTCGTTGGACATTCAGGTGCTGTAGGTCAAAGAATACTGAACAACAGTTTATAAAGGCTGGAAATTCTTACTCTTGGAAATAATTTTATAGCCTAATGTACACCCTTACTGGGTTAGTCACAGGACCCCGAATCTCCTATCCTTATAGGAGAAGCCTAATTATAGTATTAACAAACTAAAATGTGTGTCTCGTTGGACATTCAGGTGCTTTAGGTCAAAGAATACTGAACAACAGTTTATAAAGGCTGGAAATTCTTACTCTTGGAAATAATTTTATAGCCTAATGTACACCCTTATTGGGTTAGTCACAGGACCCCGAATCTCCTATCCTTATAGGAGAAGCCTAATTATAGTATTAACAAACTAAAATGGGTGTCTCGTTGGACATTCAGGTGTTGTAGGTCAAAGAATACTGAACAACAGTTTATAAAGGATGGAAATTCTTACTCTTGGAAATAATTTTATAGCCTAATGTACACCCTTACTAGGTTAGTCACAGGACCCCGAATCTCCTATCCTTATAGGAGAAACCTAATTATAGTATTAACAAACTAAAATGGGTGTCTCGTTGGACATTCAGGTGGTGTAGGTCAAAGAATACTGAACAACAGTTTATAAAGGCTGGAAATTCTTACTCTTGGAAATAATTTTATAGCCTAATGTACACCCTTATTGGGTTAGTCACAGGACCCCGAATCTCCTATCCTTATAGGAGAAGCCTAATTATAGTATTAACAAACTAAAATGGGTGTCTCGTTGGACATTCAGGTGCTGTAGGTCAAAGAATACTGAACAACAGTTTATAAAGGCTGGAAATTCTTACTCTTGGAAATAATTTTATAGCCTAATGTACACCCTTACTGGGTTAGTCACAGGACCCCGAATCTCCTATCCTTATAAGAGAAGCCTAATTATAGTATTAACAAACTAAAACGGGTGTCTCGTTGGACATTCAGGTGGTGTAGGTCAAAGAATACTGAACAACAGTTTATAAAGGCTGGAAATTCTTACTCTTGGAAATAATTTTATAGCCTAATGTACACCCTTATTGGGTTAGTCACAGGACCCCGAATCTCCTATCCTTATAGGAGAAGCCTAATTATAGTATTAACAAACTAAAATGGGTGTCTCGTTGGACATTCAGGTGCTGTAGGTCAAAGAATACTGAACAACAGTTTATAAAGGCTGGAAATTCTTACTCTTGGAAATAATTTTATAGCCTAATGTACACCCTTACTGGGTTAGTCACAGGACCCCGAATCTCCTATCCTTATAGGAGAAACCTAATTATAGTATTAACAAACTAAAATGGGTGTCTCGTTGGACATTCAGGTGGTGTAGGTCAAAGAATACTGAACAACAGTTTATAAAGGCTGGAAATTCTTACTCTTGGAAATAATTTTATAGCCTAATGTACACCCTTATTGGGTTAGTCACAGGACCCCGAATCTCCTATCCTTATAGGAGAAGCCTAATTATAGTATTAACAAACAAAAATGGGTATCTCGTTGGACATTCAGGTACTGTAGGTCAAAGAATACTGAATAACAGTTTATAAAGGCTGGAAATTCTTACTCTTGGAAATAATTTTATAGCCTAATGTACACCCTTACTGGGTTAGTCACAGGACCCCGAATCTCCTATCCTTATAGGAGAAGCCTAATTATAGTATTAACAAACTAAAATGGGTGTCTCGTTGGACATTCAGGTGCTTTAGGTCAAAGAATACTGAACAACAGTTTATAAAGGTTGGAAATTCTTACTCTTGGAAATAATTTTATAGCCTAATGTACACCCTTACTGGGTTAGTCACAGGACCCCGAATCTCCTATCCTTATAGGAGAAACCTAATTATAGTATTAACAAACTAAAATGGGTGTCTCGTTGGACATTCAGGTGGTGTAGGTCAAAGAATACTGAACAACAGTTTATAAAGGCTGGAAATTCTTACTCTTGGAAATAATTTTATAGTCTAATGTACACCCTTATTGGGTTAGTCACAGGACCCCGAATCTCCTATCCTTATAGGAGAAGCCTAATTATAGTATTAGCAAACAAAAATGGGTATCTCGTTGGACATTCAGGTACTGTAGGTCAAAGAATACTGAATAACAGTTTATAAAGGCTGGAAATTCTTACTCTTGGAAATAATTTTATAGCCTAATGTACATCCATATTGGGTTGGTTAGTCACAGGACCCCGAATCTCCTATCCTTATAGGAGAAGCCTAATTATAGTATTAGCAAACTAAAATGGGTGTCTCGTTGGACATTCAGGTGGTGTAGGTCAAAGAATACTGAACAACAGTTTATAAAGGCTGGAAATTCTTACTCTTGGAAATAATTTTATAGCCTAATGTACACCTTACTGGGTTAGTCACAGGACCCCGAATCTCCTATCCTTATAGGAGAAGCCTAATTATAGTATTAACAAACTAAAATGGGTGTCTCGTTGGACATTCAGGTGGTGTAGGTCAAAGAATACTGAACAACAGTTTATAAAGGGTGGAAATTCTTATTCTTGGAAATAATTTTATAGCCTAATGTACACCCTTATTGGGTTAGTCACAGGACCCCGAATTTCCTATCCTTATAGGAGAAGCCTAATTATAGTATTAACAAAATAAAATGGGTGTCTCGTTGGACATTCAGGTGCTGTAGGTCAAAGAATACTGAACAACAGTTTATAAAGGCTGGAAATTCTTACTCTTGGAAATAATTTTATAGCCTAATGTACACCCTTACTGGGTTAGTCACAGGACCCCGAATCTCCTATCCTTATAGGAGAAACCTAATTATAGTATTAACAAACTAAAATGGGTGTCTCGTTGGACATTCAGGTGGTGTAGGTCAAAGAATACTGAACAACAGTTTATAAAGGCTGGAAATTCTTACTCTTGGAAATAATTTTATAGCCTAATGTACACCCTTATTGGGTTAGTCACAGGACCCCGAATCTCCTATCCTTATAGGAGAAGCCTAATTATAGTATTAACAAACAAAAATGGGTATCTCGTTGGACATTCAGGTACTGTAGGTCAAAGAATACTGAATAACAGTTTATAAAGGCTGGAAATTCTTACTCTTGGAAATAATTTTATAGCCTAATGTACACCCTTACTGGGTTAGTCACAGGACCCCGAATCTCCTATCCTTATAGGAGAAGCCTAATTATAGTATTAACAAACTAAAATGGGTGTCTCGTTGGACATTCAGGTGCTTTAGGTCAAAGAATACTGAACAACAGTTTATAAAGGCTGGAAATTCTTACTCTTGGAAATAATTTTATAGCCTAATGTACACCCTTACTGGGTTAGTCACAGGACCCCGAATCTCCTATCCTTATAGGAGAAGCCTAATTATAGTATTAACAAACTAAAATGGGTGTCTCGTTGGACATTCAGGTGCTTTAGGTCAAAGAATACTGAACAACAGTTTATAAAGGTTGGAAATTCTTACTCTTGGAAATAATTTTATAGCCTAATGTACACCCTTATTGGGTTAGTCACAGGACCCCGAATCTCCTATCCTTATAGGAGAAGCCTAATTATAGTATTAACAAACTAAAATGGGTGTCTCGATGGACATTCAGGTGCTGTAGGTCAAAGAATACTGAACAACAGTTTATAAAGGCTGGAAATTCTTACTCTTGGAAATAATTTTATAGCCTAATGTACACCCTTACTGGGTTAGTCACAGGACCCCGAATCTCCTATCCTTATAGGAGAAACCTAATTATAGTATTAACAAACTAAAATGGGTGTCTCGTTGGACATTCAGGTGGTGTAGGTCAAAGAATACTGAACAACAGTTTATAAAGGCTGGAAATTCTTACTCTTGGAAATAATTTTATAGCCTAATGTACACCCTTATTGGGTTAGTCACAGGACCCCGAATCTCCTATCCTTATAGGAGAAGCCTAATTATAGTATTAGCAAACAAAAATGGGTATCTCGTTGGACATTCAGGTACTGTAGGTCAAAGAATACTGAATAACAGTTTATAAAGGCTGGAAATTCTTACTCTTGGAAATAATTTTATAGCCTAATGTACATCCATATTGGGTTGGTTAGTCACAGGACCCCGAATCTCCTATCCTTATAGGAGAAGCCTAATTATAGTATTAGCAAACTAAAATGGGTGTCTCGTTGGAAATTCAGGTGGTGTAGGTCAAAGAATACTGAACAACAGTTTATAAAGGTTGGAAATTCTTACTCTTGGAAATAATTTTATAGCCTAATGTACACCTTACTGGGTTAGTCACAGGACCCCGAATCTCCTATCCTTATAAGAGAAGCCTAATTATAGTATTAACAAACTAAAATGGGTGTCTCGTTGGACATTCAGGTGGTGTAGGTCAAAGAATACTGAACAACAGTTTATAAAGGGTGGAAATTCTTATTCTTGGAAATAATTTTATAGCCTAATGTACACCCTTATTGGGTTAGTCACAGGACCCCGAATTTCCTATCCTTATAGGAGAAGCCTAATTATAGTATTAACAAAATAAAATGGGTGTCTCGTTGGACATTCAGGTGCTGTAGGTCAAAGAATACTGAACAACAGTTTATAAAGGCTGGAAATTCTTACTCTTGGAAATAATTTTATAGCCTAATGTACACCCTTACTGGGTTAGTCACAGGACCCCGAATCTCCTATCCTTATAGGAGAAACCTAATTATAGTATTAACAAACTAAAATGGGTGTCTCGTTGGACATTCAGGTGGTGTAGGTCAAAGAATACTGAACAACAGTTTATAAAGGCTGGAAATTCTTACTCTTGGAAATAATTTTATAGCCTAATGTACACCCTTATTGGGTTAGTCACAGGACCCCGAATCTCCTATCCTTATAGGAGAAGCCTAATTATAGTATTAACAAACAAAAATGGGTATCTCGTTGGACATTCAGGTACTGTAGGTCAAAGAATACTGAATAACAGTTTATAAAGGCTGGAAATTCTTACTCTTGGAAATAATTTTATAGCCTAATGTACACCCTTACTGGGTTAGTCACAGGACCCCGAATCTCCTATCCTTATAGGAGAAGCCTAATTATAGTATTAACAAACTAAAATGGGTGTCTCGTTGGACATTCAGGTGCTTTAGGTCAAAGAATACTGAACAACAGTTTATAAAGGCTGGAAATTCTTACTCTTGGAAATAATTTTATAGCCTAATGTACACCCTTACTGGGTTAGTCACAGGACCCCGAATCTCCTATCCTTATAGGAGAAGCCTAATTATAGTATTAACAAACTAAAATGGGTGTCTCGTTGGACATTCAGGTGCTTTAGGTCAAAGAATACTGAACAACAGTTTATAAAGGTTGGAAATTCTTACTCTTGGAAATAATTTTATAGCCTAATGTACACCCTTATTGGGTTAGTCACAGGACCCCGAATCTCCTATCCTTATAGGAGAAGCCTAATTATAGTATTAACAAACTAAAATGGGTGTCTCGATGGACATTCAGGTGCTGTAGGTCAAAGAATACTGAACAACAGTTTATAAAGGCTGGAAATTCTTACTCTTGGAAATAATTTTATAGCCTAATGTACACCCTTACTGGGTTAGTCACAGGACCCCGAATCTCCTATCCTTATAGGAGAAACCTAATTATAGTATTAACAAACTAAAATGGGTGTCTCGTTGGACATTCAGGTGGTGTAGGTCAAAGAATACTGAACAACAGTTTATAAAGGCTGGAAATTCTTACTCTTGGAAATAATTTTATAGCCTAATGTACACCCTTATTGGGTTAGTCACAGGACCCCGAATCTCCTATCCTTATAGGAGAAGCCTAATTATAGTATTAGCAAACAAAAATGGGTATCTCGTTGGACATTCAGGTACTGTAGGTCAAAGAATACTGAATAACAGTTTATAAAGGCTGGAAATTCTTACTCTTGGAAATAATTTTATAGCCTAATGTACATCCATATTGGGTTGGTTAGTCACAGGACCCCGAATCTCCTATCCTTATAGGAGAAGCCTAATTATAGTATTAGCAAACTAAAATGGGTGTCTCGTTGGAAATTCAGGTGGTGTAGGTCAAAGAATACTGAACAACAGTTTATAAAGGTTGGAAATTCTTACTCTTGGAAATAATTTTATAGCCTAATGTACACCTTACTGGGTTAGTCACAGGACCCCGAATCTCCTATCCTTATAAGAGAAGCCTAATTATAGTATTAACAAACTAAAATGGGTGTCTCGTTGGACATTCAGGTGGTGTAGGTCAAAGAATACTGAACAACAGTTTATAAAGGCTGGAAATTCTTACTCTTGGAAATAATTTTATAGCCTAATGTACACCTTACTGGGTTAGTCACAGGACCCCGAATCTCCTATCCTTATAGGAGAAGCCTAATTATAGTATTAACAAACTAAAATGGGTGTCTCGTTGGACATTCAGGTGGTGTAGGTCAAAGAATACTGAACAACAGTTTATAAAGGGTGGAAATTCTTATTCTTGGAAATAATTTTATAGCCTAATGTACACCCTTATTGGGTTAGTCACAGGACCCCGAATTTCCTATCCTTATAGGAGAAGCCTAATTATAGTATTAACAAAATAAAATGGGTGTCTCGTTGGACATTCAGGTGCTGTAGGTCAAAGAATACTGAACAACAGTTTATAAAGGCTGGAAATTCTTACTCTTGGAAATAATTTTATAGCCTAATGTACACCCTTACTGGGTTAGTCACAGGACCCCGAATCTCCTATCCTTATAGGAGAAACCTAATTATAGTATTAACAAACTAAAATGGGTGTCTCGTTGGACATTCAGGTGGTGTAGGTCAAAGAATACTGAACAACAGTTTATAAAGGCTGGAAATTCTTACTCTTGGAAATAATTTTATAGCCTAATGTACACCCTTATTGGGTTAGTCACAGGACCCCGAATCTCCTATCCTTATAGGAGAAGCCTAATTATAGTATTAACAAACAAAAATGGGTATCTCGTTGGACATTCAGGTACTGTAGGTCAAAGAATACTGAATAACAGTTTATAAAGGCTGGAAATTCTTACTCTTGGAAATAATTTTATAGCCTAATGTACACCCTTACTGGGTTAGTCACAGGACCCCGAATCTCCTATCCTTATAGGAGAAGCCTAATTATAGTATTAACAAACTAAAATGGGTGTCTCGTTGGACATTCAGGTGCTTTAGGTCAAAGAATACTGAACAACAGTTTATAAAGGCTGGAAATTCTTACTCTTGGAAATAATTTTATAGCCTAATGTACACCCTTACTGGGTTAGTCACAGGACCCCGAATCTCCTATCCTTATAGGAGAAGCCTAATTATAGTATTAACAAACTAAAATGGGTGTCTCGTTGGACATTCAGGTGCTTTAGGTCAAAGAATACTGAACAACAGTTTATAAAGGTTGGAAATTCTTACTCTTGGAAATAATTTTATAGCCTAATGTACACCCTTATTGGGTTAGTCACAGGACCTCGAATCTCCTATCCTTATAGGAGAAGCCTAATTATAGTATTAACAAACTAAAATGGGTGTCTCGATGGACATTCAGGTGCTGTAGGTCAAAGAATACTGAACAACAGTTTATAAAGGCTGGAAATTCTTACTCTTGGAAATAATTTTATAGCCTAATGTACACCCTTACTGGGTTAGTCACAGGACCCCGAATCTCCTATCCTTATAGGAGAAACCTAATTATAGTATTAACAAACTAAAATGGGTGTCTCGTTGGACATTCAGGTGGTGTAGGTCAAAGAATACTGAACAACAGTTTATAAAGGCTGGAAATTCTTACTCTTGGAAATAATTTTATAGCCTAATGTACACCCTTACTGGGTTAGTCACAGGACCCCGAATCTCCTATCCTTATAGGAGAAGCCTAATTATAGTATTAGCAAACTAAAATGGGTGTCTCGTTGGAAATTCAGGTGGTGTAGGTCAAAGAATACTGAACAACAGTTTATAAAGGTTGGAAATTCTTACTCTTGGAAATAATTTTATAGCCTAATGTACACCTTACTGGGTTAGTCACAGGACCCCGAATCTCCTATCCTTATAAGAGAAGCCTAATTATAGTATTAACAAACTAAAATGGGTGTCTCGTTGGACATTCAGGTGGTGTAGGTCAAAGAATACTGAACAACAGTTTATAAAGGCTGGAAATTCTTACTCTTGGAAATAATTTTATAGCCTAATGTACACCTTACTGGGTTAGTCACAGGACCCCGAATCTCCTATCCTTATAGGAGAAG
Source organism: Ambrosia trifida (assembly GCA_028751855.1). Classification (NCBI taxonomy): domain Eukaryota; kingdom Viridiplantae; phylum Streptophyta; class Magnoliopsida; order Asterales; family Asteraceae; genus Ambrosia; species Ambrosia trifida. The sequence continues at coordinate 1,342,374 of CM054125.1, forward strand.
CCTAATTATAGTATTAACAAACTAAAATGGGTGTCTCGTTGGACATTCAGGTGGTGTAGGTCAATGAATACTGAACAACAGTTTATAAAGGGTGGAAATTCTTATTCTTGGAAATAATTTTATAGCCTAATGTACACCCTTATTGGGTTAGTCACAGGACCCCGAATTTCCTATCCTTATAGGAGAAGCCTAATTATAGTATTAACAAAATAAAATGGGTGTCTCGTTGGACATTCAGGTGCTGTAGGTCAAAGAATACTGAACAACAGTTTATAAAGGCTGGAAATTCTTACTCTTGGAAATAATTTTATAGCCTAATGTACACCCTTACTGGGTTAGTCACAGGACCCCGAATCTCCTATCCTTATAGGAGAAACCTAATTATAGTATTAACAAACTAAAATGGGTGTCTCGTTGGACATTCAGGTGGTGTAGGTCAAAGTATACTGAACAACAGTTTATAAAGGCTGGAAATTCTTACTCTTGGAAATAATTTTATAGCCTAATGTACACCCTTATTGGGTTAGTCACAGGACCCCGAATCTCCTATCCTTATAGGAGAAGCCTAATTATAGTATTAACAAACAAAAATGGGTATCTCGTTGGACATTCAGGTACTGTAGGTCAAAGAATACTGAATAACAGTTTATAAAGGCTGGAAATTCTTACTCTTGGAAATAATTTTATAGCCTAATGTACACCCTTACTGGGTTAGTCACAGGACCCCGAATCTCCTATCCTTATAGGAGAAGCCTAATTATAGTATTAACAAACTAAAATGGGTGTCTCGTTGGACATTCAGGTGCTTTAGGTCAAAGAATACTGAACAACAGTTTATAAAGGCTGGAAATTCTTACTCTTGGAAATAATTTTATAGCCTAATGTACACCCTTACTGGGTTAGTCACAGGACCCCGAATCTCCTATCCTTATAGGAGAAGCCTAATTATAGTATTAACAAACTAAAATGGGTGTCTCGTTGGACATTCAGGTGCTTTAGGTCAAAGAATACTGAACAACAGTTTATAAAGGTTGGAAATTCTTACTCTTGGAAATAATTTTATAGCCTAATGTACACCCTTATTGGGTTAGTCACAGGACCCCGAATCTCCTATCCTTATAGGAGAAGCCTAATTATAGTATTAACAAACTAAAATGGGTGTCTCGATGGACATTCAGGTGCTGTAGGTCAAAGAATACTGAACAACAGTTTATAAAGGCTGGAAATTCTTACTCTTGGAAATAATTTTATAGCCTAATGTACACCCTTACTGGGTTAGTCACAGGACCCCGAATCTCCTATCCTTATAGGAGAAACCTAATTATAGTATTAACAAACTAAAATGGGTGTCTCGTTGGACATTCAGGTGGTGTAGGTCAAAGAATACTGAACAACAGTTTATAAAGGCTGGAAATTCTTACTCTTGGAAATAATTTTATAGCCTAATGTACACCCTTATTGGGTTAGTCACAGGACCCCGAATCTCCTATCCTTATAGGAGAAGCCTAATTATAGTATTAGCAAACAAAAATGGGTATCTCGTTGGACATTCAGGTACTGTAGGTCAAAGAATACTGAATAACAGTTTATAAAGGCTGGAAATTCTTACTCTTGGAAATAATTTTATAGCCTAATGTACATCCATATTGGGTTGGTTAGTCACAGGACCCCGAATCTCCTATCCTTATAGGAGAAGCCTAATTATAGTATTAACAAACTAAAATGGGTGTCTCGTTGGACATTCAGGTGCTTTAGGTCAAAGAATACTGAACAACAGTTTATAAAGGCTGGAAATTCTTACTCTTGGAAATAATTTTATAGCCTAATGTACACCCTTATTGGGTTAGTCACAGGACCCCGAATCTCCTATCCTTATAGGAGAAGCCTAATTATAGTATTAACAAACTAAAATGGGTGTCTCGTTGGACATTCAGGTGTTGTAGGTCAAAGAATACTGAACAACAGATTATAAAGGCTGGAAATTCTTACTCTTGGAAATAATTTTATAGCCTAATGTACACCCTTACTGGGTTAGTCACAGGACCCCGAATCTCCTATCCTTTTAGGAGAAACCTAATTATAGTATTAACAAACTAAAATGGGTGTCTCGTTGGACATTCAGGTGGTGTAGGTCAAAGAATACTGAACAACAGTTTATAAAGGCTGGAAATTCTTACTCTTGGAAATAATTTTATAGCCTAATGTACACCCTTATTGGGTTAGTCACAGGACCCCGAATCTCCTATCCTTATAGGAGAAGCCTAATTATAGTATTAACAAACAAAAATGGGTATCTCGTTGGACATTCAGGTACTGTAGGTCAAAGAATACTGAATAACAGTTTATAAAGGCTGGAAATTCTTACTCTTGGAAATAATTTTATAGCCTAATGTACACCCTTATTGGGTTGGTTAGTCACAGGACCCCGAATCTCCTATCATTATAGGAGAAGCCTAATTATAGTATTAACAAACTAAAATGGGTGTCTCGTTGGACATTCAGGTGCTTCAGGTCAAAGAATACTGAACAACAGTTTATAAAGGCTGGAAATTCTTACTCTTGGAAATAATTTTATAGCCTAATGTACACCCTTATTGGGTTAGTCACAGGACCCCGAATCTCCTATCCTTATAGGAGAAGCCTAATTATAGTATTAACAAACTAAAATGGGTGTCTCGTTGGACATTCAGGTGCTGTAGGTCAAAGAATACTGAACAACAGTTTATAAAGGCTGGAAATTCTTACTCTTGGAAATAATTTTATAGCCTAATGTACACCCTTACTGGGTTAGTCACAGGACCCCGAATCTCCTATCCTTATAGGAGAAGCCTAATTATAGTATTAACAAACTAAAATGGGTGTCTCGTTGGACATTCAGGTGCTTTAGGTCAAAGAATACTGAACAACAGTTTATAAAGGTTGGAAATTCTTACTCTTGGAAATAATTTTATAGCCTAATGTACACCCTTATTGGGTTAGTCACAGGACCCCGAATCTCCTATCCTTATAGGAGAAGCCTAATTATAGTATTAACAAACTAAAATGGGTGTCTCGTTGGACATTCAGGTGGTGTAGGTCAAAGAATACTGAACAACAGTTTATAAAGGCTGGAAATTCTTACTCTTGGAAATAATTTTATAGCCTAATGTACACCCTTACTGGGTTAGTCACAGGACCCCGAATCTTCTATCCTTATAGGAGAAGCCTAATTATAGTATTAACAAACTAAAATGGGTGTCTCGTTGGACATTCAGGTGCTTTAGGTCAAAGAATACTGAAGAACAGTTTATAAAGGTTGGAAATTCTTACTCTTGGAAATAATTTTATAGCCTAATGTACACCCTTATTGGGTTAGTCACAGGACCCCGAATCTCCTATCCTTATAGGAGAAGCCTAATTATAGTATTAACAAACAAAAATGGGTATCTCGTTGGACATTCAGGTACTGTAGGTCAAAGAATACTGAATAACAGTTTATAAAGGCTGGAAATTCTTACTCTTGGAAATAATTTTATAGCCTAATGTACACCCTTATTGGGTTGGTTAGTCACAGGACCCCGAATCTCCTATCCTTATAGGAGAAGCCTAATTATAGTATTAACAAACTAAAATGGGTGTCTCGTTGGACATTCAGGTGCTTTAGGTCAAAGAATACTGAACAACAGTTTATAAAGGATGGAAATTCTTACTCTTGGAAATAATTTTATAGCCTAATGTACACCCTTATTGGGTTAGTCACAGGACCCCGAATCTCCTATCCTTATAGGAGAAGCCTAATTATAGTATTAACAAACTAAAATGGGTGTCTCGTTGGACATTCAGGTGCTGTAGGTCAAAGAATACTGAACAACAGTTTATAAAGGCTGGAAATTCTTACTCTTGGAAATAATTTTATAGCCTAATGTACACCCTTACTGGGTTAGTCACAGGACCCCGAATCTCCTATCCTTATAGGAGAAGCCTAATTATAGTATTAACAAACTAAAATGGGTGTCTCGTTGGACATTCAGGTGCTTTAGGTCAAAGAATACTGACCAACAGTTTATAAAGGTTGGAAATTCTTACTCTTCGAAATAATTTTATAGCCTAATGTACACCCTTATTGGGTTAGTCACAGGACCCCGAATCTCCTATCCTTATAGGAGAAGCCTAATTATAGTATTAACAAACTAAAATGGGTGTCTCGTTGGACATTCAGGTGCTGTAGGTCAAAGAATACTGAACAACAGTTTATAAAGGCTGGAAATTCTTACTCTTGGAAATAATTTTATAGCCTAATGTACACCCTTACTGGGTTAGTCACAGGACCCCGAATCTCCTATCCTTATAGGAGAAGCCTAATTATAGTATTAACAAACTAAAATGGGTGTCTCGTTGGACATTCAGGTGCTTTAGGTCAAAGAATACTGAACAACAGTTTATAAAGGTTGGAAATTCTTACTCTTGGAAATAATTTTATAGCCTAATGTACACCCTTATTGGGTTAGTCACAGGACCCCGAATCTCCTATCCTTATAGGAGAAGCCTAATTATAGTATTAACAAACTAAAATGGGTGTCTCGTTGGACATTCAGGTGGTGTAGGTCAAAGAATACTGAACAACAGTTTATAAAGGCTGGAAATTCTTACTCTTGGAAATAATTTTATAGCCTAATGTACACCCTTACTGGGTTAGTCACAGGACCCCGAATCTTCTATCCTTATAGGAGAAGCCTAATTATAGTATTAACAAACTAAAATGGGTGTCTCGTTGGACATTCAGGTGCTTTAGGTCAAAGAATACTGAAGAACAGTTTATAAAGGTTGGAAATTCTTACTCTTGGAAATAATTTTATAGCCTAATGTACACCCTTATTGGGTTAGTCACAGGACCCCGAATCTCCTATCCTTATAGGAGAAGCCTAATTATAGTATTAACAAACAAAAATGGGTATCTCGTTGGACATTCAGGTACTGTAGGTCAAAGAATACTGAATAACAGTTTATAAAGGCTGGAAATTCTTACTCTTGGAAATAATTTTATAGCCTAATGTACACCCTTATTGGGTTGGTTAGTCACAGGACCCCGAATCTCCTATCCTTATAGGAGAAGCCTAATTATAGTATTAACAAACTAAAATGGGTGTCTCGTTGGACATTCAGGTGCTTTAGGTCAAAGAATACTGAACAACAGTTTATAAAGGATGGAAATTCTTACTCTTGGAAATAATTTTATAGCCTAATGTACACCCTTATTGGGTTAGTCACAGGACCCCGAATCTCCTATCCTTATAGGAGAAGCCTAATTATAGTATTAACAAACTAAAATGGGTGTCTCGTTGGACATTCAGGTGCTGTAGGTCAAAGAATACTGAACAACAGTTTATAAAGGCTGGAAATTCTTACTCTTGGAAATAATTTTATAGCCTAATGTACACCCTTACTGGGTTAGTCACAGGACCCCGAATCTCCTATCCTTATAGGAGAAGCCTAATTATAGTATTAACAAACTAAAATGGGTGTCTCGTTGGACATTCAGGTGCTTTAGGTCAAAGAATACTGACCAACAGTTTATAAAGGTTGGAAATTCTTACTCTTCGAAATAATTTTATAGCCTAATGTACACCCTTATTGGGTTAGTCACAGGACCCCGAATCTCCTATCCTTATAGGAGAAGCCTAATTATAGTATTAACAAACTAAAATGGGTGTCTCGTTGGACATTCAGGTGCTGTAGGTCAAAGAATACTGAACAACAGTTTATAAAGGCTGGAAATTCTTACTCTTGGAAATAATTTTATAGCCTAATGTACACCCTTACTGGGTTAGTCACAGGACCCCGAATCTCCTATCCTTATAGGAGAAACCTAATTATAGTATTAACAAACTAAAATGGGTGTCTCGTTGGACATTCAGGTGGTGCAGGTCAAAGAATACTGAACAACAGTTTATAAAGGCTGGAAATTCTTACTCTTGGAAATAATTTTATAGCCTAATGTACACCCTTATTGGGTTAGTCACAGGACCCCGAATCTCCTATCCTTATAGGAGAAGCCTAATTATAGTATTAACAAACAAAAATGGGTATCTCGTTGGACATTCAGGTACTGTAGGTCAAAGAAGACTGAATAACAGTTTATAAAGGCTGGAAATTCTTACTCTTGGAAATAATTTTATAGCCTAATGTACACCTTTATTGGGTTGGTTAGTCACAGGACCCCGAATCTCCTATCCTTATAGGAGAAGCCTAATTATAGTATTAACAAACTAAAATGGGTGTCTCGTTGGACATTCAGGTGCTTTAGGTCAAAGAATACTGAACAACAGTTTATAAAGGCTGGAAATTCTTACTCTTGGAAATAATTTTATAGCCTAATGTACACCCTTATTGGGTTAGTCACAGGACCCCGAATCTCCTATCCTTATAGGAGAAGCCTAATTATAGTATTAACAAACTAAAATGGGTGTCTCGTTGGACATTCAGGTGCTGTAGGTCAAAGAATACTGAACAACAGTTTATAAAGGCTGGAAATTCTTACTCTTGGAAATAATTTTATAGCCTAATGTACACCCTTACTGGGTTAGTCACAGGACCCCGAATCTCCTATCCTTATAGGAGAAGCCTAATTATAGTATTAACAAACTAAAATGGGTGTCTCGTTGGACATTCAGGTGCTGTAGGTCAAAGAATACTGAACAACAGTTTATAAAGGCTGGAAATTCTTACTCTTGGAAATAATTTTATAGCCTAATGTACACCCTTATTGGGTTAGTCACAGGACCCCGAATCTCCTATCCTTATAGGAGAAGCCTAATTATAGTATTAACAAACAAAAATGGGTATCTCGTTGGACATTCAGGTACTGTAGGTCAAAGAAGACTGACTAACAGTTTATAAAGGCTGGAAATTCTTACTCTTGGAAATAATTTTATAGCCTAATGTACACCTTTATTGGGTTGGTTAGTCACAGGACCCCGAATCTCCTATCCTTATAGGAGAAGCCTAATTATAGTATTAACAAACTAAAATGGGTGTCTCGGTTGACATTCAGGTGCTTTAGGTCAAAGAATACTGAACAACAGTTTATAAAGGCTGGAAATTCTTACTCTTGGAAATAATTTTATAGCCTAATGTACACCCTTATTGGGTTAGTCACAGGACCCCGAATCTCCTATCCTTATAGGAGAAGCCTAATTATAGTATTAACAAACTAAAATGGGTGTCTCGTTGGACATTCAGGTGCTGTAGGTCAAAGAATACTGAACAACAGTTTATAAAGGCTGGAAATTCTTACTCTTGGAAATAATTTTATAGCCTAATGTACACCCTTACTGGGTTAGTCACAGGACCCCGAATCTCCTATCCTTATAGGAGAAGCCTAATTATAGTATTAACAAACTAAAATGGGTGTCTCGTTGGACATTCAGGTGCTTTAGGTCAAAGAATACTGAACAACAGTTTATAAAGGCTGGAAATTCTTACTCTTGGAAATAATTTTATAGCCTAATGTACACCCTTATTGGGTTAGTCACAGGACCCCGAATCTCCTATCCTTATAGGAGAAGCCTAATTATAGTATTAACAAACTAAAATGGGTGTCTCGTTGGACATTCAGGTGGTGCAGGTCAAAGAATACTGAACAACAGTTTATAAAGGCTGGAAATTCTTACTCTTGGAAATAATTTTATAGCCTAATGTACACCCTTATTGGGTTAGTCACAGGACCCCGAATCTCCTATCCTTATAGGAGAAGCCTAATTATAGTATTAACAAACAAAAATGGGTATCTCGTTGGACATTCAGGTACTGTAGGTCAAAGAATACTGAATAACAGTTTATAAAGGCTGGAAATTCTTACTCTTGGAAATAATTTTATAGCCTAATGTACACCCTTATTGGGTTGGTTAGTCACAGGACCCCGAATCTCCTATCCTTATAGGAGAAGCCTAATTATAGTATTAACAAACTAAAATGGGTGTCTCGTTGGACATTCAGGTGCTTTAGGTCAAAGAATACTGAACAACAGTTTATAAAGGCTGGAAATTCTTACTCTTGGAAATAATTTTATAGCCTAATGTACACCCTTATTGGGTTAGTCACAGGACCCCGAATCTCCTATCCTTATAGGAGAAGCCTAATTATAGTATTAACAAACTAAAATGGGTGTCTCGTTGGACATTCAGGTGCTGTAGGTCAAAGAATACTGAACAACAGTTTATAAAGGCTGGAAATTCTTACTCTTGGAAATAATTTTATAGCCTAATGTACACCCTTACTGGGTTAGTCACAGGACCCCGAATCTCCTATCCTTATAGAAGAAGCCTAATTATAGTATTAACAAACTAAAATGGGTGTCTCGTTGGACATTCAGGTGCTTTAGGTCAAAGAATACTGACCAACAGTTTATAAAGGTTGGAAATTCTTACTCTTGGAAATAATTTTATAGCCTAATGTACACCCTTATTGGGTTAGTCACAGGACCCCGAATCTCCTATCCTTATAGGAGAAGCCTAATTATAGTATTAACAAACTAAAATGGGTGTCTCGTTGGACATTCAGGTGCTGTAGGTCAAAGAATACTGAACAACAGTTTATAAAGGCTGGAAATTCTTACTCTTGGAAATAATTTTATAGCCTAATGTACACCCTTACTGGGTTAGTCACAGGACCCCGAATCTCCTATCCTTATAGGAGAAACCTAATTATAGTATTAACAAACTAAAATGGGTGTCTCGTTGGACATTCAGGTGGTGCAGGTCAAAGAATACTGAACAACAGTTTATAAAGGCTGGAAATTCTTACTCTTGGAAATAATTTTATAGCCTAATGTACACCCTTATTGGGTTAGTCACAGGACCCCGAATCTCCTATCCTTATAGGAGAAGCCTAATTATAGTATTAACAAACAAAAATGGGTATCTCGTTGGACATTCAGGTACTGTAGGTCAAAGAATACTGAATAACAGTTTATAAAGGCTGGAAATTCTTACTCTTGGAAATAATTTTATAGCCTAATGTACACCCTTATTGGGTTGGTTAGTCACAGGACCCCGAATCTCCTATCCTTATAGGAGAAGCCTAATTATAGTATTAACAAACTAAAATGGGTGTCTCGTTGGACATTCAGGTGCTTTAGGTCAAAGAATACTGAACAACAGTTTATAAAGGCTGGAAATTCTTACTCTTGGAAATAATTTTATAGCCTAATGTACACCCTTATTGGGTTAGTCACAGGACCCCGAATCTCCTATCCTTATAGGAGAAGCCTAATTATAGTATTAACAAACTAAAATGGGTGTCTCGTTGGACATTCAGGTGCTGTAGGTCAAAGAATACTGAACAACAGTTTATAAAGGCTGGAAATTCTTACTCTTGGAAATAATTTTATAGCCTAATGTACACCCTTACTGGGTTAGTCACAGGACCCCGAATCTCCTATCCTTATAGGAGAAGCCTAATTATAGTATTAACAAACTAAAATGGGTGTCTCGTTGGACATTCAGGTGCTATAGGTCAAAGAATACTGAACAACAGTTTATAAAGGTTGGAAATTCTTACTCTTGGAAATAATTTTATAGCCTAATGTACACCCTTATTGGGTTAGTCACAGGACCCCGAATCTCCTATCCTTATAGGAGAAGCCTAATTATAGTATTAACAAACTAAAATGGGTGTCTCGTTGGACATTCAGGTGCTGTAGGTCAAAGAATACTGAACAACAGTTTATAAAGTCTGGAAATTCTTACTCTTGGAAATAATTTTATAGCCTAATGTACACCCTTACTGAGTTAGTCACAGGACCCCGAATCTCCTATCCTTATAGGAGAAACCTAATTATAGTATTAACAAACTAAAATGGGTGTCTCGTTGGACATTCAGGTGGTGCAGGTCAAAGAATACTGAACAACAGTTTATAAAGGCTGGAAATTCTTACTCTTGGAAATAATTTTATAGCCTAATGTACACCCTTATTGGGTTAGTCACAGGACCCCGAATCTCCTATCCTTATAGGAGAAGCCTAATTATAGTATTAACAAACAAAAATGAGTATCTCGTTGGACATTCAGGTACTGTAGGTCAAAGAATACTGAATAACAGTTTATAAAGGCTGTAAATTCTTACTCTTGGAAATAATTTTATAGCCTAATGTACACCCTTATTGGGTTGGTTAGTCACAGGACCCCGAATCTCCTATCCTTATAGGAGAAGCCTAATTATAGTATTAACAAACTAAAATGGGTGTCTCGTTGGACATTCAGGTGCTTTAGGTCAAAGAATACTGAACAACAGTTTATAAAGGCTGGAAATTCTTACTCTTGGAAATAATTTTATAGCCTAATGTACACCCTTATTGGGTTAGTCACAGGACCCCGAATCTCCTATCCTTATAGGAGAAGCCTAATTATAGTATTAACAAACTAAAATGGGTGTCTCGTTGGACATTCAGGTGCTTTAGGTCAAAGAATACTGAACAACAGTTTATAAAGGCTGGAAATTCTTACTCTTGGAAATAATTTTATAGCCTAATGTACACCCTTATTGGGTTAGTCACAGGACCCCGAATCTCCTATCCTTATAGGAGAAACCTAATTATAGTATTAACAAACTAAAATGGGTGTCTCGTTGGACATTCAGGTGGTGCAGGTCAAAGAATACTGAACAACAGTTTATAAAGGCTGGAAATTCTTACTCTTGGAAATAATTTTATAGCCTAATGTACACCCTTATTGGGTTAGTCACAGGACCCCGAAACTCCTATCCTTATAGGAGAAGCCTAATTATAGTATTAACAAACAAAAATGGGTATCTCGTTGGACATTCAGGTACTGTAGGTCAAAGAATACTGAATAACAGTTTATAAAGGCTGGAAATTCTTACTCTTGGAAATAATTTTATAGCCTAATGTACACCGTTATTGGGTTGGTTAGTCACAGGACCCCGAATCTCCTATCCTTATAGGAGAAGCCTAATTATAGTATTAACAAACTAAAATGGGTGTCTCGTTGGACATTCAGGTGCTTTAGGTCAAAGAATACTGAACAACAGTTTATAAAGGCTGGAAATTCTTACTCTTGGAAATAATTTTATAGCCTAATGTACACCCTTATTGGGTTAGTCACAGGACCCCGAATCTCCTATCCTTATAGGAGAAGCCTAATTATAGTATTAACAAACTAAAATGGGTGTCTCGTTGGACATTCAGGTGCTGTAGGTCAAAGAATACTGAACAACAGTTTATAAAGGCTGGAAATTCTTACTCTTGGAAATAATTTTATAGCCTAATGTACACCCTTACTGGGTTAGTCACAGGACCCCGAATCTCCTATCCTTATAGGAGAAGCCTAATTATAGTATTAACAAACTAAAATGGGTGTCTCGTTGGACATTCAGGTGCTTTAGGTCAAAGAATACTGAACAACAGTTTATAAAGGTTGGAAATTCTTACTCTTGGAAATAATTTTATAGCCTAATGTACACCCTTATTGGGTTAGTCACAGGACCCCGAATCTCCTATCCTTATAGGAGAAGCCTAATTATAGTATTAACAAACTAAAATGGGTGTCTCGTTGGACATTCAGGTGCTGTAGGTCAAAGAATACTGAACAACAGTTTATAAAGTCTGGAAATTCTTACTCTTGGAAATAATTTTATAGCCTAATGTATACCCTTACTGGGTTAGTCACAGGACCCCGAATCTCCTATCCTTATAGGAGAAACCTAATTATAGTATTAACAAACTAAAATGGGTGTCTCGTTGGACATTCAGGTGGTGCAGGTCAAAGAATACTGAACAACAGTTTATAAAGGCTGGAAATTCTTACTTTTGGAAATAATTTTATAGCCTAATGTACACCCTTATTGGGTTAGTCACAGGACCCCGAATCTCCTATCCTTATAGGAGAAGCCTAATTATAGTATTAACAAACAAAAATGAGTATCTCGTTGGACATTCAGGTACTGTAGGTCAAAGAATACTGAATAACAGTTTATAAAGGCTGGAAATTCTTACTCTTGGAAATAATTTTATAGCCTAATGTACACCCTTATTGGGTTGGTTAGTCACAGGACCCCGAATCTCCTATCCTTATAGGAGAAGCCTAATTATAGTATTAACAAACTAAAATGGGTGTCTCGTTGGACATTCAGGTGCTTTAGGTCAAAGAATACTGAACAACAGTTTATAAAGGCTGGAAATTCTTACTCTTGGAAATAATTTTATAGCCTAATGTACACCCTTATTGGGTTAGTCACAGGACCCCGAATCTCCTATCCTTATAGGAGAAGCCTAATTATAGTATTAACAAACTAAAATGGGTGTCTCGTTGGACATTCAGGTGCTGTAGGTCAAAGAATACTGAACAACAGTTTATAAAGGCTGGAAATTCTTACTCTTGGAAATAATTTTATAGCCTAATGTACACCCTTACTGGGTTAGTCACAGGACCCCGAATCTCCTATCCTTTTAGGAGAAACCTAATTATAGTATTAACAAACTAAAATGGGTGTCTCGTTGGACATTCAGGTGGTGTAGGTCAAAGAATACTGAACAACAGTTTATAAAGGCTGGAAATTCTTACTCTTGGAAATAATTTTATAGCCTAATGTACACCCTTATTGGGTTAGTCACAGGACCCCGAATCTCCTATCCTTATAGGAGAAGCCTAATTATAGTATTAACAAACAAAAATGGGTATCTCGTTGGACATTCAGGTACTGTAGGTCAAAGAATACTGAATAACAGTTTATAAAGGCTGGAAATTCTTACTCTTGGAAATAATTTTATAGCCTAATGTACACCCTTATTGGGTTGGTTAGTCACAGGACCCCGAATCTCCTATCCTTATAGGAGAAGCCTAATTATAGTATTAACAAACTAAAATGGGTGTCTCGTTGGACATTCAGGTGCTTTAGGTCAAAGAATACTGAACAACAGTTTATAAAGGCTGGAAATTCTTACTCTTGGAAATAATTTTATAGCCTAATGTACACCCTTATTGGGTTAGTCACAGGACCCCGAATCTCCTATCCTTATAGGAGAAGCCTAATTATAGTATTAACAAACTAAAATGGGTGTCTCGTTGGACATTCAGGTGCTGTAGGTCAAAGAATACTGAACAACAGTTTATAAAGGCTGGAAATTCTTACTCTTGGAAATAATTTTATAGCCTAATGTACACCCTTACTGGGTTAGTCACAGGACCCCGAATCTCCTATCCTTATAGGAGAAACCTAATTATAGTATTAACAAACTAAAATGGGTGTCTCGTTGGACATTCAGGTGGTGTAGGTCAAAGAATACTGAACAACAGTTTATAAAGGCTGGAAATTCTTACTCTTGGAAATAATTTTATAGCCTAATGTACTCCCTTATTGGGTTAGTCACAGGACCCCGAATCTCCTATCCTTATAGGAGAAGCCTAATTATAGTATTAACAAACAAAAATGGGTATCTCGTTGGACATTCAGGTACTGTAGGTCAAAGAATACTGAATAACAGTTTATAAAGGCTAGAAATTCTTACTTTTGGAAATAATTTTATAGCCTAATGTACACCCTTACTGGGTTAGTCACAGGACCCCGAATCTCCTATCCTTATAGGAGAAGCCTAATTATAGTATTAACAAACTAAAATGGGTATCTCGTTGGACTTTCAGGTGCTGTGGGTCAAAGAATGCTGAAAAACAGTTTTTAAAGGCTGGAAATTCTTACTCTTGGAAATAATTTTATAGCCTAATGTACACCCTTATTCGGTTAGTCACGGGACCCCGAATCTCCTATCCTTATAGGAGAAGCCTAATTATAGTATTAACAAACTAAAATTGGTATCTCGTTGGACTTTCAGGTGCTGTAGGTCAATGAATACTGAACAACAGTTTATAAAGGCTGGAAATTCTTACTCTTGGAAATAATTTTATAGCCTAATGTATACCCTTATTGGGTTAGTCACGGGACCCCGAATCTCCTATCCTTATAGGAGAAGCCTAATTATAGTATTAACAAACTAACACTACAAGAAAATGAAGCCTAATGCAACTCTGGTAAAATGTTACATTAGGCTTTAAAAAAGTTGCATTACGCCTAATGCAACCTTTTATTAAAAGCTGCATTAGGTGCAGTTGCATTAGACTTAATGTAACCCTTTTGTTAGATAATGCAACATTTTTTAAAGGGTTGCATTTATTTTACAAATGCAACCTTTTTATAATGCAACTTTTTTTATATACTAATGCAACTATTCTAATACTCAAATGCAACCTTTGTTACACTAAAATGCAACCTTTGTTATACTCAAATGCAACCATTAGTCTATACTTTATATCAAATGCAACACATTTATAAGATTTAGTTATAGTAAATGCAACCTTTTTCTTACGCCAAATGCAACTCTATAAATATTTTCATTTACTATCAATAATATACATTCAATCACAATTAGTCCAACCCAATAATAAGTCATATGGTACTTTAATATATTTTTCTAAAATCAAATAACATTATAATCAATAAAAAGTGTTATACAATTATAACGAGTAATGAAACATTCTACATTTCTACTCATCTCGATCTCCAACTAAAAGTTGTTACATAACCTTCCGCATCACAGCTTTCAAGTCTTCTCGCCGCTTGATAATATCTTTTTGCATAGCTTCGAGCTTGGTTTTTGTTCTTTCATGATCCTCTCCATAGTTCGCTTTGTTCTTTACAACCAGAAAAGAATTTACCGTATGGTAGACTTTGTAGTTAAATTGTTCATGCAATATTGTTCAAAGAAAAATATTAAGATATTGTCCAAGCTAATAAGTCAAAATTCGAAAGTCAAGCTTACATAGAAGTTGTATATGTATATGCTATCAATACCAACAGCCAATAAACTGGCAATATTATTGAATCAAATATGTTTGCAAATCTGTTTAACTAACATTATCAAATCAAAGTTGTTTAAAAAAACTAGTTATTATTAATAAAGTTAGACTGATGCATATTATAGCTGCAACTAATTCATAATTGAAACATGAAACAACTAATTAAAGTGCAAACTCAAACATGTTGGATAACATCTATCATCTAGTTTAGAGATAAACAGGTAATTTATGTGCAAACAACACATCTAACAAATAAAAAGATAAAACTACTAAATACCTTACCAAGACATACTACATGATCTGGTTTATCCCCGGCTGAACAGGCAGATCAGGTGCAGCCCTGTAGCGATTTTGTAGTCCAGCTAACCAAGAACGATATCTGCTCGGCGGTACTTGGTGAACAACATTAAATCTGTAGTCTATCCTAACATACGCCACTGAAATCAATAACCAAACAATCCAAAGTATGAGTATGAATGTTCTCTTAATTATAGAAAGATTAATATATAGTGGGTTAGATTAACCTGATAATTGAAAGGTGTGGTGTTTATGAACTAGCTCAAGGTTTGAACTGACTGTCATATAGAACAACCACTCAAATTTAAGATATATGAATGCAAATCACATAAATCATTAACAATATGCAGAAAGTTCAACAAACAAAAACGAATGACACTAACATAATCACATAAATTCAAGTGGAATCCAAAATTACCACTATTTGGCATTCAAATCAACAAGACATTATTTAAGATTACAATGCCTAATAATTAACTGGACCAACCTCACAACTCTATAATAGGTAAATCGGTGCCATTGTCTAGGTAAAACTTATAGCTGAAAGCTAAATGTACCCCAAAAATAAGATAACAAAGAGTTCCATAAATATTTTAAGAGTCATGTTTTTTCCTTATTAACTTTGATTGCGTGAGAAAAAAAATTACAAGGTCAGAAAAGAAACCCCATAGCAGAATGAAAATTAAAGCCAAGTAATTTACAAATGATAGCATTAATGAAGTGTATACATCTTTAGTAATCCCAAGTCATTGTGGTGCAAACAAATGGCAGGAGTTTCTTAGTTAGGGATCTAGGATCCAAGAGCCGGCATGGTTAACAAAATTAGGGGGGACGGGGCGCCACCAGAATTGGTCACGGGTACCCCACTACCAGTACGGTAACACCGCCACCACCCATGCTGGCTTGGTTTAAAAAAGCGCGAGGCGCTCCGAGGCGTTTTGGGTCCAAAATCCGAAGCGCGGGGCTTAAAGCGCGAAGCGAGAGCTTCACGTATAGCATTAAAAAAATTATAAAAAATATTTATATATGTCAATATGACATTTTCTACATGTTAATCAATCATGAGCACAAAAACATGATTATAAAACACACTTGAACACTTAAAAAGCATATTCAAAACATAAAAACGATGAGGCACTACTGTAGCGGGCCAAATAAAGCACTTTAAAAGGTTTTTTTGGCTGAGGCGCTACTGTAGCGCGCGCCTCAAGCGCCCGAGGCGGCGCTTCATGTAGTTCAGCGCTTTTTGGCAAAAAAAGCGTTTTTCTTGGAGCCTCGCGCCTCAAACGCTTAAAGCGCGCCTGAAGCGCGCTTTTTTAAACCAAGCATGCTGGTAGTGGCACCGTGAACCAAAATCTAGTTGTAGTTAACGGGCTGGTACCCGTGAGTTTCTCTCTCCCCTTTTGTCTTTTTCTCTACTTTATTTCGAGTGGAGTGCTGCCTCCAAAAAAAACTGTTTCAGTGAAGTGAAGTGATGTGACAGTGTAAGATTGGTAAAAATCAGCGAAGTTAAATAAACCTAGTGGAGCGCCCCGTCCCCCATTACATCTAATCGTATAAGTTTACATCTGGTATGTCATCAATCTACATAAAATGGACAAAGAAAACTGTTGTGGGTCAACCCAACATGACCATTTTATCCACTAACACCAAATAAAATCTCAAACACAATGTGATGGCTGTAATCAATGCTGATTAGTTAACAGTGTATTAAAAAAATAATCAATAAGTTTATCCATGAATCCAATGTTATGAGTGTAGAATAATGTAGATTGGCAGGTAGAGCATTTCAGAAAATTATTAAATAAATCATCAAAATCATTTTTAAAAATAAGAACAACTCACTGTCATGTGATATATGATGAGTCACTTTGGTTGAAGCATTTCATCGAGCAGTTTGTGTGCATCTTCAAACCTAAATTACATATAATGACATAAACATAATGTAATATTAGCCTAATACATGCAAACATGAATACAACAGCCAAAACAGATTTACACACAACAAGTATATACGTATTATCTATCCATATACGTTAACACTTATAAAAGCTATATTTAAAAACGAAAAATTATGAGAAATCAAAACCAAAACCTAATACGATTTGTGAAAGATGGTAAGATTATACCGCACACGGAATCGCACCATAAAAAGTGGCCAAAGCAGTGTCGGAGGAATCGAGCGATGACACATGGTGCTGATGGTTGAGATGTATGGTTGAAGGAAAATCTCAAAATCATATAGGAAGGGTCAAATTAGGTGGAAGGGAATCAGTGGGCGGGATATAATGGAAGGAATTTATAATTTTCATTTTGAATTCTTTAATTAAATTTTATCAATATTATACATGATTTGTATAACAATTTGTATGTAACTGACACATCTTAATAATAAACTTTCACTAGAAGCCAGGGATCATGATCGTTAATAAATGCTGAGAAAGGTTCTTGTATAAATAATTCGTATCCTATAAATAGCCCTTAATGTGATAAGTGAATGAGGATATTTTTTTTAGTTTTTTTTTTCTAAGTTTTTTTTTTCATATTGTTAACCATGTACTTTAATACTTAAATTTAAAAATAAATTGTTGTAGAGTAATTACGCTATTTTTTTTTGTATTATTCATTTAGAAAACATGTTTAAGCAATTGGAGAAAAAATTTTCCCCTTCATTTCTCATGTTTAGTAGGTTAGTGAACTATAGTAATTTATATAAGTCTTGAGAAATCACGCTATATATATATATATTTGTATGTATAGTTTATTTTATAAAAAATGTTTATAGAAGTTAATTTATTTGTAAAACTTTAATTTACTTAATATAATGTTTTAATGGACCATATTAGGCCTTAATAAATCACAATGCATGACAGTAGATTGTATATGTCTGAATGGACCATATTGGGCTTTAGTGTATCACAATGGAGAGTAGTAGATCCTATATGTCTTAATGGACCATATTAGGCCTCAATGGCTCACAATGGACGGTAGTCGATCGTATAAGTCTTAATGGACCATATTGGGCCTTAACGAGTCACAATGGATAATGTAGATTATACATGTCTCAATGAACCATATTGGGTCTTAATGGATCACAATAAACGATAGTAGATCGTATTAGTCTTGATAGGCCATATTGAGCTTTAATGAATCACAATGGAGAACAATAGATCGTATACGTCTTACAAGATTATATTGGGCCTTAGTGGACCACAATAGAGAATAGTTGACTATATATGTCTTAATGGACCATATTAGGCCATAATGGACCACAATGGACAATAATTGTTCAGGGATCTCTTAATGGATATATTGGGCCTTAATGGATCATAATCAAGGATTTGAATTTTGGTTTTGGGTAATGAAAATATCGGTACCAAACGATAGTGGGTCATATGTCATATATGTCTTAATGGACCATAACAAGTGTTAATGGATCACAATGTATAATAGTAGATCATAAATGTTTTAATGTACTAAATTTGGCCTTAATGGGTCACAATAAAAAATACTAGATCATATATGTCTTAGAGATGAGCTCGGTACCAAGTCGTACTGAACCGATCCCAATATCAAAAATACCGAAACCCATTTTCGCCAAAACTTGGTACCAAATCTATATGTCTTAATAGACCTTATTAGGCGGTAATGGGTCACAATGGAGAATAGTTGATCAAATTTAGGGTCATAATGGATAATAGTTTATCAAAATTAGGGATGTGCTTTTCGGTACTGAAAATAGTGGTCCCGAACCACTACCGAATCTTCTTCAGTACCAAGTTTTAGCGATTTTTGGTACCATTATTTTCGGTACCATACCGGTTTGGTTCGTTATGGTACCGTTCGGACCAACCCTAATCCATTCAATTCTAAGAGGAAAAAAATCATCTACACATATATGACGCGTATTGGCCAATACAGATCATACAGGGGGTCTTGAAAATAGAAAGGCCCAGATATGTGAGATCCACAAGTAAAACGTTGTACTAATACGACCCGTATTGACCACATCATAAATACTTGGAATAGCTCAATAGTTGTCCATAATCTAATTCTGCCCTTGCATCGCGTACATTTAGATGCAAGCTTCTAAAATAGCAACTGCATTTAATGCATTTAACTTTCAACATGCAACCTTTTAAAATAAGAGTTGCGTTTAAATTTTCTCAATGCAACCTTTTTAACAAAACTTACAAATTTCAATATATTTTGCAACCTTTTAAGAAAAAAGTTGCAAATTTAAGATAGTTTTGCAACTTTTTTGTCAAAAAAGTTGCATTAAATCTTCTAATGCAACCTTTATGTTCAATGAAGTTGCATTAAAATCAAATGCAACTCATCTAGAAAAGGTTGCTTCTAAAAAGTTGCATTAGACCTATTTTCTAGTAGTGTAAAATGGGTATCTCGTTGGACTTTCAGGTGCTGTAGGTCAAAGAATACTGAACAACAGTTTATAAAGGCTGGAAATTCTTACTCTTGGAAATAATTTTATAGCCTAATGTACACCCTTATTGGGTTAGTCACGGGACCCCGAATCTCCTATCCTTATAGGATAAGCCTAATTATAGTATTAAAGAAGTAGAATGGTTATCTCGTTGGACTTTCAGGTGCTGTAGGTCAAAGAATACTGAACAACAGTTTATAAAGGCTGGAAATTCTTACTCATGGAAATAATTTTATAGCCTAATGTACACCCTTATTGGGTTAGTCACGGGACCCCGAATCTCCTATCCTTATAGGAGAAGCCTAATTATAGTATTAACAAACTAAAATGGGTATCTCGTTGGACTTTCAGTTGCTGTGGGTCAAAGAATACTGAACAACAGTTTATAAAGGCTGGAAATTCTTACTCTTGGAAATAATTTTATAGCCTAATGTACACCCTTATTGGGTTAGTCACGGGGCCCCGAATCTCCTATCCTTATAGGAGAAGCCTAATTATAGTATTAACAAACTAAAATGGGTATCTCATTGGACTTTCAGGTGCTGTAGGTCAAAGAATACTAAACAACAGTTTATAAAGGCTGGAAATTCTTACTCTTGGAAATAATTTTATAGCCTAATGTACACCCTTATTCGGTTAGTCACGGGACCCCGAATCTCCTATTCTTATAGGAGAAGCCTAATTGTAGTATTAACAAACTAAAATGGGTGTCTCGTTGGACTTTCAGGTGCAATGGGTCAAAGAATACTGAACAACAGTTTATAAAGGCTAGAAATTCTTACTCTTGGAAATAATTTTATAGCCTAATGTACACCCTTATTGGGTTAGTCACGGGACCCCGAATCTCCTATCCTTATAGGAGAAGCCTAATTATAGTATTAACAAACTAAAATGGGTCTCTCGTTGGACTTTCAGGTGCTATGGGTCAAAGAATACTGAACAACAGTTTATAAAGGCTGGAAATTCTTACTCTTGGAAATAATTTTATAGCCTAATGTACACCCTTATTGGGTTAGTCATGGGACCCCGAATCTCCTATCCTTATAGGAGAAGCCTAATTATATTATTAACAAACTAAAATGGGTATCTCGTTGGACTTTCAGGTGCTATGGGTCAAAGAATACTGAACAGCAGTTTATAAAGGCTAGAAATTCTTACTCTTGGAAATAATTTTATAGCCTAATGTACACCCTTATTGGGTTAGTCACGGGACCCCAAATCTCCTATCCTTATAGGAGAAGCCTAATTATAGTATTAACAAACAAAAATTGGTATCTCGTTGGACTTTCAGGTGCTGTGGGTCAAAGAATACTGAACAACAGTTTATAAAGGCTGGAAATTCTTACTCTTGGAAATAATTTTATAGCCTAATGTACACCCTTATTGGATTAGTCACGGGACCCCGAATCTCCTATCCTTATAGGAGAAGCCTAATTATAGTATTAACAAACTAAAATTGGTATCTCGTTGGACTTTCAGGTGCTATGGGTCAAAGAATACTGAACAACAGTTTATAAAGGCTAGAAATTCTTACTCTTGGAAATAATTTTATAGCCTAATGTACACCCTTATTGGGTTAGTCACGGGACCCCGAATCTCCTATCCTTATAGGAGAAGCCTAATTATAGTATTAACAAACTAAAATTGGTATCTCGTTGGACTTTCAGGTGCTATGGGTCAAAGAATACTGAACAACAGTTTATAAAGGCTAGAAATTCTTACTCTTGGAAATAATTTTATAGCCTAATGTACACCCTTATTGGGTTAGTCACGGGACCCCGAATCTCCTATCCTTATAGGAGAAGCCTAATTATAGTATTAACAAACTAAAATGGGTCTCTCTTTGGACTTTCAGGTGCTATGGGTCAAAGAATACTGAACAACAGTTTATAAAGGCTGGAAATTCTTACTCTTGGAAATAATTTTATAGCCTAATGTACACCCTTATTGGGTTAGTCACGGGACCCCGAATCTCCTATCCTTATAGGAGAAGCCTAATTATATTATTAACAAACTAAAATGGGTATCTCGTTGGACTTTCAGGTGCTATGGGTCAAAGAATACTGAATAACAGTTTATAAAGGCTGGAAATTCTTACTCTTGGAAATAATTTTATAGCCTAATGTACACCCTTATTGGGTTAGTCACAGGACCCCGAATCTCCTATCCTTATAGGAGAAGCCTAATTATAGTATTAACAAACTAAAATTGGTATCTCGTTGGACTTTCAGGTGCTATGGGTCAAAGAATACTGAACAACAGTTTATAAAGGCTAGAAATTCTTACTCTTGGAAATAATTTTATAGCCTAATGTACACCCTTATTGGGTTAGTCACGGGACCCCGAATCTCCTATCCTTATAGGAGAAGCCTAATTATAGTATTAACAAACTAAAATGGGTCTCTCGTTGGACTTTCAGGTGCTATGGGTCAAAGAATACTGAACAACAGTTTATAAAGGCTGGAAATTCTTACTCTTGGAAATAATTTTATAGCCTAATGTACACCCTTATTGGGTTAGTCATGGGACCCCGAATCTCCTATCCTTATAGGAGAAGCCTAATTATATTATTAACAAACTAAAATGGGTATCTCGTTGGACTTTCAGGTGCTATGGGTCAAAGAATACTGAACAGCAGTTTATAAAGGCTAGAAATTCTTACTCTTGGAAATAATTTTATAGCCTAATGTACACCCTTATTGGGTTAGTCACGGGACCCCAAATCTCCTATCCTTATAGGAGAAGCCTAATTATAGTATTAACAAACAAAAATTGGTATCTCGTTGGACTTTCAGGTGCTGTGGGTCAAAGAATACTGAACAACAGTTTATAAAGGCTGGAAATTCTTACTCTTGGAAATAATTTTATAGCCTAATGTACACCCTTATTGGATTAGTCACGGGACCCCGAATCTCCTATCCTTATAGGAGAAGCCTAATTATAGTATTAACAAACTAAAATTGGTATCTCGTTGGACTTTCAGGTGCTATGGGTCAAAGAATACTGAACAACAGTTTATAAAGGCTAGAAATTCTTACTCTTGGAAATAATTTTATAGCCTAATGTACACCCTTATTGGGTTAGTCACGGGACCCCGAATCTCCTATCCTTATAGGAGAAGCCTAATTATAGTATTAACAAACTAAAATTGGTATCTCGTTGGACTTTCAGGTGCTATGGGTCAAAGAATACTGAACAACAGTTTATAAAGGCTAGAAATTCTTACTCTTGGAAATAATTTTATAGCCTAATGTACACCCTTATTGGGTTAGTCACGGGACCCCGAATCTCCTATCCTTATAGGAGAAGCCTAATTATAGTATTAACAAACTAAAATGGGTCTCTCTTTGGACTTTCAGGTGCTATGGGTCAAAGAATACTGAACAACAGTTTATAAAGGCTGGAAATTCTTACTCTTGGAAATAATTTTATAGCCTAATGTACACCCTTATTGGGTTAGTCACGGGACCCCGAATCTCCTATCCTTATAGGAGAAGCCTAATTATATTATTAACAAACTAAAATGGGTATCTCGTTGGACTTTCAGGTGCTATGGGTCAAAGAATACTGAATAACAGTTTATAAAGGCTGGAAATTCTTACTCTTGGAAATAATTTTATAGCCTAATGTACACCCTTATTGGGTTAGTCACAGGACCCCGAATCTCCTATCCTTATAGGAGAAGCCTAATTATAGTATTAACAAACAAAAATGGGTATCTCGTTGGACATTCAGGTACTGTAGGTCAAAGAATACTGAATAACAGTTTATAAAGGCTGGAAATTCTTACTCTTGGAAATAATTTTATAGCCTAATGTACACCCTTATTGGGTTAGTTAGTCACAGGACCCCGAATCTTCTATCCTTATAGGAGAAGCCTAATTATAGTATTAACAAACTAAAATGGGTGTCTCGTTGGACATTCAGGTGCTGTAGGTCAAAGAATACTGAACAACAGTTTATAAAGACTGGAAATTCTTACTCATGGAAATAATTTTATAGCCTAATGTACACCCTTATTGGGTTAGTCACGGGACCCCGAATCTCCTATCCTTATAGGAGAAGCATAATTATAGTATTAACAAACTAAAATTGGTATCTCGTTGGACTTTCAGGTGCTGTGGGTCAAAGAATACTGAACAACAGTTTATAAAGGCTGGAAATTCTTACTCTTGGAAATAATTTTATAGCCTAATGTACACCCTTATTGGGTTAGTCACGGGACCCCGAATCTCCTATCCTTATAGGAGAAGCCTAATTATAGTATTAACAAACTAAAATTGGTATCTCGTTGGACTTTCAGGTGCTATGGGTCAAAGAATACTGAACAACAGTTTATAAAGGCTAGAAATTCTTACTCTTGGAAATAATTTTATAGCCTAATGTACACCCTTATTGGGTTAGTCACGGGACCCCGAATCTCCTATCCTTATAGGAGAAGCCTAATTATAGTATTAACAAACTAAAATGGGTATCTCGTTGGACTTTCAGGTGCTATGGGTCAAATAATACTGAACAACAGTTTATAAAGGCTGGAAATTCTTACTCTTGGAAATAATTTTATAGCCTAATGTACACCCTTATTGGGTTAGTCACGGGACCCAGAATCTCCTATCCTTATAGGAGAAGCCTAATTATAGTATTAACAAACTAAAATGGGTATCTCGTTGGACTTTCAGGTGCTATGGGTCAAAGAATACTGAACAACAGTTTATAAAGGCTAGAAATTCTTACTCTTGGAAATAATTTTATAGCCTAATGTACACCCTTATTGGGTTAGTCACGGGACCCCGAATCTCCTATCCTTATAGGAGAAGCCTAATTATAGTATTAACAAACTAAAATTGGTCTCTCGTTGGACTTTCAGGTGCTATGGGTCAAAGAATACTGAACAACAGTTTATAAAGGCTGGAAATTCTTACTCTTGGAAATAATTTTATAGCCTAATGTACACCCTTATTGGGTTAGTCACGGGACCCCGAATCTCCTATCCTTATAGGAGAAGCCTAATTATATTAT
The DNA here is from genome assembly GCA_028751855.1 of Ambrosia trifida. NCBI lineage: Eukaryota > Viridiplantae > Streptophyta > Magnoliopsida > Asterales > Asteraceae > Ambrosia > Ambrosia trifida. The sequence goes on from CM054125.1 coordinate 1,366,977, forward strand.
TAACAAACTTAAATGGGTATCTCGTTGGACTTTCAGGTGCTATGGGTCAAAGAATACTGAATAACAGTTTATGAAGGCTGGAAATTCTTACTCTTGGAAATAATTTTATAGCCTAATGTACACCCTTATTGGGTTAGTCACAGGACCCCGAATCTCCTATCCTTATAGGAGAAGCCTAATTATAGTATTAACAAACAAAAATGGGTATCTCGTTGGACATTCAGGTACTGTAGGTCAAAGAATACTGAATAACAGTTTATAAAGGCTGGAAATTCTTACTCTTGGAAATAATTTTATAGCCTAATGTACACCCTTATTGGGTTGGTTAGTCACAGGACCCCGAATCTCCTATCCTTATAGGAGAAGCCTAATTATAGTATTAACAAACTAAAATGGGTGTCTCGTTGGACATTCAGGTGCTGTAGGTCAAAGAATACTGAACAACAGTTTATAAAGGCTGGAAATTCTTACTCATGGAAATAATTTTATAGCCTAATGTACACCCTTATTGGGTTAGTCACGGGACCCCGAATCTCCTATCCTTATAGGAGAAGCCTAATTATAGTATTAACAAACTAAAATGGGTATCTCGTTGGACTTTCAGGTGCTATGGGTCAAAGAATACTGAACAACAGTTTATAAAGGCTGGAAATTCTTACTCTTGGAAATAATTTTATAGCCTAATGTACACCCTTATTGGGTTAGTCACGGGACCCCGAATCTCCTATCCTTATAGGAGAAGCCTAATTATAGTATTAACAAACTAAAATTGGTATCTCGTTGGACTTTCAGGTGCTATGGGTCAAAGAATACTGAACAACAGTTTATAAAGGCTAGAAATTCTTACTCTTGGAAATAATTTTATAGCCTAATGTACACCCTTATTGGGTTAGTCACGGGACCCCGAATCTCCTATCCTTATAGGAGAAGCCTAATTATAGTATTAACAAACTAAAATGGGTCTCTCTTTGGACTTTCAGGTGCTATGGGTCAAAGAATACTGAACAACAGTTTATAAAGGCTGGAAATTCTTACTCTTGGAAATAATTTTATAGCCTAATGTACACCCTTATTGGGTTAGTCACGGGACCCCGAATCTCCTATCCTTATAGGAGAAGCCTAATTATATTATTAACAAACTAAAATGGGTATCTCGTTGGACTTTCAGGTGCTATGGGTCAAAGAATACTGAATAACAGTTTATAAAGGCTGGAAATTCTTACTCTTGGAAATAATTTTATAGCCTAATGTACACCCTTATTAGGTTAGTCACAGGACCCCGAATCTCCTATCCTTATAGGAGAAGCCTAATTATAGTATTAACAAACAAAAATGGGTATCTCGTTGGACATTCAGGTACTGTAGGTCAAAGAATACTGAATAACAGTTTATAAAGGCTGGAAATTCTTACTCTTGGAAATAATTTTATAGCCTAATGTACACCCTTATTGGGTTAGTTAGTCACAGGACCCCGAATCTTCTATCCTTATAGGAGAAGCCTAATTATAGTATTAACAAACTAAAATGGGTGTCTCGTTGGACATTCAGGTGCTGTAGGTCAAAGAATACTGAACAACAGTTTATAAAGACTGGAAATTCTTACTCATGGAAATAATTTTATAGCCTAATGTACACCCTTATTGGGTTAGTCACGGGACCCCGAATCTCCTATCCTTATAGGAGAAGCATAATTATAGTATTAACAAACTAAAATTGGTATCTCGTTGGACTTTCAGGTGCTGTGGGTCAAAGAATACTGAACAACAGTTTATAAAGGCTGGAAATTCTTACTCTTGGAAATAATTTTATAGCCTAATGTACACCCTTATTGGGTTAGTCACGGGACCCCGAATCTCCTATCCTTATAGGAGAAGCCTAATTATAGTATTAACAAACTAAAATTGGTATCTCGTTGGACTTTCAGGTGCTATGGGTCAAAGAATACTGAACAACAGTTTATAAAGGCTAGAAATTCTTACTCTTGGAAATAATTTTATAGCCTAATGTACACCCTTATTGGGTTAGTCACGGGACCCCGAATCTCCTATCCTTATAGGAGAAGCCTAATTATAGTATTAACAAACTAAAATGGGTATCTCGTTGGACTTTCAGGTGCTATGGGTCAAATAATACTGAACAACAGTTTATAAAGGCTGGAAATTCTTACTCTTGGAAATAATTTTATAGCCTAATGTACACCCTTATTGGGTTAGTCACGGGACCCAGAATCTCCTATCCTTATAGGAGAAGCCTAATTATAGTATTAACAAACTAAAATGGGTATCTCGTTGGACTTTCAGGTGCTATGGGTCAAAGAATACTGAACAACAGTTTATAAAGGCTAGAAATTCTTACTCTTGGAAATAATTTTATAGCCTAATGTACACCCTTATTGGGTTAGTCACGGGACCCCGAATCTCCTATCCTTATAGGAGAAGCCTAATTATAGTATTAACAAACTAAAATTGGTCTCTCGTTGGACTTTCAGGTGCTATGGGTCAAAGAATACTGAACAACAGTTTATAAAGGCTGGAAATTCTTACTCTTGGAAATAATTTTATAGCCTAATGTACACCCTTATTGGGTTAGTCACGGGACCCCGAATCTCCTATCCTTATAGGAGAAGCCTAATTATATTATTAACAAACTTAAATGGGTATCTCGTTGGACTTTCAGGTGCTATGGGTCAAAGAATACTGAATAACAGTTTATAAAGGCTGGAAATTCTTACTCTTGGAAATAATTTTATAGCCTAATGTACACCCTTATTGGGTTAGTCACAGGACCCCGAATCTCCTATCCTTATAGGAGAAGCCTAATTATAGTATTAACAAACAAAAATGGGTATCTCGTTGGACATTCAGGTACTGTAGGTCAAAGAATACTGAATAACAGTTTATAAAGGCTGGAAATTCTTACTCTTGGAAATAATTTTATAGCCTAATGTACACCCTTATTGGGTTGGTTAGTCACAGGACCCCGAATCTCCTATCCTTATAGGAGAAGCCTAATTATAGTATTAACAAACTAAAATGGGTGTCTCGTTGGACATTCAGGTGCTGTAGGTCAAAGAATACTGAACAACAGTTTATAAAGGCTGGAAATTCTTACTCATGGAAATAATTTTATAGCCTAATGTACACCCTTATTGGGTTAGTCACGGGACCCCGAATCTCCTATCCTTATAGGAGAAGCCTAATTATAGTATTAACAAACTAAAATTGGTATCTCGTTGGACTTTCAGGTGCTGTGGGTCAAAGAATACTGAACAACAGTTTATAAAGGCTGGAAATTCTTACTCTTGGAAATAATTTTATAGCCTAATGTACACCCTTATTGGGTTAGTCACGGGACCCCGAATCTCCTATCCTTATAGGAGAAGCCTAATTATAGTATTAACAAACTAAAATTGGTATCTCGTTGGACTTTCAGGTGCTATGGGTCAAAGAATACTGAACAACAGTTTATAAAGGCTAGAAATTCTTACACTTGGAAATAATTTTATAGCCTAATGTACACCCTTATTGGGTTAGTCACGGGACCCCGAATCTCCTATCCTTATAGGAGAAGCCTAATTATAGTATTAACAAACTAAAATGGGTATCTCGTTGGACTTTCAGGTGCTATGGGTCAAAGAATACTGAACAACAGTTTATAAAGGCTGGAAATTCTTACTCTTGGAAATAATTTTATAGCCTAATGTACACCCTTATTGGGTTAGTCACGGGACCCCGAATCTCCTATCCTTATAGGAGAAGCCTAATTATAGTATTAACAAACTAAAATGGGTATCTCGTTGGACTTTCAGGTGCTATGGGTCAAAGAATACTGAACAACAGTTTATAAAGGCTAGAAATTCTTACTCTTGGAAATAATTTTATAGCCTAATGTACACCCTTATTGGGTTAGTCACGGGACCCCGAATCTCCTATCCTTATAGGAGAAGCCTAATTATAGTATTAACAAACTAAAATTGGTATCTCGTTGGACTTTCAGGTGCTATGGGTCAAAGAATACTGAACAACAGTTTATAAAGGCTGGAAATTCTTACTCTTGGAAATAATTTTATAGCCTAATGTACACCCTTATTGGGTTAGTCACGGGACCCCGAATCTCCTATCCTTATAGGAGAAGCCTAATTATATTATTAACAAACTTAAATGGGTATCTCGTTGGACTATCAGGTGCTATGGGTCAAAGAATACTGAATAACAGTTTATAAAGGCTGGAAATTCTTACTCTTGGAAATAATTTTATAGCCTAATGTACACCCTTATTGGGTTAGTCACAGGACCCCGAATCTCCTATCCTTATAGGAGAAGCCTAATTATAGTATTAACAAACAAAAATGGGTATCTCGTTGGACATTCAGGTACTGTAGGTCAAAGAATACTGAATAACAGTTTATAAAGGCTGGAAATTCTTACTCTTGGAAATAATTTTATAGCCTAATGTACACCCTTATTGGGTTGGTTAGTCACAGGACCCCGAATCTCCTATCCTTATAGGAGAAGCCTAATTATAGTATTAACAAACTAAAATGGGTGTCTCGTTGGACATTCAGGTGCTGTAGGTCAAAGAATACTGAACAACAGTTTATAAAGGCTGGAAATTCTTACTCATGGAAATAATTTTATAGCCTAATGTACACCCTTATTAGGTTAGTCACGGGACCCCGAATCTCCTATCCTTATAGGAGAAGCCTAATTATAGTATTAACAAACTAAAATTGGTATCTCGTTGGACTTTCAGGTGCTGTGGGTCAAAGAATACTGAACAACAGTTTATAAAGGCTGGAAATTCTTACTCTTGGAAATAATTTTATAGCCTAATGTACACCCTTATTGGGTTAGTCACGGGACCCCGAATCTCCTATCCTTATAGGAGAAGCCTAATTATAGTATTAACAAACTAAAATTGGTATCTCGTTGGACTTTCAGGTGCTATGGGTCAAAGAATACTGAACAACAGTTTATAAAGGCTAGAAATTCTTACACTTGGAAATAATTTTATAGCCTAATGTACACCCTTATTGGGTTAGTCACGGGACCCCGAATCTCCTATCCTTATAGGAGAAGCCTAATTATAGTATTAAAAAACTAAAATGGGTATCTCGTTGGACTTTCAGGTGCTATGGGTCAAAGAATACTGAACAACAGTTTATAAAGGCTGGAAATTCTTACTCTTGGAAATAATTTTATAGCCTAATGTACACCCTTATTGGGTTAGTCACGGGACCCCGAATCTCCTATCCTTATAGGAGAAGCCTAATTATAGTATTAACAAACTAAAATGGGTATCTCGTTGGACTTTCAGGTGCTATGGGTCAAAGAATACTGAACAACAGTTTATAAAGGCTAGAAATTCTTACTCTTGGAAATAATTTTATAGCCTAATGTACACCCTTATTGGGTTAGTCACGGGACCCCGAATCTCCTATCCTTATAGGAGAAGCCTAATTATAGTATTAACAAACTAAAATTGGTATCTCGTTGGACTTTCAGGTGCTATGGGTCAAAGAATACTGAACAACAGTTTATAAAGGCTGGAAATTCTTACTCTTGGAAATAATTTTATAGCCTAATGTACACCCTTATTGGGTTAGTCACGGGACCCCGAATCTCCTATCCTTATAGGAGAAGCCTAATTATATTATTAACAAACTTAAATGGGTATCTCGTTGGACTTTCAGGTGCTATGGGTCAAAGAATACTGAATAACAGTTTATAAAGGCTGGAAATTCTTACTCTTGGAAATAATTTTATAGCCTAATGTACACCCTTATTGGGTTAGTCACAGGACCCCGAATCTCCTATCCTTATAGGAGAAGCCTAATTATAGTATTAACAAACAAAAATGGGTATCTCGTTGGACATTCAGGTACTGTAGGTCAAAGAATACTGAATAACAGTTTATAAAGGCTGGAAATTCTTACTCTTGGAAATAATTTTATAGCCTAATGTACACCCTTATTGGGTTGGTTAGTCACAGGACCCCGAATCTCCTATCCTTATAGGAGAAGCCTAATTATAGTATTAACAAACTAAAATGGGTGTCTCATTGGACATTCAGGTGCTGTAGGTCAAAGAATACTGAACAACAGTTTATAAAGGCTGGAAATTCTTACTCATGGAAATAATTTTATAGCCTAATGTACACCCTTATTGGGTTAGTCACGGGACCCCGAATCTCCTATCCTTATAGGAGAAGCCTAATTATAGTATTAACAAACTAAAATTGGTATCTCGTTGGACTTTCAGGTGCTGTGGGTCAAAGAATACTGAACAACAGTTTATAAAGGCTGGAAATTCTTACTCTTGGAAATAATTTTATAGCCTAATGTACACCCTTATTGGGTTAGTCACGGGACCCCGAATCTCCTATCCTTATAGGAGAAGCATAATTATAGTATTAACAAACTAAAATTGGTATCTCGTTGGACTTTCAGGTGCTATGGGTCAAAGAATACTGAACAACAGTTTATAAAGGCTAGAAATTCTTACACTTGGAAATAATTTTATAGCCTAATGTACACCCTTATTGGGTTAGTCACGGGACCCCGAATCTCCTATCCTTATAGGAGAAGCCTAATTATAGTATTAACAAACTAAAATGGGTATCTCGTTGGACTTTCAGGTGCTATGGGTCAAAGAATACTGAACAACAGTTTATAAAGGCTAGAAATTCTTACTCTTGGAAATAATTTTATAGCCTAATGTACACCCTTATTGGGTTAGTCACGGGACCCCGAATCTCCTATCCTTATAGGAGAAGCCTAATTATAGTATTAACAAACTAAAATTGGTATCTCGTTGGACTTTCAGGTGCTATGGGTCAAAGAATACTGAACAACAGTTTATAAAGGCTGGAAATTCTTACTCTTGGAAATAATTTTATAGCCTAATGTACACCCTTATTGGGTTAGTCACGGGACCCCGAATCTCCTATCCTTATAGGAGAAGCCTAATTATATTATTAACAAACTTAAATGGGTATCTCGTTGGACTTTCAGGTGCTATGGGTCAAAGAATACTGAATAACAGTTTATAAAGGCTGGAAATTCTTACTCTTGGAAATAATTTTATAGCCTAATGTACACCCTTATTGGGTTAGTCACAGGACCCCGAATCTCCTATCCTTATAGGAGAAGCCTAATTATAGTATTAACAAACAAAAATGGGTATCTCGTTGGACATTCAGGTACTGTAGGTCAAAGAATACTGAATAACAGTTTATAAAGGCTGGAAATTCTTACTCTTGGAAATAATTTTATAGCCTAATGTACACCCTTATTGGGTTGGTTAGTCACAGGACCCCGAATCTCCTATCCTTATAGGAGAAGCCTAATTATAGTATTAACAAACTAAAATGGGTGTCTCGTTGGACATTCAGGTGCTGTAGGTCAAAGAATACTGAACAACAGTTTATAAAGGCTGGAAATTTTTACTCATGGAAATAATTTTATAGCCTAATGTACACCCTTATTGGGTTAGTCACGGGACCCCGAATCTCCTATCCTTATAGGAGAAGCCTAATTATAGTATTAACAAACTAAAATTGGTATCTCGTTGGACTTTCAGGTGCTGTGGGTCAAAGAATACTGAACAACAGTTTATAAAGGCTGGAAATTCTTACTCTTGGAAATAATTTTATAGCCTAATGTACACCCTTATTGGGTTAGTCACGGGACCCCGAATCTCCTATCCTTATAGGAGAAGCCTAATTATAGTATTAACAAACTAAAATTGGTATCTCGTTGGACTTTCAGGTGCTATGGGTCAAAGAATACTGAACAACAGTTTATAAAGGCTAGAAATTCTTACACTTGGAAATAATTTTATAGCCTAATGTACACCCTTATTGGGTTAGTCACGGGACCCCGAATCTCCTATCCTTATAGGAGAAGCCTAATTATAGTATTAACAAACTAAAATGGGTATCTCGTTGGACTTTCAGGTGCTATGGGTCAAAGAATACTGAACAACAGTTTATAAAGGCTGGAAATTCTTACTCTTGGAAATAATTTTATAGCCTAATGTACACCCTTATTGGGTTAGTCACGGGACCCCGAATCTCCTATCCTTATAGGAGAAGCCTAATTATAGTATTAACAAACTAAAATGGGTATCTCGTTGGACTTTCAGGTGCTATGGGTCAAAGAATACTGAACAACAGTTTATAAAGGCTAGAAATTCTTACTCTTGGAAATAATTTTATAGCCTAATGTACACCCTTATTGGGTTAGTCACGGGACCCCGAATCTCCTATCCTTATAGGAGAAGCCTAATTATAGTATTAACAAACTAAAATTGGTATCTCGTTGGACTTTCAGGTGCTGTGGGTCAAAGAATACTGAACAACAGTTTATAAAGGCTGGAAATTCTTACTCTTGGAAATAATTTTATAGCCTATTGTACACCCTTATTAGGTTAGTCACGGGACCCCGAATCTCCTATCCTTATAGGAGAAGCCTAATTATAGTATTAACAAACTAAAATTGGTATCTCGTTGGACTTTCAGGTGCTATGGGTCAAAGAATACTGAACAACAGTTTATAAAGGCTAGAAATTCTTACTCTTGGAAATAATTTTATAGCCTAATGTACACCCTTATTGGGTTAGTCACGGGACCCCGAATCTCCTATCCTTATAGGAGAAGCCTAATTATAGTATTAACAAACTAAAATTGGTATCTCGTTGGACTTTCAGGTGCTATGGGTCAAAGAATACTGAACAACAGTTTATAAAGGCTAGAAATTCTTACTCTTGGAAATAATTTTATAGCCTAATGTACACCCTTATTGGGTTAGTCACGGGACCCCGAATCTCCTATCCTTATAGGAGAAGCCTAATTATAGTATTAACAAACTAAAATGGGTCTCTCTTTGGACTTTCAGGTGCTATGGGTCAAAGAATACTGAACAACAGTTTATAAAGGCTGGAAATTCTTACTCTTGAAAATAATTTTATAGCCTAATGTACACCCTTATTGGGTTAGTCACAGGACCCCGAATCTCCTATCCTTATAGGAGAAGCCTAATTATAGTATTAACAAACAAAAACGGGTATCTCGTTGGACATTCAGATACTGTAGGTCAAAGAATACTGAATAACAGTTTATAAAGGCTGGAAATTCTTACTCTTGGAAATAATTTTATAGCCTAATGTACACCCTTATTGAGTTGGTTAGTCACAGGACCCCGAATCTCCTATCCTTATAGGAGAAGCCTAATTATAGTATTAACAAACTAAAATGGGTGTCTCGTTGGACATTCAGGTGCTGTAGGTCAAAGAATACTGAACAACAGTTTATAAAGGCTGGAAATTCTTACTCATGGAAATAATTTTATAGCCTAATGTACACCCTTATTGGGTTAGTCACGGGACCCCGAATCTCCTATCCTTATAGGAGAAGCCTAATTATAGTATTAACAAACTAAAATTGGTATCTCGTTGGACTTTCAGGTGCTGTGGGTCAAAGAATACTGAACAACAGTTTATAAAGGCTGGAAATTCTTACTCTTGGAAATAATTTTATAGCCTAATGTACACCCTTATTGGGTTAGTCACGGGACCCCGAATCTCCTATCCTTATAGGAGAAGCCTACTTATAGTATTAACAAACTAAAATGGGTCTCTCGTTGGACTTTCAGGTGCTATGGGTCAAAGAATACTGAACAACAGTTTATAAAGGCTAGAAATTCTTACTCTTGGAAATAATTTTATAGCCTAATGTACACCCTTATTGGGTTAGTCACAGGACCCCGAATCTCCTATCCTTATAGGAGAAGCCTAATTATAGTATTAACAAACAAAAATGGGTATCTCGTTGGACATTCAGGTACTGTAGGTCAAAGAATACTGAATAACAGTTTATAAAGGCTGGAAATTCTTACTCTTGGAAATAATTTTATAGCCTAATGTACACCCTTATTGAGTTGGTTAGTCACAGGACCCCGAATCTCCTATCCTTATAGGAGAAGCCTAATTATAGTATTAACAAACTAAAATGGGTGTCTCGTTGGACATTCAGGTGCTGTAGGTCAAAGAATACTGAACAACAGTTTATAAAGGCTGGAAATTCTTACTCATGGAAATAATTTTATAGCCTAATGTACACCCTTATTGGGTTAGTCACGGGACCCCGAATCTCCTATCCTTATAGGAGAAGCCTAATTATAGTATTAACAAACTAAAATTGGTATCTCGTTGGACTTTCAGGTGCTGTGGGTCAAAGAATACTGAACAACAGTTTATAAAGGCTGGAAATTCTTACTCTTGGAAATAATTTTATAGCCTAATGTACACCCTTATTGGATTAGTCACGGGACCCCGAATCTCCTATCCTTATAGGAGAAGCCTAATTATAGTATTAACAAACTAAAATGGGTCTCTCGTTGGACTTTCAGGTGCTATGGGTCAAAGAATACTGAACAACAGTTTATAAAGGCTGGAAATTCTTACTCTTGGAAATAATTTTATAGCCTAATGTACACCCTTATTGGGTTAGTCACGGGACCCCGAATCTCCTATCCTTATAGGAGAAGCCTAATTATAGTATTCACAAACTAAAATGGGTATCTCGTTGGACTTTCAGGTGCTATGGGTCAAAGAATACTGAACAACAGTTTATAAAGGCTAGAAATTCTTACTCTTGGAAATAATTTTATAGCCTAATGTACACCCTTATTGGGTTAGTCACGGGACCCCAAATCTCCTATCCTTATAGGAGAAGCCTAATTATAGTATTAACAAACAAAAATTGGTATCTCGTTGGACTTTCAGGTGCTGTGGGTCAAAGAATACTGAACAACAGTTTATAAAGGCTGGAAATTCTTACTCTTGGAAATAATTTTATAGCCTAATGTACACCCTTATTGGATTAGTCACGGGACCCCGAATCTCCGATCCTTATAGGAGAAGCCTAATTATAGTATTAACAAACTAAAATTGGTCTCTCGTTGGACTTTCAGGTGCTATGGGTCAAAGAATACTGAACAACAGTTTATAAAGGCTGGAAATTCTTACTCTTGGAAATAATTTTATAGCCTAATGTACACCCTTATTGGGTTAGTCACGGGACCCCGAATCTCCTATCCTTATAGGAGAAGCCTAATTATAGTATTAACAAACTAAAATTGGTATCTCGTTGGACTTTCAGGTGCTATGGGTCAAAGAATACTGAACAACAGTTTATAAAGGCTAGAAATTCTTACTCTTGGAAATAATTTTATAGCCTAATGTACACCCTTATTGGGTTAGTCACGGGACCCCGAATCTCCTATCCTTATAGGAGAAGCCTAATTATAGTATTAACAAACTAAAATGGGTCTCTCTTTGGACTTTCAGGTGCTATGGGTCAAAGAATACTGAACAACAGTTAATAAAGGCTGGAAATTCTTACTCTTGGAAATAATTTTATAGCCTAATGTACACCCTTATTGGGTTAGTCACGGGACCCCGAATCTCATATCCTTATAGGAGAAGCCTAATTATATTATTAACAAACTAAAATGGGTATCTCGTTGGACATTCAGGTGCTATGGGTCAAAGAATACTGAATAGCAGTTTATAAAAGCTAGAAATTCTTACTCTTGGAAATAATTTTATAGCCTAATGTACACCCTTATTGGGTTAGTCACGGGACCCCGAATCTCCTATCCTTATAGGAGAAGCCTAATTATAGTATTAACAAACTAAAATGCGTATCTCGTTGGACTTTCAGGTTGTGTGGGTCAAAGAATACTGAACAACAGTTTATAAAGGCTGGAAATTCTTACTCTTGGAAATAATTTTATAGCCTAATGTACACCCTTATTGGGTTAGTCACGGGACCACGAATCTCCTATCCTTATAGGAGAAGCCTAATTATAGTATTAACAAACTAAAATTGGTATCTCGTTGGACTTTCAGGTGCTATGGGTCAAAGAATACTGAACAACAGTTTATAAAGGCTAGAAATTCTTACTCTTGGAAATAATTTTATAGCCTAATGTACACCCTTATTGGGTTAGTCACGGGACCCCGAATCTCCTATCCTTATAGGAGAAGCCTAATTATAGTATTAACAAACTAAAATTGGTATCTCGTTGGACTTTCAGGTGCTGTGGGTCAAAGAATACTGAACAACAGTTTATAAAGGCTGGAAATTCTTACTCTTGGAAATAATTTTATAGCCTAATGTACACCCTTATTGGGTTAGTCACGGGACCCCGAATCTCCTATCCTTATAGGAGAAGCCTACTTATAGTATTAACAAACTAAAATGGGTCTCTCGTTGGACTTTCAGGTGCTATGGGTCAAAGAATACTGAACAACAGTTTATAAAGGCTAGAAATTCTTTCTCTTGGAAATAATTTTATAGCCTAATGTACACCCTTATTGGGTTAGTCACGGGACCCCGAATCTCCTATCCTTATAGGAGAAGCCTAATTATAGTATTAACAAACTAAAATTGGTATCTCGTTGGACTTTCAGGTGCTGTGGGTCAAAGAATACTGAACAACAGTTTATAAAGGCTGGAAATTCTTACTCTTGGAAATAATTTTATAGCCTAATGTACACCCTTATTGGATTAGTCACGGGACCCCGAATCTCCTATCCTTATAGGAGAAGCCTAATTATAGTATTAACAAACTAAAATGGGTCTCTCGTTGGACTTTCAGGTGCTATGGGTCAAAGAATACTGAACAACAGTTTATAAAGGCTGGAAATTCTTACTCTTGGAAATAATTTTATAGCCTAATGTACACCCTTATTGGGTTAGTCACGGGACCCCGAATCTCCTATCCTTATAGGAGAAGCCTAATTATAGTATTAACAAACTAAAATGGGTATCTCGTTGGACTTTCAGGTGCTATGGGTCAAAGAATACTGAACAACAGTTTATAAAGGCTAGAAATTCTTACTCTTGGAAATAATTTTATAGCCTAATGTACACCCTTATTGGGTTAGTCACGGGACCCCAAATCTCCTATCCTTATAGGAGAAGCCTAATTATAGTATTAACAAACAAAAATTGGTATCTCGTTGGACTTTCAGGTGCTGTGGGTCAAAGAATACTGAACAACAGTTTATAAAGGCTGGAAATTCTTACTCTTGGAAATAATTTTATAGCCTAATGTACACCCTTATTGGATTAGTCACGGGACCCCGAATCTCCTATCCTTATAGGAGAAGCCTAATTATAGTATTAACAAACTAAAATGGGTCTCTCGTTGGACTTTCAGGTGCTATGGGTCAAAGAATACTGAACAACAGTTTATAAAGGCTGGAAATTCTTACTCTTGGAAATAATTTTATAGCCTAATGTACACCCTTATTGGGTTAGTCACGGGACCCCGAATCTCCTATCCTTATAGGAGAAGCCTAATTATAGTATTAACAAACTAAAATGGGTATCTCGTTGGACTTTCAGGTGCTATGGGTCAAAGAATACTGAACAACAGTTTATAAAGGCTAGAAATTCTTACTCTTGGAAATAATTTTATAGCCTAATGTACACCCTTATTGGGTTAGTCACGGGACCCCAAATCTCCTATCCTTATAGGAGAAGCCTAATTATAGTATTAACAAACAAAAATTGGTATCTCGTTGGACTTTCAGGTGCTGTGGGTCAAAGAATACTGAACAACAGTTTATAAAGGCTGGAAATTCTTACTCTTGGAAATAATTTTATAGCCTAATGTACACCCTTATTGGATTAGTCACGGGACCCCGAATCTCCGATCCTTATAGGAGAAGCCTAATTATAGTATTAACAAACTAAAATTGGTCTCTCGTTGGACTTTCAGGTGCTATGGGTCAAAGAATACTGAACAACAGTTTATAAAGGCTGGAAATTCTTACTCTTGGAAATAATTTTATAGCCTAATGTACACCCTTATTGGGTTAGTCACGGGACCCCGAATCTCCTATCCTTATAGGAGAAGCCTAATTATAGTATTAACAAACTAAAATTGGTATCTCGTTGGACTTTCAGGTGCTATGGGTCAAAGAATACTGAACAACAGTTTATAAAGGCTAGAAATTCTTACTCTTGGAAATAATTTTATAGCCTAATGTACACCCTTATTGGGTTAGTCACGGGACCCCGAATCTCCTATCCTTATAGGAGAAGCCTAATTATAGTATTAACAAACTAAAATTGGTATCTCGTTGGACTTTCAGGTGCTGTGGGTCAAAGAATACTGAACAACAGTTTATAAAGGCTGGAAATTCTTACTCTTGGAAATAATTTTATAGCCTAATGTACACCCTTATTGGGTTAGTCACGGGACCCCGAATCTCCTATCCTTATAGGAGAAGCCTAATTATATTATTAACAAACTAAAATGGGTATCTCGTTGGACTTTCAGGTGCTATGGGTCAAAGAATACTGAACAACAGTTTATAAAAGCTAGAAATTCTTACTCTTGGAAATAATTTTATAGCCTAATGTACACCCTTATTGGGTTAGTCACGGGACCCCGAATCTCCTATCCTTATAGGAGAAGCCTAATTATAGTATTAACAAACTAAAATGCGTATCTCGTTGGACTTTCAGGTGGTGTGGGTCAAAGAATACTGAACAACAGTTTTCAAAGGCTGGAAATTCTTACTCTTGGAAATAATTTTATAGCCTAATGTACACCCTTATTGGGTTAGTCACGGGACCCCGAATCTCCTATCCTTATAGGAGAAGCCTAATTATAGTATTAACAAACTAAAATTGGTATCTCGTTGGACTTTCAGGTGCTATGGGTCAAAGAATACTGAACAACAGTTTATAAAGGCTAGAAATTCTTACTCTTGGAAATAATTTTATAGCCTAATGTACACCCTTATTGGGTTAGTCACGGGACCCCGAATCTCCTATCCTTATAGGAGAAGCCTAATTATAGTATTAACAAACTAAAATGGGTATCTCGTTGGACTTTCAGGTGCTATGGGTCAAAGAATACTGAACAACAGTTTATAAAGGCTGGAAATTCTTACTCTTGGAAATAATTTTATAGCCTAATGTACACCCTTATTGGGTTAGTCACGGGACCCCGAATCTCCTATCCTTATAGGAGAAGCCTAATTATAGAATTAACAAACTAAAATGGGTATCTCGTTGGACTTTCAGGTGCTATGGGTCAAAGAATACTGAACAACAGTTTATAAAGGCTAGAAATTCTTACTCTTGGAAATAATTTTAAAGCCTAATGTACACCCTTATTGGGTTAGTCACGGGACCCCGAATCTCCTATCCTTATAGGAGAAGCCTAATTATAGTATTAACAAACTAAAATTGGTATCTCGTTGGACTTTCAGGTGCTGTGGGTCAAAGAATACTGAACAACAGTTTATAAAGGCTGGAAATTCTTACTCTTGGAAATAATTTTATAGCCTATTGTACACCCTTATTGGGTTAGTCACGGGACCCCGAATCTCCTATCCTTATAGGAGAAGCCTAATTATAGTATTAACAAACTAAAATTGGTATCTCGTTGGACTTTCAGGTGCTATGGGTCAAAGAATACTGAACAACAGTTTATAAAGGCTAGAAATTCTTACTCTTGGAAATAATTTTATAGCCTAATGTACACCCTTATTGGGTTAGTCACGGGACCCCGAATCTCCTATCCTTATAGGAGAAGCCTAATTATAGTATTAACAAACTAAAATGGGTCTCTCGTTGGACTTTCAGGTGCTATGGGTCAAAGAATACTGAACAACAGTTTATAAAGGCTAGAAATTCTTACTCTTGGAAATAATTTTATAGCCTAATGTACACCCTTATTGGGTTAGTCACGGGACCCCGAATCTCCTATCCTTATAGGAGAAGCCTAATTATAGTATTAACAAACTAAAATTGGTATCTCGTTGGACTTTCAGGTGCTGTGGGTCAAAGAATACTGAACAACAGTTTATAAAGGCTGGAAATTCTTACTTTTGGAAATAATTTTATAGCCTATTGTACACCCTTATTGGGTTAGTCACGGGACCCCGAATCTCCTATCCTTATAGGAGAAGCCTAATTATAGTATTAACAAACTAAAATTGGTATCTCGTTGGACTTTCAGGTGCTATGGGTCAAAGAATACTGAACAACAGTTTATAAAGGCTAGAAATTCTTACTCTTGGAAATAATTTTATAGCCTAATGTACACCCTTATTGGGTTAGTCACGGGACCCCGAATCTCCTATCCTTATAGGAGAAGCCTAATTATAGTATTAACAAACTAAAATGGGTCTCTCGTTGGACTTTCAGGTGCTATGGGTCAAAGAATACTGAACAACAGTTTATAAAGGCTGGAAATTCTTACTCTTGGAAATAATTTTATAGCCTAATGTACACCCTTATTGGGTTAGTCACGGGACCCCGAATCTCCTATCCTTATAGGAGAAGCCTAATTATAGTATTAACAAACTAAAATTGGTATCTCGTTGGACTTTCAGGTGCTGTGGGTCAAAGAATACTGAACAACAGTTTATAAAGGCTGGAAATTCTTACTCTTGGAAATAATTTTATAGCCTAATGTACACCCTTATTGGATTAGTCACGGGACCCCGAATCTCCTATCCTTATAGGAGAAGCCTAATTATAGTATTAACAAACTAAAATGGGTCTCTCGTTGGACTTTCAGGTGCTATGGGTCAAAGAATACTGAACAACAGTTTATAAAGGCTGGAAATTCTTACTCTTGGAAATAATTTTATAGCCTAATGTACACCCTTATTGGGTTAGTCACGGGACCCCGAATCTCCTATCCTTATAGGAGAAGCCTAATTATAGTATTAACAAACTAAAATGGGTATCTCGTTGGACTTTCAGGTGCTATGGGTCAAAGAATACTGAACAACAGTTTATAAAGGCCAGAAATTCTTACTCTTAAAATAATTTTATAGCCTAATGTACACCCTTATTGGGTTAGTCACGGGACCCCAAATCTCCTATCCTTATAGGAGAAGCCTAATTATAGTATTAACAAACAAAAATTGGTATCTCGTTGGACTTTCAGGTGCTGTGGGTCAAAGAATACTGAACAACAGTTTATAAAGGCTAGAAATTCTTACTCTTGGAAATAATTTTATAGCCTAATGTACACCCTTATTGGATTAGTCACGGGACCCCGAATCTCCTATCCTTATAGGAGAAGCCTAATTATAGTATTAACAAACTAAAATGGGTCTCTCGTTGGACTTTCAGGTGCTATGGGTCAAAGAATACTGAACAACAGTTTATAAAGGCTGGAAATTCTTACTCTTGGAAATAATTTTATAGCCTAATGTACACCCTTATTGGGTTAGTCACGGGACCCCGAATCTCCTATCCTTATAGGAGAAGCCTAATTATAGTATTAACAAACTAAAATGGGTATCTCGTTGGACTTTCAGGTGCTATGGGTCAAAGAATACTGAACAACAGTTTATAAAGGCTAGAAATTCTTACTCTTGGAAATAATTTTATAGCCTAATGTACACCCTTATTGGGTTAGTCACGGGACCCCAAATCTCCTATCCTTATAGGAGAAGCCTAATTATAGTATTAACAAACAAAAATTGGTATCTCGTTGGACTTTCAGGTGCTGTGGGTCAAAGAATACTGAACAACAGTTTATAAAGGCTGGAAATTCTTACTCTTGGAAATAATTTTATAGCCTAATGTACACCCTTATTGGATTAGTCACGGGACCCCGAATCTCCTATCCTTATAGGAGAAGCCTAATTATAGTATTAACAAACTAAAATTGGTCTCTCGTTGGACTTTCAGGTGCTATGGGTCAAAGAATACTGAACAACAGTTTATAAAGGCTGGAAATTCTTACTCTTGGAAATAATTTTATAGCCTAATGTACACCCTTATTGGGTTAGTCACGGGACCCCGAATCTCCTATCCTTATAGGAGAAGCCTAATTATAGTATTAACAAACTTAAATTGGTATCTCGTTGGACTTTCAGGTGCTATGGGTCAAAGAATACTGAACAACAGTTTATAAAGGCTAGAAATTCTTACTCTTGGAAATAATTTTATAGCCTAATGTACACCCTTATTGGGTTAGTCACGGGACCCCGAATCTCCTATCCTTATAGGAGAAGCCTAATTATAGTATTAACAAACTAAAATGGGTCCCTCTTTGGACTTTCAGGTGCTATGGGTCAAAGAATACTGAACAGCAGTTTATAAAAGCTAGAAATTCTTACTCTTGGAAATAATTTTATAGCCTAATGTACACCCTTATTGGGTTAGTCACGGGACCCCGAATCTCCTATCCTTATAGGAGAAGCCTAATTATAGTATTAACAAACTAAAATGCGTATCTCGTTGGACTTTCAGGTGGTGTGGGTCAAAGAATACTGAACAACAGTTTATAAAGGCTG
The DNA here is from genome assembly GCA_028751855.1 of Ambrosia trifida. Lineage (NCBI taxonomy): Eukaryota > Viridiplantae > Streptophyta > Magnoliopsida > Asterales > Asteraceae > Ambrosia > Ambrosia trifida. Next base: position 1,385,324 of record CM054125.1, read on the forward strand.
GAAATTCTTACTCTTGGAAATAATTTTATAGCCTATTGTACACCCTTATTGGGTTAGTCACGGGACCCCGAATCTCCTATCCTTATAGGAGAAGCCTAATTATAGTATTAACAAACTAAAATTGGTATCTCGTTGGACTTTCAGGTGCTATGGGTCAAAGAATACTGAACAACAGTTTATAAAGGCTAGAAATTCTTACTCTTGGAAATAATTTTATAGCCTAATGTACACCCTTATTGGGTTAGTCACGGGACCCCGAATCTCCTATCCTTATAGGAGAAGCCTAATTATAGTATTAACAAACTAAAATGGGTCTCTCGTTGGACTTTCAGGTGCTATGGGTTAAAGAATACTGAACAACAGTTTATAAAGGCTAGAAATTCTTACTCTTGGAAATAATTTTATAGCCTAATGTACACCCTTATTGGGTTAGTCACGGGACCCCGAATCTCCTATCCTTATAGGAGAAGCCTAATTATAGTATTAACAAACTAAAATTGGTATCTCGTTGGACTTTCAGGTGCTGTGGGTCAAAGAATACTGAACAACAGTTTATAAAGGCTGGAAATTCTTACTCTTGGAAATAATTTTATAGCCTATTGTACACCCTTATTGGGTTAGTCACGGGACCCCGAATCTCCTATCCTTATAGGAGAAGCCTAATTATAGTATTAACAAACTAAAATTGGTATCTCGTTGGACTTTCAGGTGCTATGGGTCAAAGAATACTGAACAACAGTTTATAAAGGCTAGAAATTCTTACTCTTGGAAATAATTTTATAGCCTAATGTACACCCTTATTGGGTTAGTCACGGGACCCCGAATCTCCTATCCTTATAGGAGAAGCCTAATTATAGTATTAACAAACTAAAATGGGTCTCTCGTTGGACTTTCAGGTGCTATGGGTCAAAGAATACTGAACAACAGTTTATAAAGGCTGGAAATTCTTACTCTTGGAAATAATTTTATAGCCTAATGTACACCCTTATTGGGTTAGTCACGGGACCCCGAATCTCCTATCCTTATAGGAGAAGCCTAATTATAGTATTAACAAACTAAAATTGGTATCTCGTTGGACTTTCAGGTGCTGTGGGTCAAAGAATACTGAACAACAGTTTATAAAGGCTGGAAATTCTTACTCTTGGAAATAATTTTATAGCCTAATGTACACCCTTATTGGATTAGTCACGGGACCCCGAATCTCCTATCCTTATAGGAGAAGCCTAATTATAGTATTAACAAACTAAAATGGGTCTCTCGTTGGACTTTCAGGTGCTATGGGTCAAAGAATACTGAACAACAGTTTATAAAGGCTGGAAATTCTTACTCTTGGAAATAATTTTATAGCCTAATGTACACCCTTATTGGGTTAGTCACGGGACCCCGAATCTCCTATCCTTATAGGAGAAGCCTAATTATAGTATTAACAAACTAAAATTGGTCTCTCGTTGGACTTTCAGGTGCTATGGGTCAAAGAATACTGAACAACAGTTTATAAAGGCTGGAAATTCTTACTCTTGGAAATAATTTTATAGCCTAATGTACACCCTTATTGGGTTAGTCACGGGACCCCGAATCTCCTATCCTTATAGGAGAAGCCTAATTATAGTATTAACAAACTTAAATTGGTATCTCGTTGGACTTTCAGGTGCTATGGGTCAAAGAATACTGAACAACAGTTTATAAAGGCTAGAAATTCTTACTCTTGGAAATAATTTTATAGCCTAATGTACACCCTTATTGGGTTAGTCACGGGACCCCGAATCTCCTATCCTTATAGGAGAAGCCTAATTATAGTATTAACAAACTAAAATGGGTCTCTCTTTGGACTTTCAGGTGCTATGGGTCAAAGAATACTGAACAGCAGTTTATAAAAGCTAGAAATTCTTACTCTTGGAAATAATTTTATAGCCTAATGTACACCCTTATTGGGTTAGTCACGGGACCCCGAATCTCCTATCCTTATAGGAGAAGCCTAATTATAGTATTAACAAACTAAAATGCGTATCTCGTTGGACTTTCAGGTGGTGTGGGTCAAAGAATACTGAACAACAGTTTATAAAGGCTGGAAATTCTTACTCTTGGAAATAATTTTATAGCCTATTGTACACCCTTATTGGGTTAGTCACGGGACCCCGAATCTCCTATCCTTATAGGAGAAGCCTAATTATAGTATTAACAAACTAAAATTGGTATCTCGTTGGACTTTCAGGTGCTATGGGTCAAAGAATACTGAACAACAGTTTATAAAGGCTAGAAATTCTTACTCTTGGAAATAATTTTATAGCCTAATGTACACCCTTATTGGGTTAGTCACGGGACCCCGAATCTCCTATCCTTATAGGAGAAGCCTAATTATAGTATTAACAAACTAAAATGGGTCTCTCGTTGGACTTTCAGGTGCTATGGGTTAAAGAATACTGAACAACAGTTTATAAAGGCTAGAAATTCTTACTCTTGGAAATAATTTTATAGCCTAATGTACACCCTTATTGGGTTAGTCACGGGACCCCGAATCTCCTATCCTTATAGGAGAAGCCTAATTATAGTATTAACAAACTAAAATTGGTATCTCGTTGGACTTTCAGGTGCTGTGGGTCAAAGAATACTGAACAACAGTTTATAAAGGCTGGAAATTCTTACTCTTGGAAATAATTTTATAGCCTATTGTACACCCTTATTGGGTTAGTCACGGGACCCCGAATCTCCTATCCTTATAGGAGAAGCCTAATTATAGTATTAACAAACTAAAATTGGTATCTCGTTGGACTTTCAGGTGCTATGGGTCAAAGAATACTGAACAACAGTTTATAAAGGCTAGAAATTCTTACTCTTGGAAATAATTTTATAGCCTAATGTACACCCTTATTGGGTTAGTCACGGGACCCCGAATCTCCTATCCTTATAGGAGAAGCCTAATTATAGTATTAACAAACTAAAATGGGTCTCTCGTTGGACTTTCAGGTGCTATGGGTCAAAGAATACTGAACAACAGTTTATAAAGGCTGGAAATTCTTACTCTTGGAAATAATTTTATAGCCTAATGTACACCCTTATTGGGTTAGTCACGGGACCCCGAATCTCCTATCCTTATAGGAGAAGCCTAATTATAGTATTAACAAACTAAAATTGGTATCTCGTTGGACTTTCAGGTGCTGTGGGTCAAAGAATACTGAACAACAGTTTATAAAGGCTGGAAATTCTTACTCTTGGAAATAATTTTATAGCCTAATGTACACCCTTATTGGATTAGTCACGGGACCCCGAATCTCCTATCCTTATAGGAGAAGCCTAATTATAGTATTAACAAACTAAAATGGGTCTCTCGTTGGACTTTCAGGTGCTATGGGTCAAAGAATACTGAACAACAGTTTATAAAGGCTAGAAATTCTTACTCTTGGAAATAATTTTATAGCCTAATGTACACCCTTATTGGATTAGTCACGGGACCCCGAATCTCCTATCCTTTTAGGAGAAGCCTAATTATAGTATTAACAAACTAAAATTGGTATCTCGTTGGACTTTAAGGTGCTGTAGGTCAAAGAATACAGAACAACAGTTTATAAAGGCTGGAAATTCTTACTCTTGGAAATAATTTTATAGCCTAATGTACACCCTTATTGGGTTAGTCACGGGACCCCGAATCTCCTATCCTTATAGGAGAAGCCTAATTATAGTATTAACAAACTAAAATGGGTCTCTCGTTGGACTTTCAGGTGCTATGGGTCAAAGAATACTGAACAACAGTTTATAAAGGCTGGAAATTCTTACTCTTGGAAATAATTTTATAGCCTAATGTACACCCTTATTGGGTTAGTCACGGGACCCCGAATCTCCTATCCTTATAGGAGAAGCCTAATTATAGTATTAACAAACTAAAATTGGTATCTCGTTGGACTTTCAGGTGCTGTGGGTCAAAGAATACTGAACAACAGTTTATAAAGGCTGGAAATTCTTACTCTTGGAAATAATTTTATAGCCTAATGTACACCCTTATTGGATTAGTCACGGGACCCCGAATCTCCTATCCTTATAGGAGAAGCCTAATTATAGTATTAACAAACTAAAATGGGTCTCTCGTTGGACTTTCAGGTGCTATGGGTCAAAGAATACTGAACAACAGTTTATAAAGGCTGGAAATTCTTACTCTTGGAAATAATTTTAAAGCCTAATGTACACCCTTATTGGGTTAGTCACGGGACCCCGAATCTCCTATCCTTATAGGAGAAGCCTAATTATAGTATTAACAAACTAAAATGGGTATCTCGTTGGACTTTCAGGTGCTATGGGTCAAAGAATACTGAACAACAGTTTATAAAGGCTAGAAATTCTTACTCTTAAAATAATTTTATAGCCTAATGTACACCCTTATTGGGTTAGTCACGGGACCCCAAATCTCCTATCCTTATAGGAGAAGCCTAATTATAGTATTAACAAACAAAAATTGGTATCTCGTTGGACTTTCAGGTGCTGTGGGTCAAAGAATACTGAACAACAGTTTATAAAGGCTGGAAATTCTTACTCTTGGAAATAATTTTATAGCCTAATGTACACCCTTATTGGATTAGTCACGGGACCCCGAATCTCCTATCCTTATAGTAGAAGCCTAATTATAGTATTAACAAACTAAAATGGGTCTCTCGTTGGACTTTCAGGTGCTATGGGTCAAAGAATACTGAACAACAGTTTATAAAGGCTGGAAATTCTTACTCTTGGAAATAATTTTATAGCCTAATGTACACCCTTATTGGGTTAGTCACGGGACCCCGAATCTCCTATCCTTATAGGAGAAGCCTAATTATAGTATTAACAAACTAAAATGGGTATCTCGTTGGACTTTCAGGTGCTATGGGTCAAAGAATACTGAACAACAGTTTATAAAGGCTAGAAATTCTTACTCTTGGAAATAATTTTATAGCCTAATGTACACCCTTATTGGGTTAGTCACGGGACCCCAAATCTCCTATCCTTATAGGAGAAGCCTAATTATAGTATTAACAAACAAAAATTGGTATCTCGTTGGACTTTCAGGTGCTGTGGGTCAAAGAATACTGAACAACAGTTTATAAAGGCTGGAAATTCTTACTCTTGGAAATAATTTTATAGCCTAATGTACACCCTTATTGGATTAGTCACGGGACCCCGAATCTCCTATCCTTATAGGAGAAGCCTAATTATAGTATTAACAAACTAAAATTGGTCTCTCGTTGGACTTTCAGGTGCTATGGGTCAAAGAATACTGAACAACAGTTTATAAAGGCTGGAAATTCTTACTCTTGGAAATAATTTTATAGCCTAATGTACACCCTTATTGGGTTAGTCACGGGACCCCGAATCTCCTATCCTTATAGGAGAAGCCTAATTATAGTATTAACAAACTTAAATTGGTATCTCGTTGGACTTTCAGGTGCTATGGGTCAAAGAATACTGAACAACAGTTTATAAAGGCTAGAAATTCTTACTCTTGGAAATAATTTTATAGCCTAATGTACACCCTTATTGGGTTAGTCACGGGACCCCGAATCTCCTATCCTTATAGGAGAAGCCTAATTATAGTATTAACAAACTAAAATGGGTCTCTCTTTGGACTTTCAGGTGCTATGGGTCAAAGAATACTGAACAGCAGTTTATAAAAGCTAGAAATTCTTACTCTTGGAAATAATTTTATAGCCTAATGTACACCCTTATTGGGTTAGTCACGGGACCCCGAATCTCCTATCCTTATAGGAGAAGCCTAATTATAGTATTAACAAACTAAAATGCGTATCTCGTTGGACTTTCAGGTGGTGTGGGTCAAAGAATACTGAACAACAGTTTATAAAGGCTGGAAATTCTTACTCTTGGAAATAATTTTATAGCCTAATGTACACCCTTATTGGGTTAGTCACGGGACCCCGAATCTCCTATCCTTATAGGAGAAGCCTAATTATAGTATTAACAAACTAAAATTGGTATCTCGTTGGACTTTCAGGTGCTGTGGGTCAAAGAATACTGAACAACAGTTTATAAAGGCTGGAAATTCTTACTCTTGGAAATAATTTTATAGCCTAATGTACACCCTTATTGGATTAGTCACGGGACCCCGAATCTCCTATCCTTATAGGAGAAGCCTAATTATAGTATTAACAAACTAAAATGGGTCTCTCGTTGGACTTTCAGGTGCTATGGGTCAAAGAATACTGAACAACAGTTTATAAAGGCTGGAAATTCTTACTCTTGGAAATAATTTTAAAGCCTAATGTACACCCTTATTGGGTTAGTCACGGGACCCCGAATCTCCTATCCTTATAGGAGAAGCCTAATTATAGTATTAACAAACTAAAATGGGTATCTCGTTGGACTTTCAGGTGCTATGGGTCAAAGAATACTGAACAACAGTTTATAAAGGCTAGAAATTCTTACTCTTAAAATAATTTTATAGCCTAATGTACACCCTTATTGGGTTAGTCACGGGACCCCAAATCTCCTATCCTTATAGGAGAAGCCTAATTATAGTATTAACAAACAAAAATTGGTATCTCGTTGGACTTTCAGGTGCTGTGGGTCAAAGAATACTGAACAACAGTTTATAAAGGCTGGAAATTCTTACTCTTGGAAATAATTTTATAGCCTAATGTACACCCTTATTGGATTAGTCACGGGACCCCGAATCTCCTATCCTTATAGTAGAAGCCTAATTATAGTATTAACAAACTAAAATGGGTCTCTCGTTGGACTTTCAGGTGCTATGGGTCAAAGAATACTGAACAACAGTTTATAAAGGCTGGAAATTCTTACTCTTGGAAATAATTTTATAGCCTAATGTACACCCTTATTGGGTTAGTCACGGGACCCCGAATCTCCTATCCTTATAGGAGAAGCCTAATTATAGTATTAACAAACTAAAATGGGTATCTCGTTGGACTTTCAGGTGCTATGGGTCAAAGAATACTGAACAACAGTTTATAAAGGCTAGAAATTCTTACTCTTGGAAATAATTTTATAGCCTAATGTACACCCTTATTGGGTTAGTCACGGGACCCCAAATCTCCTATCCTTATAGGAGAAGCCTAATTATAGTATTAACAAACAAAAATTGGTATCTCGTTGGACTTTCAGGTGCTGTGGGTCAAAGAATACTGAACAACAGTTTATAAAGGCTGGAAATTCTTACTCTTGGAAATAATTTTATAGCCTAATGTACACCCTTATTGGATTAGTCACGGGACCCCGAATCTCCTATCCTTATAGGAGAAGCCTAATTATAGTATTAACAAACTAAAATTGGTCTCTCGTTGGACTTTCAGGTGCTATGGGTCAAAGAATACTGAACAACAGTTTATAAAGGCTGGAAATTCTTACTCTTGGAAATAATTTTATAGCCTAATGTACACCCTTATTGGGTTAGTCACGGGACCCCGAATCTCCTATCCTTATAGGAGAAGCCTAATTATAGTATTAACAAACTTAAATTGGTATCTCGTTGGACTTTCAGGTGCTATGGGTCAAAGAATACTGAACAACAGTTTATAAAGGCTAGAAATTCTTACTCTTGGAAATAATTTTATAGCCTAATGTACACCCTTATTGGGTTAGTCACGGGACCCCGAATCTCCTATCCTTATAGGAGAAGCCTAATTATAGTATTAACAAACTAAAATGGGTCTCTCTTTGGACTTTCAGGTGCTATGGGTCAAAGAATACTGAACAGCAGTTTATAAAAGCTAGAAATTCTTACTCTTGGAAATAATTTTATAGCCTAATGTACACCCTTATTGGGTTAGTCACGGGACCCCGAATCTCCTATCCTTATAGGAGAAGCCTAATTATAGTATTAACAAACTAAAATGCGTATCTCGTTGGACTTTCAGGTGGTGTGGGTCAAAGAATACTGAACAACAGTTTATAAAGGCTGGAAATTCTTACTCTTGGAAATAATTTTATAGCCTAATGTACACCCTTATTGGGTTTGTCACGGGACCCCGAATCTCCTATCCTTATAGGAGAAGCCTAATTATAGTATTAACAAACTAAAATTGGTATCTCGTTGGACTTTCAGGTGCTATGGGTCAAAGAATACTGAACAACAGTTTATAAAGGCTAGAAATTCTTACTCTTGGAAATAATTTTATAGCCTAATGTACACCCTTATTGGGTTAGTCACGGGACCCCGAATCTCCTATCCTTATAGGAGAAGCCTAATTATAGTATTAACAAACTAAAATGGGTATCTCGTTGGACTTTCAGGTGCTATGGGTCAAAGAATACTGAACAACAGTTTATAAAGGCTGGAAATTCTTACTCTTGGAAATAATTTTATAGCCTAATGTACACCCTTATTGGGTTAGTCACGGGACCCCGAATCTCCTATCCTTATAGGAGAAGCCTAATTATAGTATTAACAAACTAAAATGGGTATCTCGTTGGACTTTCAGGTGCTATGGGTCAAAGAATACTGAACAACAGTTTATAAAGGCTAGAAATTCTTACTCTTGTAAATAATTTTATAGCCTAATGTACACCCTTATTGGGTTAGTCACGGGACCCCGAATCTCCTATCCTTATAGGAGAAGCCTAATTATAGTATTAACAAACTAAAATTGGTATCTCGTTGGACTTTCAGGTGCTGTGGGTCAAAGAATACTGAACAACAGTTTATAAAGGCTGGAAATTCTTACTCTTGGAAATAATTTTATAGCCTAATGTACACCCTTATTGGGTTAGTCACGGGACCCCGAATCTCCTATCCTTATAGGAGAAGCCTAATTATAGTATTAACAAACTAAAATGGGTATCTCGTTGGACTTTCAGGTGCTATGGGTCAAAGAATACTGAACAACAGTTTATAAAGGCTAGAAATTCTTACTCTTGGAAATAATTTTATAGCCTAATGTACACCCTTATTGGGTTAGTCACGGGACCCCAAATCTCCTATCCTTATAGGAGAAGCCTAATTATAGTATTAACAAACAAAAATTGGTATCTCGTTGGACTTTCAGGTGCTGTGGGTCAAAGAATACTGAACAACAGTTTATAAAGGCTGGAAATTCTTACTCTTGGAAATAATTTTATAGCCTAATGTACACCCTTATTGGATTAGTCACGGGACCCCGAATCTCCTATCCTTATAGGAGAAGCCTAATTATAGTATTAACAAACTAAAATGGGTCTCTCGTTGGACTTTCAGGTGCTATGGGTCAAAGAATACTGAACAACAGTTTATAAAGGCTGGAAATTCTTACTCTTGGAAATAATTTTATAGCCTAATGTACACCCTTATTGGGTTAGTCACGGGACCCCGAATCTCCTATCCTTATAGGAGAAGCCTAATTATAGTATTAACAAACTTAAATTGGTATCTCGTTGGACTTTCAGGTGCTATGGGTCAAAGAATACTGAACAACAGTTTATAAAGGCTAGAAATTCTTACTCTTGGAAATAATTTTATAGCCTAATGTACACCCTTATTGGGTTAGTCACGGGACCCCGAATCTCCTATCCTTATAGGAGAAGCCTAATTATAGTATTAACAAACTAAAATGGGTCTCTCTTTGGACTTTCAGGTGCTATGGGTCAAAGAATACTGAACAGCAGTTTATAAAAGCTAGAAATTCTTACTCTTGGAAATAATTTTATAGCCTAATGTACACCCTTATTGGGTTAGTCACGGGACCCCGAATCTCCTATCCTTATAGGAGAAGCCTAATTATAGTATTAACAAACTAAAATGCGTATCTCGTTGGACTTTCAGGTGGTGTGGGTCAAAGAATACTGAACAACAGTTTATAAAGGCTGGAAATTCTTACTCTTGGAAATAATTTTATAGCCTAATGTACACCCTTATTGGGTTTGTCACGGGACCCCGAATCTCCTATCCTTATAGGAGAAGCCTAATTATAGTATTAACAAACTAAAATTGGTATCTCGTTGGACTTTCAGGTGCTATGGGTCAAAGAATACTGAACAACAGTTTATAAAGGCTAGAAATTCTTACTCTTGGAAATAATTTTATAGCCTAATGTACACCCTTATTGGGTTAGTCACGGGACCCCGAATCTCCTATCCTTATAGGAGAAGCCTAATTATAGTATTAACAAACTAAAATGGGTATCTCGTTGGACTTTCAGGTGCTATGGGTCAAAGAATACTGAACAACAGTTTATAAAGGCTGGAAATTCTTACTCTTGTAAATAATTTTATAGCCTAATGTACACCCTTATTGGGTTAGTCACGGGACCCCGAATCTCCTATCCTTATAGGAGAAGCCTAATTATAGTATTAACAAACTAAAATGGGTATCTCGTTGGACTTTCAGGTGCTATGGGTCAAAGAATACTGAACAACAGTTTATAAAGGCTAGAAATTCTTACTCTTGTAAATAATTTTATAGCCTAATGTACACCCTTATTGGGTTAGTCACGGGACCCCGAATCTCCTATCCTTATAGGAGAAGCCTAATTATAGTATTAACAAACTAAAATTGGTATCTCGTTGGACTTTCAGGTGCTGTGGGTCAAAGAATACTGAACAACAGTTTATAAAGGCTGGAAATTCTTACTCTTGGAAATAATTTTATAGCCTATTGTACACCCTTATTGGGTTAGTCACGGGACCCCGAATCTCCTATCCTTATAGGAGAAGCCTAATTATAGTATTAACAAACTAAAATGGGTATCTCGTTGGACTTTCAGGTGCTATGGGTCAAAGAATACTGAACAACAGTTTATAAAGGCTAGAAATTCTTACTCTTGTAAATAATTTTATAGCCTAATGTACACCCTTATTGGGTTAGTCACGGGACCCCGAATCTCCTATCCTTATAGGAGAAGCCTAATTATAGTATTAACAAACTAAAATTGGTATCTCGTTGGACTTTCAGGTGCTGTGGGTCAAAGAATACTGAACAACAGTTTATAAAGGCTGGAAATTCTTACTCTTGGAAATAATTTTATAGCCTATTGTACACCCTTATTGGGTTAGTCACGGGACCCCGAATCTCCTATCCTTATAGGAGAAGCCTAATTATAGTATTAACAAACTAAAATTGGTATCTCGTTGGACTTTCAGGTGCTATGGGTCAAAGAATACTGAACAACAGTTTATAAAGGCTAGAAATTCTTACTCTTGGAAATAATTTTATAGCCTAATGTACACCCTTATTGGGTTAGTCACGGGACCCCGAATCTCCTATCCTTATAGGAGAAGCCTAATTATAGTATTAAAAAACTAAAATGGGTCTCTCGTTGGACTTTCAGGTGCTATGGGTCAAAGAATACTGAACAACAGTTTATAAAGGCTAAAATTCTTACTCTTGGAAATAATTTTATAGCCTAATGTACACCCTTATTGGGTTAGTCACGGAACCCCGAATCTCCTATCCTTATAGGAGAAGCCTAATTATAGTATTAACAAACTAAAATTGGTATCTCGTTGGACTTTCAGGTGCTGTGGGTCAAAGAATACTGAACAACAGTTTATAAAGGCTGGAAATTCTTACTCTTGGAAATAATTTTATAGCCTAATGTACACCCTTATTGGATTAGTCACGGGACCCCGAATCTCCTATCCTTATAGGAGAAGCCTAATTATAGTATTAACAAACTAAAATGGGTCTCTCGTTGGACTTTCAGGTGCTATGGGTCAAAGAATACTGAACAACAGTTTATAAAGGCTGGAAATTCTTACTCTTGGAAATAATTTTATAGCCTAATGTACACCCTTATTGGGTTAGTCACGGGACCCCGAATCTCCTATCCTTATAGGAGAAGCCTAATTATAGTATTAACAAACTAAAATGGGTATCTCGTTGGACTTTCAGGTGCTATGGGTCAATGAATACTGAACAACAGTTTATAAAGGCTAGAAATTCTTACTCTTGGAAATAATTTTATAGCCTAATGTACACCCTTATTGGGTTAGTCACGGGACCCCAAATCTCCTATCCTTATAGGAGAAGCCTAATTATAGTATTAACAAACAAAAATTGGTATCTCGTTGGACTTTCAGGTACTGTGGGTCAAAGAATACTGAACAACAGTTTATAAAGGCTGGAAATTCTTACTCTTGGAAATAATTTTATAGCCTAATGTACACCCTTATTGGATTAGTCACGGGACCCCGAATCTCCTATCCTTATAGGAGAAGCCTAATTATAGTATTAACAAACTAAAATTGGTCTCTCGTTGGACTTTCAGGTGCTATGGGTCAAAGAATACTGAACAACAGTTTATAAAGGCTGGAAATTCTTACTCTTGGAAATAATTTTATAGCCTAATGTACACCCTTATTGGGTTAGTCACGGGACCCCGAATCTCCTATCCTTATAGGAGAAGCCTAATTATAGTATTAACAAACTAAAATTGGTATCTCGTTGGACTTTCAGGTGCTATGGGTCAAAGAATACTGAACAACAGTTTATAAAGGCTAGAAATTCTTACTCTTGGAAATAATTTTATAGCCTAATGTACACCCTTATTGGGTTAGTCACGGGACCCCGAATCTCCTATCCTTATAGGAGAAGCCTAATTATAGTATTAACAAACTAAAATGGGTCTCTCGTTGGACTTTCAGGTGCTATGGGTCAAAGAATACTGAACAACAGTTTATAAAGGCTGGAAATTTTTACTCTTGGAAATAATTTTATAGCCTAATGTACACCCTTATTGGGTTAGTCACGGGACCCTGAATCTCCTATCCTTATAGGAGAAGCCTAATTATATTATTAACAAACTAAAATGGGTATCTCGTTGGACTTTCAGGTGCTATGGGTCAAAGAATACTGAACAGCAGTTTATAAAAGCTAGAAATTCTTACTCTTGGAAATAATTTTATAGCCTAATGTACACCCTTATTGGGTTAGTCACGGGACCCCGAATCTCCTATCCTTATAGGAGAAGCCTAATTATAGTATTAACAAACTTAAATTGGTATCTCGTTGGACTTTCAGGTGCTATGGGTCAAAGAATACTGAACAACAGTTTATAAAGGCTAGAAATTCTTACTCTTGGAAATAATTTTATAGCCTAATGTACACCCTTATTGGGTTAGTCACGGGACCCCGAATCTCCTATCCTTATAGGAGAAGCCTAATTATAGTATTAACAAACTAAAATGGGTCTCTCGTTGGACTTTCAGGTTCTATGGGTCAAAGAATACTGAACAACAGTTTATAAAGGCTGGAAATTCTTACTCTTGGAAATAATTTTATAGCCTAATGTACACCCTTATTGGGTTAGTCAGGGGACCCCGAATCTCATATCCTTATAGGGGAAGCCTAATTATAGTATTAAAAAACTAAAATGGTTATCTCGTTGGACTTTCCGGTGCTGTAGGTCAAAGAATACTGAACAACAGTTTATAAAGGCTGGAAATTCTTACTCTTGGAAATAATTTTATAGCCTAATGTACACCCTTATTCGGTTAGTCACGGGACCCCGAATCTCCTATCCTTATAGGAGAAGCCTAATTATAGTATTAACAAACTCAAATGGGTATCTCGTTGGACTTTCAGGTGCTATGGGTCAAAGAATACTGAACAACAGTTTATAAAGGCTAGAAATTCTTACTCTTGGAAATAATTTTATAGCCTAATGTACACCCTTATTGGATTAGTCACGGGACCCCGAATCTCCTATCCTTTTAGGAGAAGCCTAATTATAGTATTAACAAACTAAAATTGGTATCTCGTTGGACTTTAAGGTGCTGTAGGTCAAAGAATACAGAACAACAGTTTATAAAGGCTGGAAATTCTTACTCTTGGAAATAATTTTATAGCCTAATGTACACCCTTATTGGGTTAGTCACGGGACCCCGAATCTCCTATCCTTATAGGAGAAGCCTAATTATAGTATTAACAAACTAAAATGGGTCTCTCGTTGGACTTTCAGGTTCTATGGGTCAAAGAATACTGAACAACAGTTTATAAAGGCTGGAAATTCTTACTCTTGGAAATAATTTTATAGCCTAATGTACACCCTTATTGGGTTAGTCAGGGGACCCCGAATCTCATATCCTTATAGGAGAAGCCTAATTATAGTATTAAAAAACTAAAATGGTTATCTCGTTGGACTTTCCGGTGCTGTAGGTCAAAGAATACTGAACAACAGTTTATAAAGGCTGGAAATTCTTACTCTTGGAAATAATTTTATAGCCTAATGTACACCCTTATTCGGTTAGTCACGGGACCCCGAATCTCCTATCCTTATAGGAGAAGCCTAATTATAGTATTAACAAACTCAAATGGGTATCTCGTTGGACTTTCAGGTGCTATGGGTCAAAGAATACTGAACAACAGTTTATAAAGGCTAGAAATTCTTACTCTTGGAAATAATTTTATAGCCTAATGTACACCCTTATTGGATTAGTCACGGGACCCCGAATCTCCTATCCTTTTAGGAGAAGCCAAATTATAGTATTAACAAACTAAAATTGGTATCTCGTTGGACTTTAAGGTGCTGTAGGTCAAAGAATACAGAACAACAGTTTATAAAGGCTGGAAATTCTTACTCTTGGAAATAATTTTATAGCCTAATGTACACCCTTATTGGGTTAGTCACGGTACCCCGAATCTCCTATCCTTATAGGAGAAGCCTAATTATAGTATTAACAAACTAAAATGGGTATCTCGTTGGACTTTCAGGTGCTGTAGGTCAAAGAATACTGAACAACAGTTTAAAAAGTCTGGAAATTCTTACTCTTTGAAATAATTTTTTAGACTAATGTACACCCTTATTAGGTTAGTCACGGGACCCCGAATCTCCTATCCTTATAGGAGAAGCCTAATTATAGTATTAACGAACTAGAATGGGTAACTCGTTGGACTTTCAGGTGCTGTAGGTCAAAGAATACTGAACAACAGTTTATAAAGGCTGGAAATTCTTACTCTTGGAAATAAATTTATAGCCTAATGTACACCCTTATTGGGTTAGTCACGGGACCCCGAATCTCCTATCCTTATAGGAGAAGCCTAATTATAGTATTAACAAACTAAAATGGGTATCTCGTTGGACTTTCAGGTGCTATGGGTCAAAGAATACTGAACAACAGTTTATAAAGGCTAGAAATTCTTACTCTTGGAAATAATTTTATAGCCTAATGTACACCCTTATTGGGTTAGTCACGGGACCCCGAATCTGCTATCCTTATAGGAGAAGCCTAATTATAGTATTAACAAACTAAAATGGGTATCTCGTTGGACTTTCAGGTGCTATGGGTCAAAAAATACTGAACAACAGTTTATAAAGGCTGGAAATTCTTACTCTTGGAAATAAATTTATAGCCTAATGTACACCCTTATTGGGTTAGTCACGGGACCCCGAATCTCCTATCCTTATAGGAGAAGCCTAATTATAGTATTAACAAACTAAAATGGGTGTCTCGTTGGACTTTCAGGTGCTATGGGTCAAAGAATACTGAACAACAGTTTATAAAGGCTAGAAATTCTTACTCTTGGAAATAATTTTATAGCCTAATGTACACCCTTATTGGGTTAGTCACGGGACCCCAAATCTCCTATCCTTATAGGAGAAGCCTAATTATAGTATTAACAAACTAAAATGGGTATCTCGTTGGACTTTCAGGTGCTGTGGGTCAAAGAATACTGAACAACAGTTTATAAAGGCTGGAAATTCTTACTCTTGGAAATAATTTTATAGCCTAATGTACACCCTTATTCGGTTAGTCATGGGACCCCGAATCTCCTATCCTTATAGGAGAAGCCTAATTATAGTATTAACAAACTAAAATGGGTATCTCGTTGGACTTTCAGGTGTTGTAGGTCAATGAATACTGAACAACAGTTTATAAAGGCTGGAAATTCTTACTCTTGGAAATAATTTTATAGCCTAATGTACACCCTTATTGGGTTAGTCACGGGACCCCGAATCTCCTATCCTTATAGGAGAAGCCTAATTATAGTATTAACAAACTAAAATGGGTGTCTCGTTGGACTTTCAGGTGCTATGGGTCAAAGAATACTGAACAACAGTTTATAAAGGCTAGAAATTCTTACTCTTGGAAATAATTTTATAGCCTAATGTACACCCTTATTGGGTTAGTCACGGGACCCCGAATCTCCTACCCTTATAGGAGAAGCCTAATTATAGTATTAACAAACTAAAATTGGTATCTCGTTGGACTTTTAGGTGCTGTGGGTCAAAGAATACTGAACAACAGTTTATAAAGGCTGGAAATTCTTACTCTTGGAAATAATTTTATAGCCTAATGTACACCCTTATTGGGTTAGTCACGGGACCCTGAATTTCCTATCCTTATAGGAGAAGCCTAATTATAGTATTAAAAAACTAAAATTGGTATCTCGTTGGACTTTCAGGAGCTATGGGTCAAAGAATACTGAACAACAGTTTATAAAGGCTGGAAATTCTTACTCTTGGAAATAATTTTATAGCCTAATGTACACCCTTATTGGATTAGTCACGGGACCCCGAATCTCCTATCCTTATAGGAGAAGCCTAATTATAGTATTAACAAACTAAAATGGGTCTCTCGTTGGACTTTCAGGTGCTATGGGTCAAAGAATACTGAACAACAGTTTATAAAGGCTAGAAATTCTTACTCTTGGAAATAATTTTATAGCCTAATGTACACCCTTATTGGGTTAGTCACGGGACCCCGAATCTCCTACCCTTATAGGAGAAGCCTAATTATAGTATTAACAAACTAAAATTGGTATCTCGTTGGACTTTTAGGTGCTGTGGGTCAAAGAATACTGAACAACAGTTTATAAAGGCTGGAAATTCTTACTCTTGGAAATAATTTTATAGCCTAATGTACACCCTTATTGGGTTAGTCACGGGACCCTGAATCTCCTATCCTTATAGGAGAAGCCTAATTATAGTATTAAAAAACTAAAATTGGTATCTCGTTGGACTTTCAGGAGCTATGGGTCAAAGAATACTGAACAACAGTTTATAAAGGCTGGAAATTCTTACTCTTGGAAATAATTTTATAGCCTAATGTACACCCTTATTGGATTAGTCACGGGACCCCGAATCTCCTATCCTTATTGGAGAAGCCTAATTATAGTATTAACAAACTAAAATGGGTCTCTCGTTGGACTTTCAGGTGCTATGGGTCAAAGAATACTGAACAACAGTTTATAAAGGCTGGAAATTCTTACTCTTGGAAATAATTTTATAGCCTAATGTACACCCTTATTGGATTAGTCACGGGACCCCGTATCTCCTATCCTTATAGGAGAAGCCTAATTATAGTATTAACAAACTAAAATGGGTCTCTCGTTGGACTTTCAGGTGCTATGGGTCAAAGAATACTGAACAACAGTTTATAAAGGCTGGAAATTCTTACTCTTGGAAATAATTTTATAGCCTAATGTACACCCTTATTGGATTAGTCACGGGACCCCGAATCTCCTATCCTTATAGGAGAAGCCTAATTATAGTATTAACAAACTAAAATGGGTATCTCGTTGGACTTTCAGGAGCTATAGGTCAAAGAATACTGAACAACAGTTTATAAAGGCTGGAAATTCTTACTCTTGGAAATAATTTTATAGCCTAATGTACACCCTTATTGGATTAGTCACGGGACCCCGAATCTCCTATCCTTATAGGAGAAGCCTAATTATAGTATTAACAAACTAAAATGGGTCTCTCGTTGGACTTTCAGGTGCTATGGGTCAAAGAATACTGAACAACAGTTTATAAAGGCTGGAAATTCTTACTCTTGGAAATAATTTTATAGCCTAATGTACACCCTTATTGGATTAGTCACGGGACCCCGAATCTCCTATCCTTATAGGAGAAGCCTAATTATAATATTAACAAACTAAAATGGGTCTCTCGTTGGACTTCCAGGTGCTTTGGGTCAAAGAATACTGAACAACAGTTTATAAAGGCTGGAAATTTTTACTCTTGGAAATAATTTTATTGCCTAATGTACACCCTTATTGGGTTAGTCACGGGACCCCGAATCTCCTATCCTTATAGGAGAAGCCTAATTATAGTATTAACAAACTAAAATGGGTGTCTCGTTGGACTTTCAGGTGCTATGGGTCAAAGAATACTGAACAACAGTTTATAAAGGCTAGAAATTCTTACTCTTGGAAATAATTTTATAGCCTAATGTACACCCTTATTGGGTTAGTCACGGGACCCCGAATCTCCTACCCTTATAGGAGAAGCCTAATTATAGTATTAACAAACTAAAATTGGTATCTCGTTGGACTTTTAGGTGCTGTGGGTCAAAGAATACTGAACAACAGTTTATAAAGGCTGGAAATTCTTACTCTTGGAAATAATTTTATAGCCTAATGTACACCCTTATTGGGTTAGTCACGGGACCCTGAATCTCCTATCCTTATAGGAGAAGCCTAATTATAGTATTAAAAAACTAAAATTGGTATCTCGTTGGACTTTCAGGAGCTATGGGTCAAAGAATACTGAACAACAGTTTATAAAGGCTGGAAATTCTTACTCTTGGAAATAATTTTATAGCCTAATGTACACCCTTATTGGATTAGTCACGGGACCCCGAATCTCCTATCCTTATAGGAGAAGCCTAATTATAGTATTAACAAACTAAAATGGGTCTCTCGTTGGACTTTCAGGTGCTATGGGTCAAAGAATACTGAACAACAGTTTATAAAGGCTGGAAATTCTTACTCTTGGAAATAATTTTATAGCCTAATGTACACCCTTATTGGATTAGTCACGGGACCCCGAATCTCCTATCCTTATAGGAGAAGCCTAATTATAGTATTAACAAACTAAAATGGGTCTCTCGTTGGACTTTCAGGTGCTATGGGTCAAAGAATACTGAACAACAGTTTATAAAGGCTGGAAATTCTTACTCTTGGAAATAATTTTATAGCCTAATGTACACCCTTATTGGATTAGTCACGGGACCCCGAATCTCCTATCCTTATAGGAGAAGCCTAATTATAGTATTAACAAACTAAAATGGGTATCTCGTTGGACTTTCAGGAGCTATGGGTCAAAGAATACTGAACAACAGTTTATAAAGGCTGGAAATTCTTACTCTTGGAAATAATTTTATAGCCTAATGTACACCCTTATTGGATTAGTCACGGGACCCCGAATCTCCTATCCTTATAGGAGAAGCCTAATTATAGTATTAACAAACTAAAATGAGTCTCTCGTTGGACTTTCAGGTGCTATGGGTCAAAGAATACTGAACAACAGTTTATAAAGGCTGGAAATTCTTACTCTTGGAAATAATTTTATAGCCTAATGTACACCCTTATTGGATTAGTCACGGGACCCCGAATCTCCTATCCTTATAGGAGAAGCCTAATTATAATATTAACAAACTAAAATGGGTCTCTCGTTGGACTTCCAGGTGCTTTGGGTCAAAGAATACTGAACAACAGTTTATAAAGGCTGGAAATTCTTACTCTTGGAAATAATTTTATTGCCTAATGTACACCCTTATTGGGTTAGTCACGGGACCCCGAATCTCCTATCCTTATAGGAGAAGCCTAATTATAGTATTAACAAACTAAAATGGGTGTCTCGTTGGACTTTTAGGTGCTATGGGTCAAAGAATACTGAACAACAGTTTATAAAGGCTAGAAATTCTTACTCTTGGAAATAATTTTATAGCCTAATGTACACCCTTATTGGGTTAGTCACGGGACCCCGAATCTCCTACCCTTATAGGAGAAGCCTAATTATAGTATTAACAAACTAAAATTGGTATCTCGTTGGACTTTTAGGTGCTGTGGGTCAAAGAATACTGAACAACAGTTTATAAAGGCTAGAAATTCTTACTCTTGGAAATAATTTTATAGCCTAATGTACACCCTTATTGGGTTAGTCACGGGACCCCGAATCTCCTACCCTTATAGGAGAAGCCTAATTATAGTATTAACAAACTAAAATTGGTATCTCGTTGGACTTTCAGGAGCTATGGGTCAAAGAATACTGAACAACAGTTTATAAAGGCTGGAAATTCTTACTCTTGGAAATAATTTTATAGCCTAATGTACACCCTTATTGGGTTAGTCACGGGACCCTGAATCTCCTATCCTTATAGGAGAAGCCTAATTATAGTATTAACAAACTAAAATGGGTCTCTCGTTGGACTTTCAGGTGCTATGGGTCAAAGAATACTGAACAACAGTTTATAAAGGCTAGAAATTCTTACTCTTGGAAATAATTTTATAGCCTAATGTACACCCTTATTGGGTTAGTCACGGGACCCCGAATCTCCTACCCTTATAGGAGAAGCCTAATTATAGTATTAACAAACTAAAATTGGTATCTCGTTGGACTTTCAGGTGCTGTGGGTCAAAGAATACTGAACAACAGTTTATAAAGGCTGGAAATTCTTACTCTTGGAAATAATTTTATAGCCTAATGTACACCCTTATTGGGTTAGTCACGGGACCCTGAATCTCCTATCCTTATAGGAGAAGCCTAATTATAGTATTAAAAAACTAAAATTGGTATCTCGTTGGACTTTCAGGAGCTATGGGTCAAAGAATACTGAACAACAGTTTATAAAGGCTGGAAATTCTTACTCTTGGAAATAATTTTATAGCCTAATGTACACCCTTATTGCATTAGTCACGGGACCCCGAATCTCCTATCCTTATAGGAGAAGCCTAATTATAGTATTAACAAACTAAAATGGGTCTCTCGTTGGACTTTCAGGTGCTATGGGTCAAAGAATACTGAACAACAGTTTATAAAGGCTGGAAATTCTTACTCTTGGAAATAATTTTATAGCCTAATGTACACCCTTATTGGATTAGTCACGGGACCCCGAATCTCCTATCCTTATAGGAGAAGCCTAATTATAGTATTAACAAACTAAAATGGGTCTCTCGTTGGACTTTCAGGTGCTATGGGTCAAAGAATACTGAACAACAGTTTATAAAGGCTGGAAATTCTTACTCTTGGAAATAATTTTATAGCCTAATGTACACCCTTATTGGATTAGTCACGGGACCCCGAATCTCCTATCCTTATAGGAGAAGCCTAATTATAGTATTAACAAACTAAAATGGGTATCTCGTTGGACTTTCAGGAGCTATGGGTCAAAGAATACTGAACAACAGTTTATAAAGGCTGGAAATTCTTACTCTTGGAAATAATTTTATAGCCTAATGTACACCCTTATTGGATTAGTCACGGGACCCCGAATCTCCTATCCTTATAGGAGAAGCCTAATTATAGTATTAACAAACTAAAATGGGTCTCTCGTTGGACTTTCAGGTGCTATGGGTCAAAGAATACTGAACAACAGTTTATAAAGGCTGGAAATTCTTACTCTTGGAAATAATTTTATAGCCTAATGTACACCCTTATTGGATTAGTCACGGGACCCCGAATCTCCTATCCTTATAGGAGAAGCATAATTATAATATTAGCAAACTAAAATGGGTCTCTCGTTGGACTTCCAGGTGCTTTGGGTCAAAGAATATTGAACAACAGTTTATAAAGGCTGGAAATTTTTACTCTTGGAAATAATTTTATTGCCTAATGTACACCCTTATTGGGTTAGTCACGGGACCCCGAATCTCCTATCCTTATAGGAGAAGCCTAATTATAGTATTAACAAACTAAAATGGGTGTCTCGTTGGACTTTCAGGTGCTATGGGTCAAAGAATACTGAACAACAGTTTATAAAGGCTAGAAATTCTTACTCTTGGAAATAATTTTATAGCCTAATGTACACCCTTATTGGGTTAGTCACGGGACCCCAAATCTCCTATCCTTATAGGAGAAGCCTAATTATAGTATTAACAAACTAAAATGGGTCTCTCGTTGGACTTTCAGGTGCTGTGGGTCAAAGAATACTGAACAACAGTTTATAAAGGCTGGAAATTCTTACTCTTGGAAATAATTTTATAGCCTAATGTATACCCTTATTGGATTAGTCACGGGACCCCGAATCTCCTATCCTTATAGGAGAAGCCTAATTATAGTATTAACAAACTAAAATGGGTCTCTCGTTGGACTTTCAGGTGCTGTGGGTCAAAGAATACTGAACAACAGTTTATAAAGGCTGGAAATTCTTACTCTTGGAAATAATTTTATAGCCTAATGTACACCCTTATTGGGTTAGTCACGGGACCCTGAATCTCCTATCCTTATAGGAGAAGCCTAATTATAGTATTAAAAAACTAAAATTGGTATCTCGTTGGACTTTCAGGAGCTATGGGTCAAAGAATACTGAACAACAGTTTATAAAGGCTGGAAATTCTTACTCTTGGAAATAATTTTATAGCCTAATGTACACCCTTATTGGATTAGTCACGGGACCCCGAATCTCCTATCCTTATAGGAGAAGCCTAATTATAGTATTAACAAACTAAAATGGGTCTCTCGTTGGACTTTCAGGTGCTATGGGTCAAAGAATACTGAACAACAGTTTATAAAGGCTGGAAATTCTTACTCTTGGAAATAATTTTATAGCCTAATGTACACCCTTATTGGATTAGTCACGGGACCCCGAATCTCCTATCCTTATAGGAGAAGCCTAATTATAGTATTAACAAACTAAAATGGGTCTCTCGTTGGACTTTCAGGTGCTGTGGGTCAAAGAATACTGAACAACAGTTTATAAAGGCTGGAAATTCTTACTCTTGGAAATAATTTTATAGCCTAATGTACACCCTTATTCGGTTAGTCATGGGACCCCGAATCTCCTATCCTTATAGGAGAAGCCTAATTATAGTATTAACAAACTAAAATGGGTATTTCGTTGGACTTTCAGGTGCTGTAGGTCAATGAATACTGAACAACAGTTTATAAAGGCTGGAAATTCTTACTCTTGGAAATAATTTTATAGCCTAATGTACACCCTTATTGGGTTAGTCACGGGACCCCGAATCTCCTATCCTTATAGGAGAAGCCTAATTATAGTATTAACAAACTAAAATGGGTGTCTCGTTGGACTTTCAGGTGCTATGGGTCAAAGAATACTGAACAACAGTTTATAAAGGCTAGAAATTCTTACTCTTGGAAATAATTTTATAGCCTAATGTACACCCTTATTGGGTTAGTCACGGGACCCCGAATCTCCTACCCTTATAGGAGAAGCCTAATTATAGTATTAACAAACTAAAATTGGTATCTCGTTGGACTTTTAGGTGCTGTGGGTCAAAGAATACTGAACAACAGTTTATAAAGGCTGGAAATTCTTACTCTTGGAAATAATTTTATAGCCTAATGTACACCCTTATTGGGTTAGTCACGGGACCCTGAATCTCCTATCCTTATAGGAGAAGCCTAATTATAGTATTAAAAAACTAAAATTGGTATCTCGTTGGACTTTCAGGAGCTATGGGTCAAAGAATACTGAACAACAGTTTATAAAGGCTGGAAATTCTTACTCTTGGAAATAATTTTATAGCCTAATGTACACCCTTATTGGATTAGTCACGGGACCCCGAATCTCCTATCCTTATAGGAGAAGCCTAATTATAGTATTAACAAACTAAAATGGGTCTCTCGTTGGACTTTCAGGTGCTATGGGTCAAAGAATACTGAACAACAGTTTATAAAGGCTGGAAATTTTTACTCTTGGAAATAATTTTATAGCCTAATGTACACCCTTATTGGATTAGTCACGGGACCCCGAATCTCCTATCCTTATAGGAGAAGCCTAATTATAGTATTAACAAACTAAAATGGGTCTCTCGTTAGACTTCCAGGTGCTTTGGGTCAAAGAATACTGAACAACAGTTTATAAAGGCTGGAAATTTTTACTCTTGGAAATAATTTTATTGCCTAATGTACACCCTTATTGGGTTAGTCACGGGACCCCGAATCTCCTATCCTTATAGGAGAAGCCTAATTATAGTATTAACAAACTAAAATGGGTATCTCGTTGGACTTTCAGGTGCTATGGGTCAAAGAATACTGAACAACAGTTTATAAAGGCTAGAAATTCTTACTCTTGGAAATAATTTTATAGCCTAATGTACACCCTTATTGGGTTAGTCACGGGACCCCGAATCTCCTATCCTTATAGGAGAAGCCTAATTATAGTATTAACAAACTAAAATTGGTATCTCGTTGGACTTTAAGGTGCTGTAGGTCAAAGAATACGGAACAACAGTTTATAAAGGCTGGAAATTCTTACTCTTGGAAATAATTTTATAGCCTAATGTACACCCTTATTGGGTTAGTCACGGGACCCCGAATCTCCTATCCTTATAGGAGAAGCCTAATTATAGTATTAACAAACTAAAATGGGTGTCTCGTTGGACTTTCAGGTGCTATGGGTCAAAGAATACTGAACAACAGTTTATAAAGGCTAGAAATTCTTACTCTTGGAAATAATTTTATAGCCTAATGTACACCCTTATTGGGTTAGTCACGGGACCCCGAATCTCCTACCCTTATAGGAGAAGCCTAATTATAGTATTAACAAACTAAAATTGGTATCTCGTTGGACTTTTAGGTGCTGCGGGTCAAAGAATACTGAACAACAGTTTATAAAGGCTGGAAATTCTTACTCTTGGAAATAATTTTATAGCCTAATGTACACCCTTATTGGGTTAGTCACGGGACCCTGAATCTCCTATCCTTATAGGAGAAGCCTAATTATAGTATTAAAAAACTAAAATTGGTATCTCGTTGGACTTTCAGGAGCTATGGGTCAAAGAATACTGAACAACAGTTTATAAAGGCTGGAAATTCTTACTCTTGGAAATAATTTTATAGCCTAATGTACACCCTTATTGGATTAGTCACGGGACCCCGAATCTCCTATCCTTATAGGAGAAGCCTAGTTATAGTATTAACAAACTAAAATGGGTCTCTCGTTGGACTTTCAGGTGCTATGGGTCAAAGAATACTGAACAACAGTTTATAAAGGCTAGAAATTCTTACTCTTGGAAATAATTTTATAGCCTAATGTACACCCTTATTGGGTTAGTCACGGGACCCCGAATCTCCTACCCTTATAGGAGAAGCCTAATTATAGTATTAACAAACTAAAATTGGTATCTCGTTGGACTTTTAGGTGCTGCGGGTCAAAGAATACTGAACAACAGTTTATAAAGGCTGGAAATTCTTACTCTTGGAAATAATTTTATAGCCTAATGTACACCCTTATTGGGTTAGTCACGGGACCCCGAATCTCCTACCCTTATAGGAGAAGCCTAATTATAGTATTAACAAACTAAAATTGGTATCTCGTTGGACTTTTAGGTGCTGCGGGTCAAAGAATACTGAACAACAGTTTATAAAGGCTGGAAATTCTTACTCTTGGAAATAATTTTATAGCCTAATGTACACCCTTATTGGGTTAGTCACGGGACCCTGAATCTCCTATCCTTATAGGAGAAGCCTAATTATAGTATTAAAAAACTAAAATTGGTATCTCGTTGGACTTTCAGGAGCTATGGGTCAAAGAATACTGAACAACAGTTTATAAAGGCTGGAAATTCTTACTCTTGGAAATAATTTTATAGCCTAATGTACACCCTTATTGGATTAGTCACGGGAACCCGAATCTCCTATCCTTATAGGAGAAGCCTAATTATAGTATTAACAAACTAAAATGGGTCTCTCGTTGGACTTTCAGGTGCTATGGGTCAAAGAATACTGAACAACAGTTTATAAAGGCTGGAAATTCTTACTCTTGGAAATAATTTTATAGCCTAATGTACACCCTTATTGGATTAGTCACGGGACCCCGAATCTCCTATCCTTATAGGAGAAGCCTAATTATAGTATTAACAAACTAAAATGGGTCTCTCGTTGGACTTCCAGGTGCTTTGGGTCAAAGAATACTGAACAACAGTTTATAAAGGCTGGAAATTTTTACTCTTGGAAATAATTTTATTGCCTAATGTACACCCTTATTGGGTTAGTCACGGGACCCCGAATCTCCTATCCTTATAGGAGAAGCCTAATTATAGTATTAACAAACTAAAATGGGTGTCTCGTTGGACTTTCAGGTGCTATGGGTCAAAGAATACTGAACAACAGTTTATAAAGGCTAGAAATTCTTACTCTTGGAAATAATTTTATAGCCTAATGTACACCCTTATTGGGTTAGTCACGGGACCCCAAATCTCCTATCCTTATAGGAGAAGCCTAATTATAGTATTAACAAACTAAAATGGGTATCTCGTTGGACTTTCAGGTGCTGTGGGTCAAAGAATACTGAACAACAGTTTATAAAGGCTGGAAATTCTTACTCTTGGAAATAATTTTATAGCCTAATGTACACCCTTATTCGGTTAGTCATGGGACCCCGAATCTCCTATCCTTATAGGAGAAGCCTAATTATAGTATTAACAAACTAAAATGGGTATCTCGTTGGACTTTCAGGTGCTGTAGGTCAATGAATACTGAACAACAGTTTATAAAGGCTGGAAATTCTTACTCTTGGAAATAATTTTATAGCCTAATGTACACCCTTATTGGGTTAGTCACGGGACCCTGAATCTCCTATCCTTATAGGAGAAGCCTAATTATAGTATTAACAAACTAAAATTGGTATCTCGTTGGACTTTTAGGTGCTGCGGGTCAAAGAATACTGAACAACAGTTTATAAAGGCTGGAAATTCTTACTCTTGGAAATAATTTTATAGCCTAATGTACACCCTTATTGGGTTAGTCACGGGACCCTGAATCTCCTATCCTTATAGGAGAAGCCTAATTATAGTATTAAAAAACTAAAATTGGTATCTCGTTGGACTTTCAGGAGCTATGGGTCAAAGAATACTGAACAACAGTTTATAAAGGCTGGAAATTCTTACTCTTGGAAATAATTTTATAGCCTAATGTACACCCTTATTGGATTAGTCACGGGAACCCGAATCTCCTATCCTTATAGGAGAAGCCTAATTATAGTATTAACAAACTAAAATGGGTCTCTCGTTGGACTTTCAGGTGCTATGGGTCAAAGAATACTGAACAACAGTTTATAAAGGCTGGAAATTCTTACTCTTGGAAATAATTTTATAGCCTAATGTACACCCTTATTGGGTTAGTCACGGGACCCTGAATCTCCTATCCTTATAGGAGAAGCCTAATTATAGTATTAAAAAACTAAAATTGGTATCTCGTTGGACTTTCAGGAGCTATGGGTCAAAGAATACTGAACAACAGTTTATAAAGGCTGGAAATTCTTACTCTTGGAAATAATTTTATAGCCTAATGTACACCCTTATTGGATTAGTCACGGGAACCCGAATCTCCTATCCTTATAGGAGAAGCCTAATTATAGTATTAACAAACTAAAATGGGTCTCTCGTTGGACTTTCAGGTGCTATGGGTCAAAGAATACTGAACAACAGTTTATAAAGGCTGGAAATTCTTACTCTTGGAAATAATTTTATAGCCTAATGTACACCCTTATTGGGTTAGTCACGGGACCCCGAATCTCCTATCCTTATAGGAGAAGCCTAATTATAGTATTAACAAACTAAAATTGGTATCTCGTTGGACTTTAAGGTGCTGTAGGTCAAAGAATACGGAACAACAGTTTATAAAGGCTGGAAATTCTTACTCTTGGAAATAATTTTATAGCCTAATGTACACCCTTATTGGGTTAGTCACGGGACCCCGAATCTCCTATCCTTATAGGAGAAGCCTAATTATAGTATTAACAAACTAAAATGGGTGTCTCGTTGGACTTTCAGGTGCTATGGGTCAAAGAATACTGAACAACAGTTTATAAAGGCTAGAAATTCTTACTCTTGGAAATAATTTTATAGCCTAATGTACACCCTTATTGGGTTAGTCACGGGACCCCGAATCTCCTACCCTTATAGGAGAAGCCTAATTATAGTATTAACAAACTAAAATTGGTATCTCGTTGGACTTTTAGGTGCTGCGGGTCAAAGAATACTGAACAACAGTTTATAAAGGCTGGAAATTCTTACTCTTGGAAATAATTTTATAGCCTAATGTACACCCTTATTGGGTTAGTCACGGGACCCTGAATCTCCTATCCTTATAGGAGAAGCCTAATTATAGTATTAAAAAACTAAAATTGGTATCTCGTTGGACTTTCAGGAGCTATGGGTCAAAGAATACTGAACAACAGTTTATAAAGGCTGGAAATTCTTACTCTTGGAAATAATTTTATAGCCTAATGTACACCCTTATTGGATTAGTCACGGGACCCCGAATCTCCTATCCTTATAGGAGAAGCCTAGTTATAGTATTAACAAACTAAAATGGGTCTCTCGTTGGACTTTCAGGTGCTATGGGTCAAAGAATACTGAACAACAGTTTATAAAGGCTAGAAATTCTTACTCTTGGAAATAATTTTATTGCCTAATGTACACCCTTATTGGGTTAGTCACGGGACCCCGAATCTCCTACCCTTATAGGAGAAGCCTAATTATAGTATTAACAAACTAAAATTGGTATCTCGTTGGACTTTTAGGTGCTGTGGGTCAAAGAATACTGAACAACAGTTTATAAAGGCTGGAAATTCTTACTCTTGGAAATAATTTTATAGCCTAATGTACACCCTTATTGGGTTAGTCACGGGACCCTGAATCTCCTATCCTTATAGGAGAAGCCTAATTATAGTATTAAAAAACTAAAATTGGTATCTCGTTGGACTTTCAGGAGCTATGGGTCAAAGAATACTGAACAACAGTTTATAAAGGCTGGAAATTCTTACTCTTGGAAATAATTTTATAGCCTAATGTACACCCTTATTGGATTAGTCACGGGAACCCGAATCTCCTATCCTTATAGGAGAAGCCTAATTATAGTATTAACAAACTAAAATGGGTCTCTCGTTGGACTTTCAGGTGCTATGGGTCAAAGAATACTGAACAACAGTTTATAAAGGCTGGAAATTCTTACTCTTGGAAATAATTTTATAGCCTAATGTACACCCTTATTGGATTAGTCACGGGACCCCGAATCTCCTATCCTTATAGGAGAAGCCTAATTATAGTATTAACAAACTAAAATGGGTCTCTCGTTGGACTTCCAGGTGCTTTGGGTCAAAGAATACTGAACAACAGTTTATAAAGGCTGGAAATTTTTACTCTTGGAAATAATTTTATTGCCTAATGTACACCCTTATTGGGTTAGTCACGGGACCCCGAATCTCCTATCCTTATAGGAGAAGCCTAATTATAGTATTAACAAACTAAAATGGGTGTCTCGTTGGACTTTCAGGTGCTATGGGTCAAAGAATACTGAACAACAGTTTATAAAGGCTAGAAATTCTTACTCTTGGAAATAATTTTATAGCCTAATGTACACCCTTATTGGGTTAGTCACGGGACCCCAAATCTCCTATCCTTATAGGAGAAGCCTAATTATAGTATTAACAAACTAAAATGGGTATCTCGTTGGACTTTCAGGTGCTGTGGGTCAAAGAATACTGAACAACAGTTTATAAAGACTGGAAATTCTTACTCTTGGAAATAATTTTATAGCCTAATGTACACCCTTATTCGGTTAGTCATGGGACCCCGAATCTCCTATCCTTATAGGAGAAGCCTAATTATAGTATTAACAAACTAAAATGGGTATCTCGTTGGACTTTCAGGTGCTGTAGGTCAATGAATACTGAACAACAGTTTATAAAGGCTGGAAATTCTTACTCTTGGAAATAATTTTATAGCCTAATGTACACCCTTATTGGGTTAGTCACGGGACCCTGAATCTCCTATCCTTTTAGGAGAAGCCTAATTATAGTATTAAAAAACTAAAATTGGTATCTCGTTGGACTTTCAGGAGCTATGGGTCAAAGAATACTGAACAACAGTTTATAAAGGCTGGAAATTCTTACTCTTGGAAATAATTTTATAGCCTAATGTACACCCTTATTGGATTAGTCACGGGACCCCGAATCTCCTATCCTTATAGGAGAAGCCTAATTATAGTATTAACAAACTAAAATGGGTCTCTCGTTGGACTTCCAGGTGCTTTGGGTCAAAGAATACTGAACAACAGTTTATAAAGGCTGGAAATTTTTACTCTTGGAAATAATTTTATTGCCTAATGTACACCCTTATTGGGTTAGTCACGGGACCCCAAATCTCCTATCCTTATAGGAGAAGCCTAATTATAGTATTAACAAACTAAAATGGGTATCTCGTTGGACTTTCAGGTGCTATGGGTCAAAGAATACTGAACAACAGTTTATAAAGGCTAGAAATTCTTACTCTTGGAAATAATTTTATAGCCTAATGTACACCCTTATTGGGTTAGTCACGGGACCCCGAATCTCCTATCCTTATAGGAGAAGCCTAATTATAGTATTAACAAACTAAAATTGGTATCTCGTTGGACTTTAAGGTGCTGTAGGTCAAAGAATACGGAACAACAGTTTATAAAGGCTGGAAATTCTTACTCTTGGAAATAATTTTATAGCCTAATGTACACCCTTATTGGGTTAGTCACGGGACCCCGAATCTCCTATCCTTATAGGAGAAGCCTAATTATAGTATTAACAAACTAAAATGGGTCTCTCGTTGGACTTCCAGGTGCTTTGGGTCAAAGAATACTGAACAACAGTTTATAAAGGCTGGAAATTTTTACTCTTGGAAATAATTTTATTGCCTAATGTACACCCTTATTGGGTTAGTCACGGGACCCCGAATCTCCTATCCTTATAGGAGAAGCCTAATTATAGTATTAACAAACTAAAATGGGTATCTCGTTGGACTTTCAGGTGCTATGGGTCAAAGAATACTGAACAACAGTTTATAAAGGCTAGAAATTCTTACTCTTGGAAATAATTTTATAGCCTAATGTACACCCTTATTGGGTTAGTCACGGGACCCCGAATCTCCTATCCTTATAGGAGAAGCCTAATTATAGTATTAACAAACTAAAATTGGTATCTCGTTGGACTTTAAGGTGCTGTAGGTCAAAGAATACGGAACAACAGTTTATAAAGGCTGGAAATTCTTACTCTTGGAAATAATTTTATAGCCTAATGTACACCCTTATTGGGTTAGTCACGGGACCCCGAATCTCCTATCCTTATAGGAGAAGCCTAATTATAGTATTAACAAACTAAAATGGGTATCTTGTTGGACTTTCAGGTGCTGTAGGTCAAAGAATACTGAACAACAGTTTATAAAGGCTGGAAATTCTTACTCTTGGAAATAATTTTATAGCCTAATGTACACCCTTATTGGGTTAGTCACGGGACCCCGAATCTCCTATCCTTATAGGAGAAGCCTAATTATAGTATTAACAAACTAAAATTGGTATCTCGTTGGACTTTAAGGTGCTGTAGGTCAAAGAATACGGAACAACAGTTTATAAAGGCTGGAAATTCTTACTCTTGGAAATAATTTTATAGCCTAATGTACACCCTTATTGGGTTAGTCACGGGACCCCGAATCTCCTATCCTTATAGGAGAAGCCTAATTATAGTATTAACAAACTAAAATGGGTATCTTGTTGGACTTTCAGGTGCTGTAGGTCAAAGAATACTGAACAACAGTTTATAAAGGCTGGAAATTCTTACTCTTGGAAATAATTTTATAGCCTAATGTACACCCTTATTGGGTTAGTCACGGGACCCCGAATCTCCTATCCTTATAGGAGAAGCCTAATTATAGTATTAACAAACTAAAATTGGTATCTCGTTGGACTTTAAGGTGCTGTAGGTCAAAGAATACGGAACAACAGTTTATAAAGGCTGGAAATTCTTACTCTTGGAAATAATTTTATAGCCTAATGTACACCCTTATTGGGTTAGTCACGGGACCCCGAATCTCCTATCCTTATAGGAGAAGCCTAATTATAGTATTAACAAACTAAAATGGGTATCTCGTTGGACTTTCAGGTGCTATGGGTCAAAGAATACTGAACAACAGTTTATAAAGGCTAGAAATTCTTACTCTTGGAAATAATTTTATAGCCTAATGTACACCCTTATTGGGTTAGTCACGGGACCCCGAATCTCCTATCCTTATAGGAGAAGCCTAATTATAGTATTAACAAACTAAAATTGGTATCTCGTTGGACTTTAAGGTGCTGTAGGTCAAAGAATACGGAACAACAGTTTATAAAGGCTGGAAATTCTTACTCTTGGAAATAATTTTATAGCCTAATGTACACCCTTATTGGGTTAGTCACGGGACCCCGAATCTCCTATCCTTATAGGAGAAGCCTAATTATAGTATTAACAAACTAAAATGGGTATCTTGTTGGACTTTCAGGTGCTGTAGGTCAAAGAATACTGAACAACAGTTTATAAAGGCTGGAAATTCTTACTCTTGGAAATAATTTTATAGCCTAATGTACACCCTTATTGGGTTAGTCACGGGACCCCGAATCTCCTATCCTTATAGGAGAAGCCTAATTATAGTATTAACAAACTAAAATTGGTATCTCGTTGGACTTTAAGGTGCTGTAGGTCAAAGAATACGGAACAACAGTTTATAAAGGCTGGAAATTCTTACTCTTGGAAATAATTTTATAGCCTAATGTACACCCTTATTGGGTTAGTCACGGGACCCCGAATCTCCTATCCTTATAGGAGAAGCCTAATTATAGTATTAAAAAACTAAAATGGTTATCTCGTTGGACTTTCCGGTGCTGTAGGTCAAAGAATACTGAACAACAGTTTATAAAGGCTGGAAATTCTTACTCTTGGAAATAATTTTATAGCCTAATGTACACCCTTATTCGGTTAGTCACGGGACCCCGAATCTCCTATCCTTATAGGAGAAGCCTAATTATAGTATTAACGAACTAGAATGGGTAACTCGTTGGACTTTCAGGTGCTGTAGGTCAAAGAATACTGAACAACAGTTTATAAAGGCTGGAAATTCTTACTCTTGGAAATAAATTTATAGCCTAATGTACACCCTTATTGGGTTAGTCACGGGACCCCGAATCTCCTATCCTTATAGGAGAAGCCTAATTATTGTATTAACAAACTAAAATGGGTATCTCGTTGGACTTTCAGGTGCTATGGGTCAAAGAATACTGAACAACAGTTTATAAAGGCTAGAAATTCTTACTCTTGGAAATAATTTTATAGCCTAATGTACACCCTTATTGGGTTAGTCACGGGACCCCGAATCTCCTATCCTTATAGGAGAAGCCTAATTATAGTATTAACAAACTAAAATGGGTATCTTGTTGGACTTTCAGGTGCTATGGGTCAAAAAATACTGAACAACAGTTTATAAAGGCTGGAAATTCTTACTCTTGGAAATAAATTTATAGCCTAATGTACACCCTTATTGGGTTAGTCACGGGACCCCGAATCTCCTATCCTTATAGGAGAAGCCTAATTATAGTATTAACAAACTAAAATGGGTGTCTCGTTGGACTTTCAGGTGCTATGGGTCAAAGAATACTGAACAACAGTTTATAAAGGCTAGAAATTCTTACTCTTGGAAATAATTTTATAGCCTAATGTACACCCTTATTGGGTTAGTCACGGGACCCCAAATCTCCTATCCTTATAGGAGAAGCCTAATTATAGTATTAACAAACTAAAATGGGTATCTCGTTGGACTTTCAGGTGCTGTGGGTCAAAGAATACTGAACAACAGCTTATAAAGGCTGGAAATTCTTACTCTTGGAAATAATTTTATAGCCTAATGTACACCCTTATTCGGTTAGTCATGGGACCCCGAATCTCCTATCCTTATAGGAGAAGCCTAATTATAGTATTAACAAACTAAAATGGGTATCTCGTTGGACTTTCAGGTGCTGTAGGTCAATGAATACTGAACAACAGTTTATAAAGGCTGGAAATTCTTACTCTTGGAAATAATTTTATAGCCTAATGTACACCCTTATTGGGTTAGTCACGGGACCCCAAATCTCCTATCCTTATAGGAGAAGCCTAATTATAGTATTAACAAACTAAAACGGGTGTCTCGTTGGACTTTCAGGTGCTATGGGTCAAAGAATACTGAACAACAGTTTATAAAGGCTAGAAATTCTTACTCTTGGAAATAATTTTATAGCCTAATGTACACCCTTATTGGGTTAGTCACGGGACCCCGAATAGCCTAATTATAGTATTAACAAACTAAAACGGGTGTCTCGTTGGACTTTCAGGTGCTATGGGTCAAAGAATACTGAACAACAGTTTATAAAGGCTAGAAATTCTTACTCTAGGAAATAATTTTATAGCCTAATGTACACCCTTATTGGGTTAGTCACGGGACCCCAAATCTCCTATCCTTATAGGAGAAGCCTAATTATAGTATTAACAAACTAAAATGGGTATCTCGTTGGACTTTCAGGTGCTGTGGGTCAAAGAATACTGAACAACAGTTTATAAAGGCTGGAATTTCTTACTCTTGGAAATAATTTTATAGCCTAATGTACACCCTTATTCGGTTAGTCATGGGACCCCGAATCTCCTATCCTTATAGGAGAAGCCTAATTATAGTATTAACAAACTAAAATGGGTATCTCGTTGGACTTTCAGGTGCTGTAGGTCAATGAATACTGAACAACAGTTTATAAAGGCTGGAAATTCTTACTCTTGGAAATAATTTAATAGCCTAATGTACACCCTTATTGGGTTAGTCACGGGACCCCGAATCTCCTATCCTTATAGGAGAAGCCTAATTATAGTATTAACAAACTAAAATGGGTGTCTCGTTGGACTTTCAGGTGCTATGGGTCAAAGAATACTGAACAACAGTTTATAAAGGCTAGAAATTCTTACTCTTGGAAATAATTTTATAGCCTAATGTACACCCTTATTGGGTTAGTCACGGGACCCCGAATCTCCTACCCTTATAGGAGAAGCCTAATTATAGTATTAACAAACTAAAATTGGTATCTCGTTGGACTTTTAGGTGCTGTGGGTCAAAGAATACTGAACAACAGTTTATAAAGGCTGGAAATTCTTACTCTTGGAAATAATTTTATAGCCTAATGTACACCCTTATTGGGTTAGTCACGGGACCCTGAATCTCCTATCCTTATAGGAGAAGCCTAATTATAGTATTAAAAAACTAAAATTGGTATCTCGATGGACTTTCAGGAGCTATGGGTCAAAGAATACTGAACAACAGTTTATAAAGGCTGGAAATTCTTACTCTTGGAAATAATTTTATAGCCTAATGTACACCCTTATTGGATTAGTCACGGGACCCCGAATCTCCTATCCTTATAGGAGAAGCCTAATTATAGTATTAACAAACTAAAATGGGTCTCTCGTTGGACTTTCAGGTGCTATGGGTCAAAGAATACTGAACAACAGTTTATAAAGGCTGGAAATTCTTACTCTTGGAAATAATTTTATAGCCTAATGTACACCCTTATTGGATTAGTCACGGGACCCCGAATCTCCTATCCTTATAGGAGAAGCCTAATTATAGTATTAACAAACTAAAATGGGTCTCTCGTTGGACTTCCAGGTGCTTTGGGTCAAAGAATACTGAACAACAGTTTATAAAGGCTGGAAATTTTTACTCTTGGAAATAATTTTATTGCCTAATGTACACCCTTATTGGGTTAGTCACGGGACCCCGAATCTCCTATCCTTATAGGAGAAGCCTAATTATAGTATTAACAAACTAAAATGGGTATCTCGTTGGACTTTCAGGTGCTATGGGTCAAAGAATACTGAACAACAGTTTATAAAGGCTAGAAATTCTTACTCTTGGAAATAATTTTATAGCCTAATGTACACCCTTATTGGGTTAGTCACGGGACCCCGAATCTCCTATCCTTATAGGAGAAGCCTAATTATAGTATTAACAAACTAAAATTGGTATCTCGTTGGACTTTAAGGTGCTGTAGGTCAAAGAATACGGAACAACAGTTTATAAAGGCTGGAAATTCTTACTCTTGGAAATAATTTTATAGCCTAATGTACACCCTTATTCGGTTAGTCACGGGACCCCGAATCTCCTATCCTTATAGGAGAAGCCTAATTATAGTATTAACAAACTAAAATGGGTATCTCGTTGGACTTTCAGGTGCTGTAGGTCAAAGAATACTGAACAACAGTTTAAAAAGCCTGGAAATTCTAACTCTTGGAAATAATTTTATAGCCTAATGTACACCCTTGTTGGGTTAGTCACGGGACCCCGAATCTCCTATCCTTATAGGAGAAGCCTAATTATAGTATTTACGAACTAGAATGGGTAACTCGTTGGACTTTCAGGTGCTGTAGGTCAAAGAATACTGAACAACAGTTTATAAAGGCTGGAAATTCTTACTCTTGGAAATAAATTTATAGCCTAATGTACACCCTTATTGGGTTAGTCACGGGACCCCGAATCTCCTATCCTTATAGGAGAAGCCTAATTATAGTATTAACAAACTAAAATGGGTATCTCGTTGGACTTTCAGGTGCTGTGGGTCAAAGAATACTGAACAACAGTTTATAAAGGCTGGAAATTCTTACTCTTGGAAATAATTTTATAGCCTAATGTACACCCTTATTCGGTTAGTCATGGGACCCCGAATCTCCTATCCTTATAGGAGAAGCCTAATTATAGTATTAACAAACTAAAATGGGTATCTCGTTGGACTTTCAGGTGTTGTAGGTCAATGAATACTGAACAACAGTTTATAAATGCTGGAAATTCTTACTCTTGGAAATAATTTTATAGCCTAATGTACACCCTTATTGGGTTAGTCACGGGACCGCGAATCTCCTATCCTTATAGGAGAAGCCTAATTATAGTATTAACAAACTAAAATGGGTGTTTCGTTTGACTTTCAGGTGCTATGGGTCAAAGAATACTGTACAACAGTTTATAAAGGCTAGAAATTCTTACTCTTGGAAATAATTTTATAGCCTAATGTACACCCTTATTGGGTTAGTCACGGGACCCCGAATCTCCTACCCTTATAGGAGAAGCCTAATTATAGTATTAACAAACTAAAATTGGTATCTCGTTCGACTTTCAGGTGCTGTGGGTCAAAGAATACTGAACAACAGTTTATAAAGCCTGAAAATTCTTACTCTTGGAAATAATTTTATAGCCTAATGTACACCCTTATTGGGTTAGTCACGGGACCCCGAATCTCCTATCCTTATAGGAGAAGCCTAATTATAGTATTAACAAACTAAAATGGGTATCTCGTTGGACTTTCAGGTGATATGGGTCAAAGAATACTGTACAACAGTTTATAAAGGCAAGAAATTCTTACTCTTGGAAATAATTTTATAGCCTAATGTACACCCTTATTGGGTTAGTCACGGGACCCCGAATCTCCTATCCTTATAGGAGAAGCCTAATTATAGTATTAACAAACTAAAATTGGTATCTCGTTGGACTTTCAGGTGCTGTGGGTCAAAGAATACTGTACAACAGTTTATAAAGGCTAGAAATTCTTACTCTTGGAAATAATTTTATAGCCTAATGTACACCCTTATTGGGTTAGTCACGGGACCCCGAATCTCCTACCCTTATAGGAGAAGCCTAATTATAGTATTAACAAACTAAAATTGGTATCTCGTTGGACTTTCAGGTGCTGTGGGTCAAAGAATACTGAACAACAGTTTATAAAGGCTGGAAATTCTTACTCTTGGAAATAATTTTATAGCCTAATGTACACCCTTATTGGGTTAGTCACGGGACCCCGAATCTCCTATCCTTATAGGAGAAGCCTAATTATAGTATTAACAAACTAAAATGGGTATCTCGTTGGACTTTCAGGAGCTATGGGTCAAAGAATACTGAACAACAGTTTAAAAAGGCTGGAAATTCTTACTCTTGGAAATAATTTTATAGCCTAATGTACACCCTTATTGGATTAGTCATGGGACCCCGAATCTCCTATCTTTATAGGAGAAGCCTAATTATAGTATTAACAAACTAAAATGGGTCTCTCGTTGGACTTTCAGGTGCTATGGGTCAAAGAATACTGAACAACAGTTTATAAAGGCTGGAAATTCTTACTCTTGGAAATAATTTTATAGCCTAATGTACACCCTTATTGGATTAGTCACGGGACCCCGAATCTCCTATCCTTATAGGAGAAGCCTAATTATAGTATTAACAAACTAAAATGGGTCTCTCGTTGGACTTCCAGGTGCTTTGGGTCAAAGAATACTGAACAACAGTTTATAAAGGCTGGAAATTTTTACTCTTGGAAATAATTTTATTGCCTAATGTACACCCTTATTGGGTTAGTCACGGGACCCCGAATCTCCTATCCTTATAGGAGAAGCCTAATTATAGTATTAACAAACTAAAATGGGTATCTCGTTGGACTTTCAGGTGCTATGGGTCAAAGAATACTGAACAACAGTTTATAAAGGCTAGAAATTCTTACTCTTGGAAATAATTTTATAGCCTAATGTACACCCTTATTGGGTTAGTCACGGGACCCCGAATCTCCTATCCTTATAGGAGAAGCCTAATTATAGTATTAACAAACTAAAATTGGTATCTCGTTGGACTTTAAGGTGCTGTAGGTCAAAGAATACGGAACAACAGTTTATAAAGGCTGGAAATTCTTACTCTTGGAAATAATTTTATAGCCTAATGTACACCCTTATTGGGTTAGTCACGGGACCCCGAATCTCCTATCCTTATAGGAGAAGCCTAATTATAGTATTAACAAACTAAAATGGGTATCTCGTTGGACTTTCAGGTGCTGTAGGTCAAAGAATACTGAACAACAGTTTAAAAAGCCTGGAAATTCTTACTCTTGGAAATAATTTTATAGCCTAATGTACACCCTTGTTGGGTTAGCCACGGGACCCCGAATCTCCTATCCTTATAGGAGAAGCCTAATTATAGTATTTACGAACTAGAATGGGTAACTCGTTGGACTTTCAGGTGCTGTAGGTCAAAGAATACTGAACAACAGTTTATAAAGGCTGGAAATTCTTACTCTTGGAAATAAATTTATAGCCTAATGTACACCCTTATTGGGTTAGTCACGGGACCCCGAATCTCCTATCCTTATAGGAGAAGCCTAATTATAGTATTAACAAACTAAAATGGGTATCTCGTTGGACTTTCAGGTGCTGTGGGTCAAAGAATACTGAACAACAGTTTATAAAGGCTGGAAATTCTTACTCTTGGAAATAATTTTATAGCCTAATGTACACCCTTATTCGGTTAGTCATGGGACCCCGAATCTCCTATCCTTATAGGAGAAGCCTAATTATAGTATTAACAAACTAAAATGGGTATCTCATTGGACTTTCAGGTGCTGTAGGTCAATGAATACTGAACAACAGTTTATAAATGCTGGAAATTCTTACTCTTGGAAATAATTTTATAGCCTAATGTACACCCTTATTGGGTTAGTCACGGGACCCCGAATCTCCTATCCTTACAGGAGAAGCCTAATTATAGTATTAACAAACTAAAATGGGTGTTTCGTTTGACTTTCAGGTGCTATGGGTCAAAGAATACTGTACAACAGTTTATAAAGGCTAGAAATTCTTACTCTTGGAAATAATTTTATAGCCTAATGTACACCCTTATTGGGTTAGTCACGGGACCCCGAATCTCCTACCCTTATAGGAGAAGCCTAATTATAGTATTAACAAACTAAAATTGGTATCTCGTTGGACTTTCAGGTGCTGTGGGTCAAAGAATACTGAACAACAGTTTATAAAGGCTGGAAATTCTTACTCTTGGAAATAATTTTATAGCCTAATGTACACCCTTATTGGGTTAGTCACGGGACCCCGAATCTCCTATCCTTATAGGAGAAGCCTAATTATAGTATTAACAAACTAAAATGGGTATCTCGTTGGACTTTCAGGTGCTATGGGTCAAAGAATACTGTACAACAGTTTATAAAGGCAAGAAATTCTTACTCTTGGAAATAATTTTATAGCCTAATGTACACCCTTATTGGGTTAGTCACGGGACCCCGAATCTCCTATCCTTATAGGAGAAGCCTAATTATAGTATTAACAAACTAAAATTGGTATCTCGTTGGACTTTCAGGTGCTGTGGGTCAAAGAATACTGTACAACAGTTTATAAAGGCTAGAAATTCTTACTCTTGGAAATAATTTTATAGCCTAATGTACACCCTTATTGGGTTAGTCACGGGACCCCGAATCTCCTACCCTTATAGGAGAAGCCTAATTATAGTATTAACAAACTAAAATTGGTGTTTCGTTGGACTTTCAGGTGCTATGGGTCAAAGAATACTGTACAACAGTTTATAAAGGCAAGAAATTCTTACTCTTGGAAATAATTTTATAGCCTAATGTACACCCTTATTGGGTTAGTCACGGGACCCCGAATCTCCTACCCTTATAGGAGAAGCCTAATTATAGTATTAACAAACTAAAATTGGTATCTCGTTGGACTTTCAGGTGCTGTGGGTCAAAGAATACTGAACAACAGTTTATAAAGGCTGGAAATTCTTACTCTTGGAAATAATTTTATAGCCTAATGTACACCCTTATTGGGTTAGTCACGGGACCCCGAATCTCCTATCCTTATAGGAGAAGCCTAATTATAGTATTAACAAACTAAAATGGGTATCTCGTTGGACTTTCAGGAGCTATGGGTCAAAGAATACTGAACAACAGTTTATAAAGGCTGGAAATTCTTACTCTTGGAAATAATTTTATAGCCTAATGTACACCCTTATTGGATTAGTCATGGGACCCCGAATCTCCTATCTTTATAGGAGAAGCCTAATTATAGTATTAACAAACTAAAATGGGTCTCTCGTTGGACTTTCAGGTGCTATGGGTCAAAGAATACTGAACAACAGTTTATAAAGGCTGGAAATTCTTACTCTTGGAAATAATTTTATAGCCTAATGTACACCCTTATTGGATTAGTCACGGGACCCCGAATCTCCTATCCTTATAGGAGAAGCCTAATTATAGTATTAACAAACTAAAATGGGTCTCTCGTTGGACTTCCAGGTGCTTTGGGTCAAAGAATACTGAACAACAGTTTATAAAGGCTGGAAATTTTTACTCTTGGAAATAATTTTATTGCCTAATGTACACCCTTATTGGGTTAGTCACGGGACCCCGAATCTCCTATCCTTATAGGAGAAGCCTAATTATAGTATTAACAAACTAAAATGGGTATCTCGTTGGACTTTCAGGTGCTATGGGTCAAAGAATACTGAACAACAGTTTATAAAGGCTAGAAATTCTTACTCTTGGAAATAATTTTATAGCCTAATGTACACCCTTATTGGGTTAGTCACGGGACCCCGAATCTCCTATCCTTATAGGAGAAGCCTAATTATAGTATTAACAAACTAAAATTGGTATCTCGTTGGACTTTAAGGTGCTGTA
This sequence comes from Ambrosia trifida, assembly GCA_028751855.1. NCBI lineage: Eukaryota > Viridiplantae > Streptophyta > Magnoliopsida > Asterales > Asteraceae > Ambrosia > Ambrosia trifida. The sequence continues at coordinate 1,426,438 of CM054125.1, forward strand.
GGTCAAAGAATACGGAACAACAGTTTATAAAGGCTGGAAATTCTTACTCTTGGAAATAATTTTATAGCCTAATGTACACCCTTATTGGGTTAGTCACGGGACCCCGAATCTCCTATCCATACAGGAGAAGCCTAATTATAGTATTAACAAACTAAAATGGGTGTTTCGTTTGACTTTCAGGTGCTATGGGTCAAAGAATACTGTACAACAGTTTATAAAGGCTAGAAATTCTTACTCTTGGAAATAATTTTATAGCCTAATGTACACCCTTATTGGGTTAGTCACGGGACCCCGAATCTCCTACCCTTATAGGAGAAGCCTAATTATAGTATTAACAAACTAAAATTGGTATCTCGTTGGACTTTCAGGTGCTGTGGGTCAAAGAATACTGAACAACAGTTTATAAAGGCTGGAAATTCTTACTCTTGGAAATAATTTTATAGCCTAATGTACACCCTTATTGGGTTAGTCACGGGACCCCGAATCTCCTATCCTTATAGGAGAAGCCTAATTATAGTATTAACAAACTAAAATGGGTATCTCGTTGGACTTTCAGGTGCTATGGGTCAAAGAATACTGTACAACAGTTTATAAAGGCAAGAAATTCTTACTCTTGGAAATAATTTTATAGCCTAATGTACACCCTTATTCGGTTAGTCACGGGACCCCGAATCTCCTATCCTTATAGGAGAAGCCTAATTATAGTATTAACAAACTAAAATGGGTCTCTCGTTGGACTTCCAGGTGCTTTGGGTCAAAGAATACTGAACAACAGTTTATAAAGGCTGGAAATTTTTACTCTTGGAAATAATTTTATTGCCTAATGTACACCCTTATTGGGTTAGTCACGGGACCCCGAATCTCCTATCCTTATAGGAGAAGCCTAATTATAGTATTAACAAACTAAAATGGGTATCTCGTTGGACTTTCAGGTGCTATGGGTCAAAGAATACTGAACAACAGTTTATAAAGGCTAGAAATTCTTACTCTGGGAAATAATTTTATAGCCTAATGTACACCCTTATTGGGTTAGTCACGGGACCCCGAATCTCCTATCCTTATAGGAGAAGCCTAATTATAGTATTAACAAACTAAAATTGGTATCTCGTTGGACTTTAAGGTGCTGTAGGTCAAAGAATACGGAACAACAGTTTATAAAGGTTGGAAATTCTTACTCTTGGAAATAATTTTATAGCCTAATGTACACCCTTATTGGGTTAGTCACGGGACCCCGAATCTCCTATCCTTATAGGAGAAGCCTAATTATAGTATTAACAAACTAAAATGGGTATCTCGTTGGACTTTCAGGTGCTGTAGGTCAAAGAATACTGAACAACAGTTTAAAAAGCCTGGAAATTCTTACTCTTGGAAATAATTTTATAGCCTAATGTACACCCTTGTTGGGTTAGTCACGGGACCCCGAATCTCCTATCCTTATAGGAGAAGCCTAATTATAGTATTTACGAACTAGAATGGGTAACTCGTTGGACTTTCAGGTGCTGTAGGTCAAAGAATACTGAACAACAGTTTATAAAGGCTGGAAATTCTTACTCTTGGAAATAAATTTATAGCCTAATGTACACCCTTATTGGGTTAGTCACGGGACCCCGAATCTCCTATCCTTATAGGAGAAGCCTAATTATAGTATTAACAAACTAAAATGGGTATCTCGTTGGACTTTCAGGTGCTGTGGGTCAAAGAATACTGAACAACAGTTTATAAAGGCTGGAAATTCTTACTCTTGGAAATAATTTTATAGCCTAATGTACACCCTTATTCGGTTAGTCATGGGACCCCGAATCTCCTATCCTTATAGGAGAAGCCTAATTATAGTATTAACAAACTAAAATGGGTATCTCGTTGGACTTTCAGGTGCTGTAGGTCAATGAATACTGAACAACAGTTTATAAATGCTGGAAATTCTTACTCTTGGAAATAATTTTATAGCCTAATGTACACCCTTATTCGGTTAGTCACGGGACCCCGAATCTCCTATCCTTATAGGAGAAGCCTAATTATAGTATTAACAAACTAAAATGGGTCTCTCGTTGGACTTCCAGGTGCTTTGGGTCAAAGAATACTGAACAACAGTTTATAAAGGCTGGAAATTTTTACTCTTGGAAATAATTTTATTGCCTAATGTACACCCTTATTGGGTTAGTCACGGGACCCCGAATCTCCTATCCTTATAGGAGAAGCCTAATTATAGTATTAACAAACTAAAATGGGTATCTCGTTGGACTTTCAGGTGCTATGGGTCAAAGAATACTGAACAACAGTTTATAAAGGCTAGAAATTCTTACTCTGGGAAATAATTTTATAGCCTAATGTACACCCTTATTGGGTTAGTCACGGGACCCCGAATCTCCTATCCTTATAGGAGAAGCCTAATTATAGTATTAACAAACTAAAATTGGTATCTCGTTGGACTTTAAGGTGCTGTAGGTCAAAGAATACGGAACAACAGTTTATAAAGGCTGGAAATTCTTACTCTTGGAAATAATTTTATAGCCTAATGTACACCCTTATTGGGTTAGTCACGGGACCCCGAATCTCCTATCCTTATAGGAGAAGCCTAATTATAGTATTAACAAACTAAAATGGGTATCTCGTTGGACTTTCAGGTGCTGTAGGTCAAAGAATACTGAACAACAGTTTAAAAAGCCTGGAAATTCTTACTCTTGGAAATAATTTTATAGCCTAATGTACACCCTTGTTGGGTTAGTCACGGGACCCCGAATCTCCTATCCTTATAGGAGAAGCCTAATTATAGTATTTACGAACTAGAATGGGTAACTCGTTGGACTTTCAGGTGCTGTAGGTCAAAGAATACTGAACAACAGTTTATAAAGGCTGGAAATTCTTACTCTTGGAAATAAATTTATAGCCTAATGTACACCCTTATTGGGTTAGTCACGGGACCCCGAATCTCCTATCCTTATAGGAGAAGCCTAATTATAGTATTAACAAACTAAAATGGGTATCTCGTTGGACTTTCAGGTGCTGTGGGTCAAAGAATACTGAACAACAGTTTATAAAGGCTGGAAATTCTTACTCTTGGAAATAATTTTATAGCCTAATGTACACCCTTATTCGGTTAGTCATGGGACCCCGAATCTCCTATCCTTACAGGAGAAGCCTAATTATAGTATTAACAAACTAAAATGGGTATCTCGTTGGACTTTCAGGTGCTGTAGGTCAATGAATACTGAACAACAGTTTATAAATGCTGGAAATTCTTACTCTTGGAAATAATTTTATAGCCTAATGTACACCCTTATTGGGTTAGTCACGGGACCCCGAATCTCCTATCCTTATAGGAGAAGCCTAATTATAGTATTAACAAACTAAAATGGGTGTTTCGTTTGACTTTCAGGTGCTATGGGTCAAAGAATACTGTACAACAGTTTATAAAGGCTAGAAATTCTTACTCTTGGAAATAATTTTATAGCCTAATGTACACCCTTATTGGGTTAGTCACGGGACCCCGAATCTCCTACCCTTATAGGAGAAGCCTAATTATAGTATTAACAAACTAAAATTGGTATCTCGTTGGACTTTCAGGTGCTGTGGGTCAAAGAATACTGAACAACAGTTTATAAAGGCTGGAAATTCTTACTCTTGGAAATAATTTTATAGCCTAATGTACACCCTTATTGGGTTAGTCACGGGACCCCGAATCTCCTATCCTTATAGGAGAAGCCTAATTATAGTATTAACAAACTAAAATGGGTATCTCGTTGGACTTTCAGGTGCTATGGGTCAAAGAATACTGTACAACAGTTTATAAAGGCAAGAAATTCTTACCCTTGGAAATAATTTTATAGCCTAATGTACACCCTTATTGGGTTAGTCACGGGACCCCGAATCTCCTATCCTTATAGGAGAAGCCTAATTATAGTATTAACAAACTAAAATTGGTATCTCGTTGGACTTTCAGGTGCTGTGGGTCAAAGAATACTGTACAACAGTTTATAAAGGCTAGAAATTCTTACTCTTGGAAATAATTTTATAGCCTAATGTACACCCTTATTGGGTTAGTCACGGGACCCCGAATCTCCTACCCTTATAGGAGAAGCCTAATTATAGTATTAACAAACTAAAATTGGTGTTTCGTTGGACTTTCAGGTGCTATGGGTCAAAGAATACTGTACAACAGTTTATAAAGGCTAGAAATTCTTACTCTTGGAAATAATTTTATAGCCTAATGTACACCCTTATTGGGTTAGTCACGGGACCCCGAATCTCCTACCCTTATAGGAGAAGCCTAATTATAGTATTAACAAACTAAAATTGGTATCTCGTTGGACTTTCAGGTGCTGTGGGTCAAAGAATACTGAACAACAGTTTATAAAGGCTGGAAATTCTTACTCTTGGAAATAATTTTATAGCCTAATGTACACCCTTATTGGGTTAGTCACGGGACCCCGAATCTCCTATCCTTATAGGAGAAGCCTAATTATAGTATTAACAAACTAAAATGGGTATCTCGTTGGACTTTCAGGAGCTATGGGTCAAAGAATACTGAACAACAGTTTATAAAGGCTGGAAATTCTTACTCTTGGAAATAATTTTATAGCCTAATGTACACCCTTATTGGATTAGTCATGGGACCCCGAATCTCCTATCTTTATAGGAGAAGCCTAATTATAGTATTAACAAACTAAAATGGGTCTCTCGTTGGACTTTCAGGTGCTATGGGTCAAAGAATACTGAACAACAGTTTATAAAGGCTGGAAATTCTTACTCTTGGAAATAATTTTATAGCCTAATGTACACCCTTATTGGGTTAGTCACGGGACCCCGAATCTCCTATCCTTATAGGAGAAGCCTAATTATATTATTAACAAACTAAAATGGGTATCTCGTTGGACTTTCAGGTGCTATGGGTCAAAGAATACTGAACAACAGTTTATAAAAGCTAGAAATTCTTACTCTTGGAAATAATTTTATAGCCTAATGTACACCCTTATTGGGTTAGTCACGGGACCCCGAATCTCCTATCCTTATAGGAGAAGCCTAATTATAGTATTAACAAACTAAAATGGGTATCTCGTTGGACTTTCAGGTGCTATGGGTCAAAGAATACTGAACAACAGTTTATAAAGGATGGAAATTCTTACTCTTGGAAATAATTTTATAGCCTAATGTACACCCTTATTGGGTTAGTCACGGGACCCCGAATCTCCTATCCTTATAGGAGAAGCCTAATTATAGTATTAACAAACTAAAATGGGTATCTCGTTGGACTTTCAGGTGCTATGGGTCAAAGAATACTGAACAACAGTTTATAAAGGCTAGAAATACTTACTCTTGGAAATAATTTTATAGCCTAATGTACACCCTTATTGGGTTAGTCACGGGACCCCGAATCTCCTATCCTTATAGGAGAAGCCTAATTATAGTATTAACAAACTAAAATTGGTATCTCGTTGGACTTTCAGGTGCTGTGGGTCAAAGAATACTGAACAACAGTTTATAAAGGCTGGAAATTCTTACTCTTGGAAATAATTTTATAGCCTAATGTACACCCTTATTGGGTTAGTCACGGGACCCCGAATCTCCTATCCTTATAGGAGAAGCCTAATTATAGTATTAACGAACTAGAATGGGTATCTCGTTGGACTTTCAGGTGCTGTAGGTCAAAGAATACTGAACAACAGTTTATAAAGGCTGGAAATTCTTACTCTTGGAAATAATTTTATAGCCTAATGTACACCCTTATTCGGTTAGTTACGGGACCCCGAATCTCCAATCCTTATAGGAGAAGCCTAATTATAGTATTAAAAAACTAAAATGGGTATCTCGTTGGACTTTCAGGTGCTGTAGGTCAATGAATACTGAACAACAGTTTATAAAGGCTGGAAATTCTTACTCTTGAAATAATTTTATAGCCTAATGTACACCCTTATTGGATTAGTCACGGGACCCCGAATCTCCTATCCTTATAGGAGAAGCCTAATTATAGTATTAACAAACTAAAATGGGTATCTCGTTGGACTTTCAGGTGCTATGGGTCAAAGAATACTGAACAACAGTTTATAAAAGCTAGAAATTCTTACTCTTGGAAATAATTTTATAGCCTAATGTACACCCTTATTGGGTTAGTCACGGGACCCCGAATCTCCTATCCTTATAGGAGAAGCCTAATTATAGTATTAACAAACTAAAATGGGTGTTTCGTTTGACTTTCAGGTGCTATGGGTCAAAGAATACTGTACAACAGTTTATAAAGGCTAGAAATTCTTACTCTTGGAAATAATTTTATAGCCTAATGTACACCCTTATTGGGTTAGTCACGGGACCCCGAATCTCCTACCCTTATAGGAGAAGCCTAATTATAGTATTAACAAACTAAAATTGGTATCTCGTTGGACTTTCAGGTGCTGTGGGTCAAAGAATACTGAACAACAGTTTATAAAGGCTGGAAATTCTTACTCTTGGAAATAATTTTATAGCCTAATGTACACCCTTATTGGGTTAGTCACGGGACCCCGAATCTCCTATCCTTATAGGAGAAGCCTAATTATAGTATTAACAAACTAAAATGGGTATCTCGTTGGACTTTCAGGTGCTATGGGTCAAAGAATACTGTACAACAGTTTATAAAGGCAAGAAATTCTTACCCTTGGAAATAATTTTATAGCCTAATGTACACCCTTATTGGGTTAGTCACGGGACCCCGAATCTCCTATCCTTATAGGAGAAGCCTAATTATAGTATTAACAAACTAAAATTGGTATCTCGTTGGACTTTCAGGTGCTGTGGGTCAAAGAATACTGTACAACAGTTTATAAAGGCTAGAAATTCTTACTCTTGGAAATAATTTTATAGCCTAATGTACACCCTTATTGGGTTAGTCACGGGACCCCGAATCTCCTACCCTTATAGGAGAAGCCTAATTATAGTATTAACAAACTAAAATTGGTGTTTCGTTGGACTTTCAGGTGCTATGGGTCAAAGAATACTGTACAACAGTTTATAAAGGCTAGAAATTCTTACTCTTGGAAATAATTTTATAGCCTAATGTACACCCTTATTGGGTTAGTCACGGGACCCCGAATCTCCTACCCTTATAGGAGAAGCCTAATTATAGTATTAACAAACTAAAATTGGTATCTCGTTGGACTTTCAGGTGCTGTGGGTCAAAGAATACTGAACAACAGTTTATAAAGGCTGGAAATTCTTACTCTTGGAAATAATTTTATAGCCTAATGTACACCCTTATTGGGTTAGTCACGGGACCCCGAATCTCCTATCCTTATAGGAGAAGCCTAATTATAGTATTAACAAACTAAAATGGGTATCTCGTTGGACTTTCAGGAGCTATGGGTCAAAGAATACTGAACAACAGTTTATAAAGGCTGGAAATTCTTACTCTTGGAAATAATTTTATAGCCTAATGTACACCCTTATTGGATTAGTCATGGGACCCCGAATCTCCTATCTTTATAGGAGAAGCCTAATTATAGTATTAACAAACTAAAATGGGTCTCTCGTTGGACTTTCAGGTGCTATGGGTCAAAGAATACTGAACAACAGTTTATAAAGGCTGGAAATTCTTACTCTTGGAAATAATTTTATAGCCTAATGTACACCCTTATTGGGTTAGTCACGGGACCCCGAATCTCCTATCCTTATAGGAGAAGCCTAATTATATTATTAACAAACTAAAATGGGTATCTCGTTGGACTTTCAGGTGCTATGGGTCAAAGAATACTGAACAACAGTTTATAAAAGCTAGAAATTCTTACTCTTGGAAATAATTTTATAGCCTAATGTACACCCTTATTGGGTTAGTCACGGGACCCCGAATCTCCTATCCTTTTAGGAGAAGCCTAATTATAGTATTAACAAACTAAAATGGGTATCTCGTTGGACTTTCAGGTGCTGTAGGTCAATGAATACTGAACAACAGTTTATAAAGGCTGGAAATTCTTACTCTTGGAAATAATTTTATAGCCTAATGTACACCCTTATTGGATTAGTCACGGGACCCCGAATCTCCTATCCTTATAGGAGAAGCCTAATTATAGTATTAACGAACTAGAATGGGTAACTCGTTGGACTTTCAGGTGCTGTAGGTCAAAGAATACTGAACAACAGTTTATAAAGGCTGGAAATTCTTACTCTTGGAAATAATTTTATAGCCTAATGTACACCCTTATTGGATTAGTCACGGGACCCCGAATCTCCTATCCTTATAGGAGAAGCCTAATTATAGTATTAACAAACTAAAATGGGTATCTCGTTGGACTTTCAGGTGCTGTAGGTCAATGAATACTGAACAACAGTTTATAAAGGCTGGAAATTCTTACTCTTGGAAATAATTTTATAGCCTAATGTACACCCTTATTCGGTTAGTCACGGGACCCTGAATCTCCTATCCTTATAGGAGAAGCCTAATTATAGTATTAACAAACTAAAATGGGTATCTCGTTGGACTTTCAGGTGCTGTAGGTCAATGAATACTGAACAACAGTTTATAAAGGCTGGAAATTCTTACTCTTGGAAATAATTTTATAGCCTAATGTACACCCTTATTGGGTTAGTCACGGGACCCCGAATCTCCTATCCTTATAGGAGAAGCCTAATTATAGTATTAACAAACTAGAATGGGTATCTCGTTGGACTTTCAGGTGCTGTAGGTCAAAGAATACTGAATAACAGTTTATAAAGGCTGGAAATTGTTACTCTTGGAAATAATTTTATAGCCTAATGTACACCCTTATTGGATTAGTCACGGGACCCCGAATCTCCTATCCTTATAGGAGAAGCCTAATTATAGTATTAACAAACTAAAATGGGTCTCTCGTTGGACTTTCAGGTGCTATGGGTCAAAGAATACTGAACAACAGTTTATAAAGGCTGGAAATTTTTACTCTTGGAAATAATTTTATTGCCTAATGTACACCCTTATTGGGTTAGTCACGGGACCCCGAATCTCCTATCCTTATAGGAGAAGCCTAATTATAGTATTAACAAACTAAAATGGGTATCTTGTTGGACTTTCAGGTGCTATGGGTCAAAGAATACTGAACAACAGTTTATAAAGGCTAGAAATTCTTACTCTTGGAAATAATTTTATAGCCTAATGTACACCCTTATTGGGTTAGTCACGGGACCCCGAATCTCCTATCCTTATAGTAGAAGCCTAATTATAGTATTAACAAACTAAAATTGGTATCTCGTTGGACTTTAAGGTGCTGTAGGTCAAAGAATACGGAACAACAGTTTATAAAGGCTGGAAATTCTTACTCTTGGAAATAATTTTATAGCCTAATGTACACCCTTATTGGGTTAGTCACGGGACCCCGAATCTCCTATCCTTATAGGAGAAGCCTAATTATAGTATTAACGAACTAGAATGGGTAACTCGTTGGACTTTCAGGTGTTGTAGGTCAAAGAATACTGAACAACAGTTTATAAAGGCTGGAAATTCTTACTCTTGGAAATAAATTTATAGCCTAATGTACACCCTTATTGGGTTAGTCACGGGACCCCGAATCTCCTATCCTTATAGGAGAAGCCTAATTATAGTATTAACAAACTAAAATGGGTATCTCGTTGGACTTTCAGGTGCTGTGGGTCAAAGAATACTGAACAACAGTTTATAAAGGCTGGAAATTCTTACTCTTGGAAATAATTTTATAGCCTAATGTACACCCTTATTCGGTTAGTCATGGGACCCCGAATCTCCTATCCTTATAGGAGAAGCCTAATTATAGTATTAACAAACTAAAATGGGTATCTCGTTGGACTTTCAGGTGCTGTAGGTCAATGAATACTGAACAACAGTTTATAAAGGCTGGAAATTCTTACTCTTGGAAATAATTTTATATCCTAATGTACACCCTTATTGGGTTAGTCACGGGACCCCGAATCTCCTATCCTTATTGGAGAAGCCTAATTATAGTATTAATGAACTAGAATGGGTATCTCGTTGGACTTTCAGGTGCTGTAGGTCAAAGAATACTGAACAACAGTTTAAAAAGCCTGGAAATTCTTACTCTTGGAAATAATTTTATAGCCTAATGTACACCCTTATTGGGTTAGTCACGGGACCCAGAATCTCCTATCCTTATAGGAGAAGCCTAATTATAGTATTAACGAACTAGAATGGGTAACTCGTTGGACTTTCAGGTGCTGTAGGTCAAAGAATACTGAACAGTTTATAAAGGCTAGAAATTCTTACTCTTGAAAATAATTTTATAGCCTAATGTACACCCTTATTGGGTTAGTCACGGGACCCCGAATCTCCTATCCTTATAGGAGAAGCCTAATTATAGTATTAACAAACTAGAATGGGTATCTCGTTGGACTTTCAGGTGCTGTAGGTCAAAGAATACTGAATAACAGTTTATAAAGGCTGGAAATTGTTACTCTTGGAAATAATTTTATAGCCTAATGTACACCCTTATTGGATTAGTCACGGGACCCCGAATCTCCTATCCTTATAGGAGAAGCCTAATTATAGTATTAACAAACTAAAATGGGTCTCTCGTTGGACTTTCAGGTGCTATGGGTCAAAGAATACTGAACAACAGTTTAAAAAGCCTGGAAATTCTTACTCTTGGAAATAATTTTATAGCCTAATGTACACCCTTATTGGGTTAGTCACGGGACCCAGAATCTCCTATCCTTATAGGAGAAGCCTAATTATAGTATTAACGAACTAGAATGGGTAACTCGTTGGACTTTCAGGTGCTGTAGGTCAAAGAATACTGAACAGTTTATAAAGGCTGGAAATTCTTACTCTTGAAAATAATTTTATAGCCTAATGTACACCCTTATTGGGTTAGTCACGGGACCCCGAATCTCCTATCCTTATACGAGAAGCCTAATTATAGTATTAACAAACTAAAATGGGTCTCTCGTTGGACTTTCAGGTGCTATGGGTCAAAGAATACTGAACAACAGTTTATAAAGGCTGGAAATTCTTACTCTTGGAAATAAGTTTATAGCCTAATGTACACCCTTATTGGGTTAGTCACGGGACCCCGAATCTCCTATCCTTATAGGAGAAGCCTAATTATAGTATTAACGAACTAGAATGGGTAACTCGTTGGACTTTCAGGTGCTGTGGGTCAAAGAATACTGAACAACAGTTTATAAAGGCTGGAAATTCTTACTCTTGGAAATAATTTTATAGCCTAATGTACACCCTTATTGGGTTAGTCACGGGACCCCGAATCTCCTATCCTTATAGGAGAAGCCTAATTATAGTATTAACAAACTAGAATGGGTAACTCGTTGGACTTTCAGGTGTTGTAGGTCAAAGAATACTGAACAACAGTTTATAAAGGCTGGAAATTCTTACTCTTGGAAATAAATTTATAGCCTAATGTACACCCTTATTGGGTTAGTCACGGGACCCCGAATCTCCTATCCTTATAGGAGAAGCCTAATTATAGTATTAACAAACTAAAATGGGTATCTCGTTGGACTTTCAGGTGCTGTGGGTCAAAGAATACTGAACAACAGTTTATAAAGGCTGGAAATTCTTACTCTTAGAAATAATTTTATAGCCTAATGTACACCCTTATTCGGTTAGTCATGGGACCCCGAATCTCCTATCCTTATAGGAGAAGCCTAATTATAGTATTAACAAACTAAAATGGGTATCTCGTTGGACTTTCAGGTGCTGTAGGTCAATGAATACTGAACAACAGTTTATAAAGGCTGGAAATTCTTACTCTTGGAAATAATTTTATATCCTAATGTACACCCTTATTGGGTTAGTCACGGGACCCCGAATCTCCTATCCTTATTGGAGAAGCCTAATTATAGTATTAATGAACTAGAATGGGTATCTCGTTGGACTTTTAGGTGCTGTAGGTCAAAGAATACTGAACAACAGTTTAAAAAGCCTGGAAATTCTTACTCTTGGAAATAATTTTATAGCCTAATGTACACCCTTATTGGGTTAGTCACGGGACCCAGAATCTCCTATCCTTATAGGAGAAGCCTAATTATAGTATTAACGAACTAGAATGGGTAACTCGTTGGACTTTCAGGTGCTGTAGGTCAAAGAATACTGAACAGTTTATAAAGGCTGGAAATTCTTACTCTTGAAAATAATTTTATAGCCTAATGTACACCCTTATTGGGTTAGTCACGGGACCCCGAATCTCCTATCCTTATAGGAGAAGCCTAATTATAGTATTAACAAACTAAAATGGGTCTCTCGTTGGACTTTCAGGTGCTATGGGTCAAAGAATACTGAACAACAGTTTATAAAGGCTGGAAATTCTTACTCTTGGAAATAAGTTTATAGCCTAATGTACACCCTTATTGGGTTAGTCACGGGACCCCGAATCTCCTATCCTTATAGGAGAAGCCTAATTATAGTATTAACGAACTAGAATGGGTAACTCGTTGGACTTTCAGGTGCTGTGGGTCAAAGAATACTGAACAACAGTTTATAAAGGCTGGAAATTCTTACTCTTGGAAATAATTTTATAGCCTAATGTACACCCTTATTCGGTTAGTCATGGGACCCCGAATCTCCTATCCTTATAGGAGAAGCCTAATTATAGTATTAACAAACTAAAATGGGCATCTCGTTGGACTTTCAGGTGTTTTAGGTCAATGAATACTGAACAACAGTTTATAAAGGCTGGAAATTCTTACTCTTGGAAATAATTTTATAGCCTAATGTACACCCTTATTGGGTTAGTCACGGGACCCCGAATCTCCTATCCTTATAGGAGAAGCCTAATTATAGTATTAACGAACTAGAATGGGTATCTCGTTGGACTTTCAGGTGTTGTAGGTCAATGAATACTGAACAACAGTTTAAAAAGCCTGGAAATTCTTACTCTTGGAAATAATTTTATAGCCTAATGTACACCCTTATTGGGTTAGTCACGGGACCCCGAATCTCCTATCCTTATAGGAGAAGCCTAATTATAGTATTAACGAACTAGAATGGGTAACTCGTTGGACTTTCAGGTGCTGTAGGTCAATGAATACTGAACAACAGTTTATAAAGGCTGGAAATTCTTACTCTTGGAAATAATTTTATAGCCTAATGTACACCCTTATTGGGTTAGTCACGGGACCCCGAATCTCCTATCCTTATAGGAGAAGCCTAATTAAAGTATTAACGAACTAGAATGGGTATCTCGTTGGACTTTCAGGTGCTGTAGGTCAAAGAATACTGAACAACAGTTTATAAAGGCTGGAAATTCTTACTCTTGGAAATAATTTTATAGCCTAATGTACACCCTTATTGGATTAGTCACGGGACCCCGAATCTCCTATCCTTATAGGAGAAGCTTAATTATAGTATTAACAAACTAAAATGGGTATCTCGTTGGACTTTCAGGTGCTGTAGGTCAATGAATACTGAACAACAGTTTATAAAGGCTGGAAATTCTTACTCTTGGAAATAATTTTATATCCTAATGTACACCCTTATTGGGTTAGTCACGGGACCCCGAATCTCCTATCCTTATTGGAGAAGCCTAATTATAGTATTAATGAACTAGAATGGGTATCTCGTTGGACTTTTAGGTGCTGTAGGTCAAAGAATACTGAACAACAGTTTAAAAAGCCTGGAAATTCTTACTCTTGGAAATAATTTTATAGCCTAATGTACACCCTTATTGGGTTAGTCACGGGACCCAGAATCTCCTATCCTTATAGGAGAAGCCTAATTATAGTATTAACGAACTAGAATGGGTAACTCGTTGGACTTTCAGGTGCTGTAGGTCAAAGAATACTGAACAGTTTATAAAGGCTGGAAATTCTTACTCTTGAAAATAATTTTATAGCCTAATGTACACCCTTATTGGGTTAGTCACGGGACCCCGAATCTCCTATCCTTATAGGAGAAGCCTAATTATAGTATTAACAAACTAAAATGGGTCTCTCGTTGGACTTTCAGGTGCTATGGGTCAATGAATACTGAACAACAGTTTATAAAGGCTGGAAATTCTTACTCTTGGAAATAATTTTATAGCCTAATGTACACCCTTATTGGGTTAGTCACGGGACCCCGAATCTCCTATCCTTATAGGAGAAGCCTAATTAAAGTATTAACGAACTAGAATGGGTATCTCGTTGGACTTTCAGGTGCTGTAGGTCAAAGAATACTGAACAACAGTTTATAAAGGCTGGAAATTCTTACTCTTGGAAATAATTTTATAGCCTAATGTACACCCTTATTGGATTAGTCACGGGACCCCGAATCTCCTATCCTTATAGGAGAAGCCTAATTATAGTATTAACAAACTAAAATGGGTATCTCGTTGGACTTTCAGGTGCTGTAGGTCAATGAATACTGAACAACAGTTTATAAAGGCTGGAAATTCTTACTCTTGGAAATAATTTTATATCCTAATGTACACCCTTATTGGGTTAGTCACGGGACCCCGAATCTCCTATCCTTATTGGAGAAGCCTAATTATAGTATTAATGAACTAGAATGGGTATCTCGTTGGACTTTTAGGTGCTGTAGGTCAAAGAATACTGAACAACAGTTTAAAAAGCCTGGAAATTCTTACTCTTGGAAATAATTTTATAGCCTAATGTACACCCTTATTGGGTTAGTCACGGGACCCCGAATCTCCTATCCTTATAGGAGAAGCCTAATTATAGTATTAACAAACTAGAATGGGTAACTCGTTGGACTTTCAGGTGTTGTAGGTCAAAGAATACTGAACAACAGTTTATAAAGGCTGGAAATTCTTACTCTTGGAAATAATTTTATATCCTAATGTACACCCTTATTGGGTTAGTCACGGGACCCCGAATCTCCTATCCTTATTGGAGAAGCCTAATTATAGTATTAATGAACTAGAATGGGTATCTCGTTGGACTTTTAGGTGCTGTAGGTCAAAGAATACTGAACAACAGTTTAAAAAGCCTGGAAATTCTTACTCTTGGAAATAATTTTATAGCCTAATGTACACCCTTATTGGGTTAGTCACGGGACCCCGAATCTCCTATCCTTATAGGAGAAGCCTAATTATAGTATTAACAAACTAGAATGGGTAACTCGTTGGACTTTCAGGTGTTGTAGGTCAAAGAATACTGAACAACAGTTTATAAAGGCTGGAAATTCTTACTCTTGGAAATAAATTTATAGCCTAATGTACACCCTTATTGGGTTAGTCACGGGACCCCGAATCTCCTATCCTTATAGGAGAAGCCTAATTATAGTATTAACAAACTAAAATGGGTATCTCGTTGGACTTTCAGGTGCTGTGGGTCAAAGAATACTGAACAACAGTTTATAAAGGCTGGAAATTCTTACTCTTAGAAATAATTTTATAGCCTAATGTACACCCTTATTCGGTTAGTCATGGGACCCCGAATCTCCTATCCTTATAGGAGAAGCCTAATTATAGTATTAACAAACTAAAATGGGTATCTCGTTGGACTTTCAGGTGCTGTAGGTCAATGAATACTGAACAACAGTTTATAAAGGCTGGAAATTCTTACTCTTGGAAATAATTTTATATCCTAATGTACACCCTTATTGGGTTAGTCACGGGACCCCGAATCTCCTATCCTTATTGGAGAAGCCTAATTATAGTATTAATGAACTAGAATGGGTATCTCGTTGGACTTTTAGGTGCTGTAGGTCAAAGAATACTGAACAACAGTTTAAAAAGCCTGGAAATTCTTACTCTTGGAAATAATTTTATAGCCTAATGTACACCCTTATTGGGTTAGTCACGGGACCCAGAATCTCCTATCCTTATAGGAGAAGCCTAATTATAGTATTAACGAACTAGAATGGGTAACTCGTTGGACTTTCAGGTGCTGTAGGTCAAAGAATACTGAACAGTTTATAAAGGCTGGAAATTCTTACTCTTGAAAATAATTTTATAGCCTAATGTACACCCTTATTGGGTTAGTCACGGGACCCCGAATCTCCTATCCTTATAGGAGAAGCCTAATTATAGTATTAACAAACTAAAATGGGTCTCTCGTTGGACTTTCAGGTGCTATGGGTCAAAGAATACTGAACAACAGTTTATAAAGGCTGGAAATTCTTACTCTTGGAAATAAGTTTATAGCCTAATGTACACCCTTATTGGGTTAGTCACGGGACCCCGAATCTCCTATCCTTATAGGAGAAGCCTAATTATAGTATTAACGAACTAGAATGGGTAACTCGTTGGACTTTCAGGTGCTGTGGGTCAAAGAATACTGAACAACAGTTTATAAAGGCTGGAAATTCTTACTCTTGGAAATAATTTTATAGCCTAATGTACACCCTTATTCGGTTAGTCATGGGACCCCGAATCTCCTATCCTTATAGGAGAAGCCTAATTATAGTATTAACAAACTAAAATGGGCATCTCGTTGGACTTTCAGGTGTTTTAGGTCAATGAATACTGAACAACAGTTTATAAAGGCTGGAAATTCTTACTCTTGGAAATAATTTTATAGCCTAATGTACACCCTTATTGGGTTAGTCACGGGACCCCGAATCTCCTATCCTTATAGGAGAAGCCTAATTATAGTATTAACGAACTAGAATGGGTATCTCGTTGGACTTTCAGGTGTTGTAGGTCAATGAATACTGAACAACAGTTTAAAAAGCCTGGAAATTCTTACTCTTGGAAATAATTTTATAGCCTAATGTACACCCTTATTGGGTTAGTCACGGGACCCCGAATCTCCTATCCTTATAGGAGAAGCCTAATTATAGTATTAACGAACTAGAATGGGTAACTCGTTGGACTTTCAGGTGCTGTAGGTCAATGAATACTGAACAACAGTTTATAAAGGCTGGAAATTCTTACTCTTGGAAATAATTTTATAGCCTAATGTACACCCTTATTGGGTTAGTCACGGGACCCCGAATCTCCTATCCTTATAGGAGAAGCCTAATTAAAGTATTAACGAACTAGAATGGGTATCTCGTTGGACTTTCAGGTGCTGTAGGTCAAAGAATACTGAACAACAGTTTATAAAGGCTGGAAATTCTTACTCTTGGAAATAATTTTATAGCCTAATGTACACCCTTATTGGATTAGTCACGGGACCCCGAATCTCCTATCCTTATAGGAGAAGCCTAATTATAGTATTAACAAACTAAAATGGGTATCTCGTTGGACTTTCAGGTGCTGTAGGTCAATGAATACTGAACAACAGTTTATAAAGGCTGGAAATTCTTACTCTTGGAAATAATTTTATATCCTAATGTACACCCTTATTGGGTTAGTCACGGGACCCCGAATCTCCTATCCTTATTGGAGAAGCCTAATTATAGTATTAATGAACTAGAATGGGTATCTCGTTGGACTTTTAGGTGCTGTAGGTCAAAGAATACTGAACAACAGTTTAAAAAGCCTGGAAATTCTTACTCTTGGAAATAATTTTATAGCCTAATGTACACCCTTATTGGGTTAGTCACGGGACCCAGAATCTCCTATCCTTATAGGAGAAGCCTAATTATAGTATTAACGAACTAGAATGGGTAACTCGTTGGACTTTCAGGTGCTGTAGGTCAAAGAATACTGAACAGTTTATAAAGGCTGGAAATTCTTACTCTTGAAAATAATTTTATAGCCTAATGTACACCCTTATTGGGTTAGTCACGGGACCCCGAATCTCCTATCCTTATAGGAGAAGCCTAATTATAGTATTAACAAACTAAAATGGGTCTCTCGTTGGACTTTCAGGTGCTATGGGTCAATGAATACTGAACAACAGTTTATAAAGGCTGGAAATTCTTACTCTTGGAAATAATTTTATAGCCTAATGTACACCCTTATTGGGTTAGTCACGGGACCCCGAATCTCCTATCCTTATAGGAGAAGCCTAATTAAAGTATTAACGAACTAGAATGGGTATCTCGTTGGACTTTCAGGTGCTGTATGTCAAAGAATACTGAACAACAGTTTATAAAGGCTGGAAATTCTTACTCTTGGAAATAATTTTATAGCCTAATGTACACCCTTATTGGATTAGTCACGGGACCCCGAATCTCCTATCCTTATAGGAGAAGCCTAATTATAGTATTAACAAACTAAAATGGGTATCTCGTTGGACTTTCAGGTGCTGTAGGTCAATGAATACTGAACAACAGTTTATAAAGGCTGGAAATTCTTACTCTTGGAAATAATTTTATATCCTAATGTACACCCTTATTGGGTTAGTCACGGGACCCCGAATCTCCTATCCTTATTGGAGAAGCCTAATTATAGTATTAATGAACTAGAATGGGTATCTCGTTGGACTTTTAGGTGCTGTAGGTCAAAGAATACTGAACAACAGTTTAAAAAGCCTGGAAATTCTTACTCTTGGAAATAATTTTATAGCCTAATGTACACCCTTATTGGGTTAGTCACGGGACCCAGAATCTCCTATCCTTATAGGAGAAGCCTAATTATAGTATTAACGAACTAGAATGGGTAACTCGTTGGACTTTCAGGTGCTGTAGGTCAAAGAATACTGAACAGTTTATAAAGGCTGGAAATTCTTACTCTTGAAAATAATTTTATAGCCTAATGTACACCCTTATTGGGTTAGTCACGGGACCCCGAATCTCCTATCCTTATAGGAGAAGCCTAATTATAGTATTAACAAACTAAAATGGGTCTCTCGTTGGACTTTCAGGTGCTATGGGTCAAAGAATACTGAACAACAGTTTATAAAGGCTGGAAATTCTTACTCTTGGAAATAAGTTTATAGCCTAATGTACACCCTTATTGGGTTAGTCACGGGACCCCGAATCTCCTATCCTTATAGGAGAAGCCTAATTATAGTATTAACGAACTAGAATGGGTAACTCGTTGGACTTTCAGGTGCTGTGGGTCAAAGAATACTGAACAACAGTTTATAAAGGCTGGAAATTCTTACTCTTGGAAATAATTTTATAGCCTAATGTACACCCTTATTCGGTTAGTCATGGGACCCCGAATCTCCTATCCTTATAGGAGAAGCCTAATTATAGTATTAACAAACTAAAATGGGCATCTCGTTGGACTTTCAGGTGTTTTAGGTCAATGAATACTGAACAACAGTTTATAAAGGCTGGAAATTCTTACTCTTGGAAATAATTTTATAGCCTAATGTACACCCTTATTGGGTTAGTCACGGGACCCCGAATCTCCTATCCTTATAGGAGAAGCCTAATTATAGTATTAACGAACTAGAATGGGTATCTCGTTGGACTTTCAGGTGTTGTAGGTCAATGAATACTGAACAACAGTTTAAAAAGCCTGGAAATTCTTACTCTTGGAAATAATTTTATAGCCTAATGTACACCCTTATTGGGTTAGTCACGGGACCCCGAATCTCCTATCCTTATAGGAGAAGCCTAATTATAGTATTAACGAACTAGAATGGGTAACTCGTTGGACTTTCAGGTGCTGTAGGTCAATGAATACTGAACAACAGTTTATAAAGGCTGGAAATTCTTACTCTTGGAAATAATTTTATAGCCTAATGTACACCCTTATTGGGTTAGTCACGGGACCCCGAATCTCCTATCCTTATAGGAGAAGCCTAATTAAAGTATTAACGAACTAGAATGGGTATCTCGTTGGACTTTCAGGTGCTGTAGGTCAAAGAATACTGAACAACAGTTTATAAAGGCTGGAAATTCTTACTCTTGGAAATAATTTTATAGCCTAATGTACACCCTTATTGGATTAGTCACGGGACCCCGAATCTCCTATCCTTATAGGAGAAGCCTAATTATAGTATTAACAAACTAAAATGGGTATCTCGTTGGACTTTCAGGTGCTGTAGGTCAATGAATACTGAACAACAGTTTATAAAGGCTGGAAATTCTTACTCTTGGAAATAATTTTATATCCTAATGTACACCCTTATTGGGTTAGTCACGGGACCCCGAATCTCCTATCCTTATTGGAGAAGCCTAATTATAGTATTAATGAACTAGAATGGGTATCTCGTTGGACTTTTAGGTGCTGTAGGTCAAAGAATACTGAACAACAGTTTAAAAAGCCTGGAAATTCTTACTCTTGGAAATAATTTTATAGCCTAATGTACACCCTTATTGGGTTAGTCACGGGACCCAGAATCTCCTATCCTTATAGGAGAAGCCTAATTATAGTATTAACGAACTAGAATGGGTAACTCGTTGGACTTTCAGGTGCTGTAGGTCAAAGAATACTGAACAGTTTATAAAGGCTGGAAATTCTTACTCTTGAAAATAATTTTATAGCCTAATGTACACCCTTATTGGGTTAGTCACGGGACCCCGAATCTCCTATCCTTATAGGAGAAGCCTAATTATAGTATTAACAAACTAAAATGGGTCTCTCGTTGGACTTTCAGGTGCTATGGGTCAAAGAATACTGAACAACAGTTTATAAAGGCTGGAAATTCTTACTCTTGGAAATAAGTTTATAGCCTAATGTACACCCTTATTGGGTTAGTCACGGGACCCCGAATCTCCTATCCTTATAGGAGAAGCCTAATTATAGTATTAACGAACTAGAATGGGTAACTCGTTGGACTTTCAGGTGCTGTGGGTCAAAGAATACTGAACAACAGTTTATAAAGGCTGGAAATTCTTACTCTTGGAAATAATTTTATAGCCTAATGTACACCCTTATTCGGTTAGTCATGGGACCCCGAATCTCCTATCCTTATAGGAGAAGCCTAATTATAGTATTAACAAACTAAAATGGGCATCTCGTTGGACTTTCAGGTGTTTTAGGTCAATGAATACTGAACAACAGTTTATAAAGGCTGGAAATTCTTACTCTTGGAAATAATTTTATAGCCTAATGTACACCCTTATTGGGTTAGTCACGGGACCCCGAATCTCCTATCCTTATAGGAGAAGCCTAATTATAGTATTAACGAACTAGAATGGGTATCTCGTTGGACTTTCAGGTGTTGTAGGTCAATGAATACTGAACAACAGTTTAAAAAGCCTGGAAATTCTTACTCTTGGAAATAATTTTATAGCCTAATGTACACCCTTATTGGGTTAGTCACGGGACCCCGAATCTCCTATCCTTATAGGAGAAGCCTAATTATAGTATTAACGAACTAGAATGGGTAACTCGTTGGACTTTCAGGTGCTGTAGGTCAATGAATACTGAACAACAGTTTATAAAGGCTGGAAATTCTTACTCTTGGAAATAATTTTATAGCCTAATGTACACCCTTATTGGGTTAGTCACGGGACCCCGAATCTCCTATCCTTATAGGAGAAGCCTAATTAAAGTATTAACGAACTAGAATGGGTATCTCGTTGGACTTTCAGGTGCTGTAGGTCAAAGAATACTGAACAACAGTTTATAAAGGCTGGAAATTCTTACTCTTGGAAATAATTTTATAGCCTAATGTACACCCTTATTGGATTAGTCACGGGACCCCGAATCTCCTATCCTTATAGGAGAAGCCTAATTATAGTATTAACAAACTAAAATGGGTATCTCGTTGGACTTTCAGGTGCTGTAGGTCAATGAATACTGAACAACAGTTTATAAAGGCTGGAAATTCTTACTCTTGGAAATAATTTTATATCCTAATGTACACCCTTATTGGGTTAGTCACGGGACCCCGAATCTCCTATCCTTATTGGAGAAGCCTAATTATAGTATTAATGAACTAGAATGGGTATCTCGTTGGACTTTTAGGTGCTGTAGGTCAAAGAATACTGAACAACAGTTTAAAAAGCCTGGAAATTCTTACTCTTGGAAATAATTTTATAGCCTAATGTACACCCTTATTGGGTTAGTCACGGGACCCAGAATCTCCTATCCTTATAGGAGAAGCCTAATTATAGTATTAACGAACTAGAATGGGTAACTCGTTGGACTTTCAGGTGCTGTAGGTCAAAGAATACTGAACAGTTTATAAAGGCTGGAAATTCTTACTCTTGAAAATAATTTTATAGCCTAATGTACACCCTTATTGGGTTAGTCACGGGACCCCGAATCTCCTATCCTTATAGGAGAAGCCTAATTATAGTATTAACAAACTAAAATGGGTCTCTCGTTGGACTTTCAGGTGCTATGGGTCAATGAATACTGAACAACAGTTTATAAAGGCTGGAAATTCTTACTCTTGGAAATAATTTTATAGCCTAATGTACACCCTTATTGGGTTAGTCACGGGACCCCGAATCTCCTATCCTTATAGGAGAAGCCTAATTAAAGTATTAACGAACTAGAATGGGTATCTCGTTGGACTTTCAGGTGCTGTAGGTCAAAGAATACTGAACAACAGTTTATAAAGGCTGGAAATTCTTACTCTTGGAAATAATTTTATAGCCTAATGTACACCCTTATTGGATTAGTCACGGGACCCCGAATCTCCTATCCTTATAGGAGAAGCCTAATTATAGTATTAACAAACTAAAATGGGTATCTCGTTGGACTTTCAGGTGCTGTAGGTCAATGAATACTGAACAACAGTTTATAAAGGCTGGAAATTCTTACTCTTGGAAATAATTTTATATCCTAATGTACACCCTTATTGGGTTAGTCACGGGACCCCGAATCTCCTATCCTTATTGGAGAAGCCTAATTATAGTATTAATGAACTAGAATGGGTATCTCGTTGGACTTTTAGGTGCTGTAGGTCAAAGAATACTGAACAACAGTTTAAAAAGCCTGGAAATTCTTACTCTTGGAAATAATTTTATAGCCTAATGTACACCCTTATTGGGTTAGTCACGGGACCCAGAATCTCCTATCCTTATAGGAGAAGCCTAATTATAGTATTAACGAACTAGAATGGGTAACTCGTTGGACTTTCAGGTGCTGTAGGTCAAAGAATACTGAACAGTTTATAAAGGCTGGAAATTCTTACTCTTGAAAATAATTTTATAGCCTAATGTACACCCTTATTGGGTTAGTCACGGGACCCCGAATCTCCTATCCTTATAGGAGAAGCCTAATTATAGTATTAACAAACTAAAATGGGTCTTTCGTTGGACTTTCAGGTGCTATGGGTCAAAGAATACTGAACAACAGTTTATAAAGGCTGGAAATTCTTACTCTTGGAAATAAGTTTATAGCCTAATGTACACCCTTATTGGGTTAGTCACGGGACCCCGAATCTCCTATCCTTATAGGAGAAGCCTAATTATAGTATTAACGAACTAGAATGGGTAACTCGTTGGACTTTCAGGTGCTGTAGGTCAAAGAATACTGAACAGTTTATAAAGGCTGGAAATTCTTACTCTTGAAAATAATTTTATAGCCTAATGTACACCCTTATTGGGTTAGTCACGGGACCCCGAATCTCCTATCCTTATAGGAGAAGCCTAATTATAGTATTAACAAACTAAAATGGGTCTCTCGTTGGACTTTCAGGTGCTATGGGTCAAAGAATACTGAACAACAGTTTATAAAGGCTGGAAATTCTTACTCTTGGAAATAAGTTTATAGCCTAATGTACACCCTTATTGGGTTAGTCACGGGACCCCGAATCTCCTATCCTTATAGGAGAAGCCTAATTATAGTATTAACGAACTAGAATGGGTAACTCGTTGGACTTTCAGGTGCTGTGGGTCAAAGAATACTGAACAACAGTTTATAAAGGCTGGAAATTCTTACTCTTGGAAATAATTTTATAGCCTAATGTACACCCTTATTCGGTTAGTCATGGGACCCCGAATCTCCTATCCTTATAGGAGAAGCCTAATTATAGTATTAACAAACTAAAATGGGCATCTCGTTGGACTTTCAGGTGTTTTAGGTCAATGAATACTGAACAACAGTTTATAAAGGCTGGAAATTCTTACTCTTGGAAATAATTTTATAGCCTAATGTACACCCTTATTGGGTTAGTCACGGGACCCCGAATCTCCTATCCTTATAGGAGAAGCCTAATTATAGTATTAACGAACTAGAATGGGTATCTCGTTGGACTTTCAGGTGTTGTAGGTCAATGAATACTGAACAACAGTTTAAAAAGCCTGGAAATTCTTACTCTTGGAAATAATTTTATAGCCTAATGTACACCCTTATTGGGTTAGTCACGGGACCCCGAATCTCCTATCCTTATAGGAGAAGCCTAATTATAGTATTAACGAACTAGAATGGGTTACTCGTTGGACTTTCAGGTGCTGTAGGTCAATGAATACTGAACAACAGTTTATAAAGGCTGGAAATTCTTACTCTTGGAAATAATTTTATAGCCTAATGTACACCCTTATTGGGTTAGTCACGGGACCCCGAATCTCCTATCCTTATAGGAGAAGCCTAATTAAAGTATTAACGAACTAGAATGGGTATCTCGTTGGACTTTCAGGTGCTGTAGGTCAAAGAATACTGAACAACAGTTTATAAAGGCTGGAAATTCTTACTCTTGGAAATAATTTTATAGCCTAATGTACACCCTTATTGGATTAGTCACGGGACCCCGAATCTCCTATCCTTATAGGAGAAGCCTAATTATAGTATTAACAAACTAAAATGGGTATCTCGTTGGACTTTCAGGTGCTGTAGGTCAATGATTACTGAACAACAGTTTATAAAGGCTGGAAATTCTTACTCTTGGAAATAATTTTATATCCTAATGTACACCCTTATTGGGTTAGTCACGGGACCCCGAATCTCCTATCCTTATTGGAGAAGCCTAATTATAGTATTAATGAACTAGAATGGGTATCTCGTTGGACTTTTAGGTGCTGTAGGTCAAAGAATACTGAACAACAGTTTAAAAAGCCTGGAAATTCTTACTCTTGGAAATAATTTTATAGCCTAATGTACACCCTTATTGGGTTAGTCACGGGACCCAGAATCTCCTATCCTTATAGGAGAAGCCTAATTATAGTATTAACGAACTAGAATGGGTAACTCGTTGGACTTTCAGGTGCTGTAGGTCAAAGAATACTGAACAGTTTATAAAGGCTGGAAATTCTTACTCTTGAAAATAATTTTATAGCCTAATGTACACCCTTATTGGGTTAGTCACGGGACCCCGAATCTCCTATCCTTATAGGAGAAGCCTAATTATAGTATTAACAAACTAAAATGGGTCTCTCGTTGGACTTTCAGGTGCTATGGGTCAATGAATACTGAACAACAGTTTATAAAGGCTGGAAATTCTTACTCTTGGAAATAATTTTATAGCCTAATGTACACCCTTATTGGGTTAGTCACGGGACCCCGAATCTCCTATCCTTATAGGAGAAGCCTAATTAAAGTATTAACGAACTAGAATGGGTATCTCGTTGGACTTTCAGGTGCTGTAGGTCAAAGAATACTGAACAACAGTTTATAAAGGCTGGAAATTCTTACTCTTGGAAATAATTTTATAGCCTAATGTACACCCTTATTGGATTAGTCACGGGACCCCGAATCTCCTATCCTTATAGGAGAAGCCTAATTATAGTATTAACAAACTAAAATGGGTATCTCGTTGGACTTTCAGGTGCTGTAGGTCAATGAATACTGAACAACAGTTTATAAAGGCTGGAAATTCTTACTCTTGGAAATAATTTTATATCCTAATGTACACCCTTATTGGGTTAGTCACGGGACCCCGAATCTCCTATCCTTATTGGAGAAGCCTAATTATAGTATTAATGAACTAGAATGGGTATCTCGTTGGACTTTTAGGTGCTGTAGGTCAAAGAATACTGAACAACAGTTTAAAAAGCCTGGAAATTCTTACTCTTGGAAATAATTTTATAGCCTAATGTACACCCTTATTGGGTTAGTCACGGGACCCAGAATCTCCTATCCTTATAGGAGAAGCCTAATTATAGTATTAACGAACTAGAATGGGTAACTCGTTGGACTTTCAGGTGCTGTAGGTCAAAGAATACTGAACAGTTTATAAAGGCTGGAAATTCTTACTCTTGAAAATAATTTTATAGCCTAATGTACACCCTTATTGGGTTAGTCACGGGACCCCGAATCTCCTATCCTTATAGGAGAAGCCTAATTATAGTATTAACAAACTAAAATGGGTCTCTCGTTGGACTTTCAGGTGCTATGGGTCAAAGAATACTGAACAACAGTTTATAAAGGCTGGAAATTCTTACTCTTGGAAATAAGTTTATAGCCTAATGTACACCCTTATTGGGTTAGTCACGGGACCCCGAATCTCCTATCCTTATAGGAGAAGCCTAATTATAGTATTAACGAACTAGAATGGGTAACTCGTTGGACTTTCAGGTGCTGTGGGTCAAAGAATACTGAACAACAGTTTATAAAGGCTGGAAATTCTTACTCTTGGAAATAATTTTATAGCCTAATGTACACCCTTATTCGGTTAGTCATGGGACCCCGAATCTCCTATCCTTATAGGAGAAGCCTAATTATAGTATTAACAAACTAAAATGGGCATCTCGTTGGACTTTCAGGTGTTTTAGGTCAATGAATACTGAACAACAGTTTATAAAGGCTGGAAATTCTTACTCTTGGAAATAATTTTATAGCCTAATGTACACCCTTATTGGGTTAGTCACGGGACCCCGAATCTCCTATCCTTATAGGAGAAGCCTAATTATAGTATTAACGAACTAGAATGGGTATCTCGTTGGACTTTCAGGTGTTGTAGGTCAATGAATACTGAACAACAGTTTAAAAAGCCTGGAAATTCTTACTCTTGGAAATAATTTTATAGCCTAATGTACACCCTTATTGGGTTAGTCACGGGACCCCGAATCTCCTATCCTTATAGGAGAAGCCTAATTATAGTATTAACGAACTAGAATGGGTAACTCGTTGGACTTTCAGGTGCTGTAGGTCAATGAATACTGAACAACAGTTTATAAAGGCTGGAAATTCTTACTCTTGGAAATAATTTTATAGCCTAATGTACACCCTTATTGGGTTAGTCACGGGACCCCGAATCTCCTATCCTTATAGGAGAAGCCTAATTAAAGTATTAACGAACTAGAATGGGTATCTCGTTGGACTTTCAGGTGCTGTAGGTCAAAGAATACTGAACAACAGTTTATAAAGGCTGGAAATTCTTACTCTTGGAAATAATTTTATAGCCTAATGTACACCCTTATTGGATTAGTCACGGGTCCCCGAATCTCCTATCCTTATAGGAGAAGCCTAATTATAGTATTAACAAACTAAAATGGGCATCTCGTTGGACTTTCATGTGTTGTAGGTCAATGAATACTGAACAACAGTTTATAAAGGCTGGAAATTTTTACTCTTGGAAATAATTTTATTGCCTAATGTACACCCTTATTGGGTTAGTCACGGGACCCCGAATCTCCTATCCTTATAGGAGAAGCCTAATTATAGTATTAACAAACTAAAATGGGTATCTTGTTGGACTTTCAGGTGCTATGGGTCAAAGAATACTGAACAACAGTTTATAAAGGCTGGAAATTCTTACTCTTGAAAATAATTTTATAGCCTAATGTACACCCTTATTGGGTTAGTCACGGGACCCCGAATCTCCTATCCTTATAGGAGAAGCCTAATTATAGTATTAACAAACTAAAATGGGTCTCTCGTTGGACTTTCAGGTGCTATGGGTCAAAGAATACTGAACAACAGTTTATAAAGGCTGGAAATTCTTACTCTTGGAAATAAGTTTATAGCCTAATGTACACCCTTATTGGGTTAGTCACGGGACCCCGAATCTCCTATCCTTATAGGAGAAGCCTAATTATAGTATTAACGACCTAGAATGGGTAACTCGTTGGACTTTCAGGTGCTGTGGGTCAAAGAATACTGAACAACAGTTTATAAAGGCTGGAAATTCTTACTCTTGGAAATAATTTTATAGCCTAATGTACACCCTTATTCGGTTAGTCATGGGACCCCGAATCTCCTATCCTTATAGGAGAAGCCTAATTATAGTATTAACAAACTAAAATGGGCATCTCGTTGGACTTTCAGGTGTTTTAGGTCAATGAATACTGAACAACAGTTTATAAAGGCTGGAAATTCTTACTCTTGGAAATAATTTTATAGCCTAATGTACACCCTTATTGGGTTAGTCACGGGACCCCGAATCTCCTATCCTTATAGGAGAAGCCTAATTATAGTATTAACGAACTAGAATGGGTATCTCGTTGGACTTTCAGGTGTTGTAGGTCAATGAATACTGAACAACAGTTTAAAAAGCCTGGAAATTCTTACTCTTGGAAATAATTTTATAGCCTAATGTACACCCTTATTGGGTTAGTCACGGGACCCCGAATCTCCTATCCTTATAGGAGAAGCCTAATTATAGTATTAACGAACTAGAATGGGTAACTCGTTGGACTTTCAGGTGCTGTAGGTCAATGAATACTGAACAACAGTTTATAAAGGCTGGAAATTCTTACTCTTGGAAATAATTTTATAGCCTAATGTACACCCTTATTGGGTTAGTCACGGGACCCCGAATCTCCTATCCTTATAGGAGAAGCCTAATTAAAGTATTAACGAACTAGAATGGGTATCTCGTTGGACTTTCAGGTGCTGTAGGTCAAAGAATACTGAACAACAGTTTATAAAGGCTGGAAATTCTTACTCTTGGAAATAATTTTATAGCCTAATGTACACCCTTATTGGATTAGTCACGGGACCCCGAATCTCCTATCCTTATAGGAGAAGCCTAATTATAGTATTAACAAACTAAAATGGGCATCTCGTTGGACTTTCATGTGTTGTAGGTCAATGAATACTGAACAACAGTTTATAAAGGCTGGAAATTTTTACTCTTGGAAATAATTTTATTGCCTAATGTACACCCTTATTGGGTTAGTCACGGGACCCCGAATCTCCTATCCTTATAGGAGAAGCCTAATTATAGTATTAACAAACTAAAATGGGTATCTTGTTGGACTTTCAGGTGCTATGGGTCAAAGAATACTGAACAACAGTTTATAAAGGCTAGAAATTCTTACTCTTGGAAATAATTTTATAGCCTAATGTACACCCTTATTGGGTTAGTCACGGGACCCCGAATCTCCTATCCTTATAGTAGAAGCCTAATTATAGTATTAACAAACTAAAATTGGTATCTCGTTGGACTTTAAGGTGCTGTAGGTCAAAGAATACGGAACAACAGTTTATAAAGGCAGGAAATTCTTACTCTTGGAAATAATTTTATAGCCTAATGTACACCCTTATTGGGTTAGTCACGGGACCCCGAATCTCCTATCCTTATAGGAGAAGCCTAATTATAGTATTAACGAACTAGAATGGGTAACTCGTTGGACTTTCAGGTGTTGTAGGTCAAAGAATACTGAACAACAGTTTATAAAGGCTGGAAATTCTTACTCTTGGTAATTAATTTATAGCCTAATGTACACCCTTATTGGGTTAGTCACGGGACCCCGAATCTCCTATCCTTATAGGAGAAGCCTAATTATAGTATTAACAAACTAAAATGGGTATCTCGTTGGACTTTCAGGTGCTGTGGGTCAAAGAATACTGAACAACAGTTTATAAAGGCTGGAAATTCTTACTCTTGGAAATAATTTTATAGCCTAATGTACACCCTTATTCGGTTAGTCATGGGACCCCGAATCTCCTATCCTTATAGGAGAAGCCTAATTATAGTATTAACAAACTAAAATGGGTATCTCGTTGGACTTTCAGGTGCTGTAGGTCAATGAATACTGAACAACAGTTTATAAAGGCTGGAAATTCTTACTCTTGGAAATAATTTTATATCCTAATGTACACCCTTATTGGGTTAGTCACGGGACCCCGAATCTCCTATCCTTATTGGAGAAGCCTAATTATAGTATTAATGAACTAGAATGGGTATCTCGTTGGACTTTCAGGTGCTGTAGGTCAAAGAATACTGAACAACAGTTTAAAAAGCCTGGAAATTCTTACTCTTGGAAATAATTTTATAGCCTAATGTACACCCTTATTGGGTTAGTCACGGGACCCAGAATCTCCTATCCTTATAGGAGAAGCCTAATTATAGTATTAACGAACTAGAATGGGTAACTCGTTGGACTTTCAGGTGCTGTAGGTCAAAGAATACTGAACAGTTTATAAAGGCTGGAAATTCTTACTCTTGAAAATAATTTTATAGCCTAATGTACACCCTTATTGGGTTAGTCACGGGACCCCGAATCTCCTATCCTTATAGGAGAAGCCTAATTATAGTATTAACAAACTAAAATGGGTCTCTCGTTGGACTTTCAGGTGCTATGGGTCAAAGAATACTGAACAACAGTTTATAAAGGCTGGAAATTCTTACTCTTGGAAATAAGTTTATAGCCTAATGTACACCCTTATTGGGTTAGTCACGGGACCCCGAATCTCCTATCCTTATAGGAGAAGCCTAATTATAGTATTAACGAACTAGAATGGGTAACTCGTTGGACTTTCAGGTGCTGTGGGTCAAAGAATACTGAACAACAGTTTATAAAGGCTGGAAATTCTTACTCTTGGAAATAATTTTATAGCCTAATGTACACCCTTATTCGGTTAGTCATGGGACCCCGAATCTCCTATCCTTATAGGAGAAGCCTAATTATAGTATTAACAAACTAAAATGGGCATCTCGTTGGACTTTCAGGTGGTTTAGGTCAATGAATACTGAACAACAGTTTATAAAGGCTGGAAATTCTTACTCTTGGAAATAATTTTATAGCCTAATGTACACCCTTATTGGGTTAGTCACGGGACCCCGAATCTCCTATCCTTATAGGAGAAGCCTAATTATAGTATTAACGAACTAGAATGGGTATCTCGTTGGACTTTCAGGTGTTGTAGGTCAATGAATACTGAACAACAGTTTAAAAAGCCTGGAAATTCTTACTCTTGGAAATAATTTTATAGCCTAATGTACACCCTTATTGGGTTAGTCAAGGGACCCCGAATCTCCTATCCTTATAGGAGAAGCCTAATTATAGTATTAACGAACTAGAATGGGTAACTCGTTGGACTTTCAGGTGCTGTAGGTCAATGAATACTGAACAACAGTTTATAAAGGCTGGAAATTCTTACTCTTGGAAATAATTTTATAGCCTAATGTACACCCTTATTGGGTTAGTCACGGGACCCCGAATCTCCTATCCTTATAGGAGAAGCCTAATTAAAGTATTAACGAACTAGAATGGGTATCTCGTTGGACTTTCAGGTGCTGTAGGTCAAAGAATACTGAACAACAGTTTATAAAGGCTGGAAATTCTTACTCTTGGAAATAATTTTATAGCCTAATGTACACCCTTATTGGATTAGTCACGGGACCCCGAATCTCCTATCCTTATAGGAGAAGCCTAATTATAGTATTAACAAACTAAAATGGGCATCTCGTTGGACTTTCATGTGTTGTAGGTCAATGAATACTGAACAACAGTTTATAAAGGCTGGAAATTCTTACTCTTGGAAATAATTTTATAGCCTAATGTACACCCTTATTGGGTTAGTCACGGGACCCCGAATCTCCTATCCTTATAGGAGAAGCCTAATTATAGTATTAACGATCTAGAATGGGTATCTCGTTGGACTTTCAGGTGCTGTAGGTCAAAGAATACTGAACAACAGTTTATAAAGGCTGGAAATTCTTACTCTTGGAAATAATTTTATAGCCTAATGTACACCCTTATTGGATTAGTCACGGGACCCCGAATCTCCTATCCTTATAGGAGAAGCCTAATTATAGTATTAGCAAACTAAAATGGGTCTCTCGTTGGACTTTCAGGTGCTATGGGTCAAAGAATACTGAACAACAGTTTATAAAGGCTGGAAATTCTTACTCCTGGAAATAATTTTATAGCCTAATGTAAACCCTTATTGGGTTAGTCACGGGACCCCGAATCTTCTATCCTTATAGGAGAAGCCTAATTATAGTATTAACAAACTAAAATGGGTATCTCGTTGGACTTTCAGGTGCTGTGGGTCATAGAATACTGAACAACAGTTTATAAAGGCTGTAAATTCTTACTCTTGGAAATAATTTTATAGCCTAATGTACACCCTTATTCGGTTAGTCATGGGACCCCAAATCTCCTATCCTTATAGGAGAAGCCTAATTATAGTATTAACAAACTAAAATGGGTATCTCGTTTGACTTTCAGGTGCTGTAGGTCAATGAATACTGAACAACAGTTTATAAAGGCTGGAAATTCTTACTCTTGGAAATAATTTTATAGCCTAATGTACACCCTTATTGGGTTAGTCACGGGACCCCGAATCTCCTATCCTTATAGGAGAAGCCTAATTAAAGTATTAACGAACTAGAATGGGTATCTCGTTGGACTTTCAGGTGCTGTAGGTCAAAGAATACTGAACAACAGTTTATAAAAGCTGGAAATTCTTACTCTTGGAAATAATTTTATAGCCTAATGTACACCCTTATTCGGTTAGTCATGGGACCCCGAATCTCCTATCCTTATAGGAGAAGCCTAATTATAGTATTAACAAACTAAAATGGGCATCTCGTTGGACTTTCAGGTGTTTTAGGTCAATGAATACTGAACAACAGTTTATAAAGGCTGGAAATTCTTACTCTTGGAAATAATTTTATAGCCTAATGTACACCCTTATTGGGTTAGTCACGGGACCCCGAATCTCCTATCCTTATAGGAGAAGCCTAATTATAGTATTAACGAACTAGAATGGGTATCTCGTTGGACTTTCAGGTGTTGTAGGTCAATGAATACTGAACAACAGTTTAAAAAGCCTGGAAATTCTTACTCTTGGAAATAATTTTATAGCCTAATGTACACCCTTATTGGGTTAGTCACGGGACCCCGAATCTCCTATCCTTATAGGAGAAGCCTAATTATAGTATTAACGAACTAGAATGGGTATCTCGTTGGACTTTCGGGTGCTGTAGGTCAAAGAATACTGAACAACAGTTTATAAAGGTTGGAAATTCTTACTCTTGGAAATAATTTTATAGCCTAATGTAAACCCTTATTGGGTTAGTCACGGGACCCCGAATCTTCTATCCTTATAGGAGAAGCCTAATTATAGTATTAACAAACTAAAATGGGTATCTCGTTGGACTTTCAGGTGCTGTGGGTCAAAGAATACTGAACAACAGTTTATAAAGGCTGTAAATTCTTACTCTTGGAAATAATTTTATAGCCTAATGTACACCCTTATTCGGTTAGTCATGGGACCCCAAATCTCCTATCCTTATAGGAGAAGCCTAATTATAGTATTAACAAACTAAAATGGGTATCTCGTTTGACTTTCAGGTGCTGTAGGTCAATGAATACTGAACAACAGTTTATAAAGGCTGGAAATTCTTACTCTTGGAAATAATTTTATAGCCTAATGTACACCCTTATTGGGTTAGTCACGGGACCCCGAATCTCCTATCCTTATAGGAGAAGCCTAATTAAAGTATTAACGAACTAGAATGGGTATCTCGTTGGACTTTCAGGTGCTGTAGGTCAAAGAATACTGAACAACAGTTTATAAAAGCTGGAAATTCTTACTCTTGGAAATAATTTTATAGCCTAATGTACACCCTTATTGGATTAGTCACGGGACCCCGAATCTCCTATCCTTATAGGAGAAGCCTAATTATAGTATTAACAAACTAAAATGGGTCTCTCGTTGGACTTTCAGGTGCTATGGGTCAAAGAATACTGAACAACAGTTTATAAAGGCTGGAAATTCTTACTCTTGGAAATAATTTTATAGCCTAATGTACACCCTTATTCGGTTAGTCACGGGACCCCGAATCTCCTATCCTTATAGGAGAAGCCTAATTATAGTATTAACAAACTAAAATGGGTATCTCGTTGGACTTTCAGGTGCTGTAGGTCAATGAATACTGAACAACAGTTTATAAAGGCTGGAAATTCTTACTCTTGGAAATAATTTTATAGCCTAATGTACACCCTTATTGGGTTAGTCACGGGACCCCGAATCTCCTATCCTTATAGGAGAAGCCTAATTATAGTATTAACGAACTAGAATGGGTATCTCGTTGGACTTTCAGGTGCTGTAGGTCAAAGAATACTGAACAACAGTTTATAAAGGCTGGAAATTCTTACTCTTGGAAATAATTTTATAGCCTAATGTACACCCTTATTCGGTTAGTTACGGGACCCCGAATCTCCTATCCTTATAGGAGAAGCCTAATTATAGTATTAACAAACTAAAATGGGTATCTCGTTTGACTTTCAGTTGCTGTAGGTCAATGAATACTGAACAACAGTTTATAAAGGCTGGAAATTCTTACTCTTGGAAATAATTTTATAGCCTAATGTACACCCTTATTGGATTAGTCACGGGACCCCGAATCTCCTATCCTTATAGGAGAAGCCTAATTATAGTATTAACAAACTAAAATGGGTCTCTCGTTGGACTTTCAGGTGCTATGGGTCAAAGAATACTGAACAATAGTTTATCAAGGCTGGAAATTTTTACTGTTGGAAATAATTTTATTGCCTAATGTACACCCTTATTGGGTTAGTCACGGGACCCCGAATCTCCTATCCTTATAGGAGAAGCCTAATTATAGTATTAACAAACTAAAATGGGTATCTCGTTGGACTTTCAGGTACTATGGGTCAAAGAATACTGAACAACAGTTTATAAAGGCTGGAAATTCTTACTCCTGGAAATAATTTTATAGCCTAATGTACACCCTTATTGGGTTAGTCACGGGACCCCAAATCTCCTATCCTTATAGGAGAAGCCTAATTATAGTATTAACAAACTAAAATGGGTATCTCGTTGGACTTTCAGGTGCTGTGGGTCAAAGAATACTGAACAACAGTTTATAAAGGCTGGAAATTCTTACTCTTGGAAATAATTTTATAGCCTAATGTACACCCTTATTCGGTTAGTCATGGGACCCCGAATCTCCTATCCTTATAGGAGAAGCCTAATTATAGTATTAACAAACTAAAATGGGTATCTCGTTGGACTTTCAGGTGCTGTAG
Source organism: Ambrosia trifida (assembly GCA_028751855.1). Lineage (NCBI taxonomy): Eukaryota > Viridiplantae > Streptophyta > Magnoliopsida > Asterales > Asteraceae > Ambrosia > Ambrosia trifida. The sequence continues at coordinate 1,461,176 of CM054125.1, forward strand.
GTCAATGAATACTGAACAACAGTTTATAAAGGCTGGAAATTCTTACTCTTGGAAATAATTTTATAGCCTAATGTACACCCTTATTGGGTTAGTCACGGGACCCCGAATCTCCTATCCTTAGAGTAGAAGCCTAATTATAGTATTAATGAACTAGAATGGGTATCTCGTTGGACTTTCAGGTGTTGTAGGTCAAAGAATACTGAACAACAGTTTAAAAAGCCTGGAAATTCTTACTCTTGGAAATAATTTTATAGCCTAATGTACACCCTTATTGGGTTAGTCACGGGACCCCGAATCTCCTATCCTTATAGGAGAAGCCTAATTATAGTATTAACGAACTAGAATGGGTAACTCGTTGGACTTTCAGGTGCTGTAGGTCAAAGAATACTGAACAACAGTTTATAAAGGCTGGAAATTCTTACTCTTGAAAATAATTTTATAGCCTAATGTACACCCTTATTGGGTTAGTCACGGGACCCCGAATCTCCTATCCTTATAGGAGAAGCCTAATTATAGTATTAACAAACTAAAATGGGTATCTCGTTGGACTTTCAGGTGCTGTGGGTCAAAGAATACTGAACAACAGTTTATAAAGGCTGGAAATTCTTACTCTTGGAAATAATTTTATAGCCTAATGTACACCCATATTGGGTTAGTCACGGAACCCCGAATCTCCTATCCTTATAGGAGAAGCCTAATTATAGTATTAACGAACTAGAATGGGTATCTCGTTGGACTTTCTGGTGCTGTAGGTCAATGAATACTGAACAACAGTTTATAAAGGCTGGAAATTCTTACTCTTGGAAATAATTTTATAGCCTAATGTACACCCTTATTGGGTTAGTCACGGGACCCCGAATCTCCTATCCTTATAGGAGAAGCCTAATTATAGTATTAACGAACTAGAATGGGTAACTCGTTGGACTTTCAGGTGCTGTGGGTCAAAGAATACTGAACAACAGTTTATAAAGGCTGGAAATTCTTACTCTTGGAAATAATTTTATGGCCTAATGTACACCCTTATTCGGTTAGTCATGGGACCCCGAATCTCCTATCCTTATAGGAGAAGCCTAATTATAGTATTAACAAACTAAAATGGGCATCTCGTTGGACTTTCAGGTGTTGTAGGTCAATGAATACTGAACAACAGTTTATAAAGGCTGGAAATTCTTACTCTTGGAAATAATTTTATAGCCTAATGTACACCCTTATTGGGTTAGTCACGGGACCCCGAATCTCCTATCCTTATAGGAGAAGCCTAATTATTGTATTAACGAACTAGAATAGGTATCTCGTTGGACTTTCAGGTGCTGTAGGTCAAAGAATACTGAACAACAGTTTATAAAGGCTGGAAATTCTTACACTTGGAAATAATTTTATAGCCTAATGTACACCCTTATTGGATTAGTCACGGGACCCCGAATCTCCTATCCTTATAGGAGAAGCCTAATTATAGTATTAGCAAACTAAAATGGGTCTCTCGTTGGACTTTCAGGTGCTATGGGTCAAAGAATACTGAACAACAGTTTATAAAGGCTGGAAATTCTTACTCCTGGAAATAATTTTATAGCCTAATGTACACCCTTATTGGGTTAGTCACGGGACCCCGAATCTCCTATCCTTATAGGAGAAGCCTAATTATAGTATTAACAAACTAAAATGGGTATCTCGTTGGACTTTCAGGTGCTGTGGGTCAAAGAATACTGAAGAACAGTTTATAAAGGCTGGAAATTCTTACTCTTGGAAATAATTTTATAGCCTAATGTACACCCTTATTCGGTTAGTCATGGGACCCCGAATCTCCTATCCTTATAGGAGAAGCCTAATTATAGTATTAACAAACTAAAATGGGTATCTCGTTTGACTTTCAGGTGCTGTAGGTCAATGAATACTGAACAACAGTTTATAAAGGCTGGAAATTCTTACTCTTGGAAATAATTTTATAGCCTAATGTACACCCTTATTGGGTTAGTCACGGGACCCCGAATCTCCTATCCTTATAGGAGAAGCCTAATTAAAGTATTAACGAACTAGAATGGGTATCTCGTTGGACTTTCGGGTGCTGTAGGTCAAAGAATACTGAACAACAGTTTATAAAGGTTGGAAATTCTTACTCTTGGAAATAATTTTATAGCCTAATGTACACCCTTATTGGGTTAGTCACGGGACCCCGAATCTCCTATCCTTATAGTAGAAGCCTAATTATAGTATTAATGAACTAGAATGGGTATCTCGTTGGACTTTCAGGTGTTGTAGGTCAAAGAATACTGAACAACAGTTTAAAAAGCCTGGAAATTCTTACTCTTGGAAATAATTTTATAGCCTAATGTACACCCTTATTGGGTTAGTCACGGGACCCCGAATCTCCTATCCTTATAGGAGAAGCCTAATTATAGTATTAACGAACTAGAATGGGTAACTCGTTGGACTTTCAGGTGCTGTAGGTCAAGGAATACTGAACAACAGTTTATAAAGGCTGGAAATTCTTACTCTTGAAAATAATTTTATAGCCTAATGTACACCCTTATTGGGTTAGTCACGGGACCCCGAATCTCCTATCCTTATAGGAGAAGCCTAATTATAGTATTAACAAACTAAAATGGGTATCTCGTTGGACTTTCAGGTGCTGTGGGTCAAAGAATACTGAACAACAGTTTATAGAGGCTGGAAATTCTTACTCTTGGAAATAATTTTATATCCTAATGTACACCCATATTGGGTTAGTCACGGAACCCCGAATCTCCTATCCTTATAGGAGAAGCCTAATTATAGTATTAACGAACTAGAATGGGTATCTCGTTGGACTTTCTGGTGCTGTAGGTCAAAGAATACTGAACAACAGTTTATAAAGGCTGGAAATTCTTACTCTTGGAAATAATTTTATAGCCTAATGTACACCCTTATTGGGTTAGTCACGGGACCCCGAATCTCCTATCCTTATAGGAGAAGCCTAATTATAGTATTAACGAACTAGAATGGGTAACTCGTTGGACTTTCAGGTGCTGTGGGTCAAAGAATACTGAACAACAGTTTATAAAGGCTGGAAATTCTTACTCTTGGAAATAATTTTATAGCCTAATGTACACCCTTATTCGGTTAGTCATGGGACCCCGAATCTCCTATCCTTATAGGAGAAGCCTAATTATAGTATTAACAAACTAAAATGGGCATCTCGTTGGACTTTCAGGTGTTGTAGGTCAATGAATACTGAACAACAGTTTATAAAGGCTGGAAATTCTTACTCTTGGAAATAATTTTATAGCCTAATGTACACCCTTATTGGGTTAGTCACGGGACCCCGAATCTCCTATCCTTATAGGAGAAGCCTAATTATTGTATTAACGAACTAGAATAGGTATCTCGTTGGACTTTCAGGTGCTGTAGGTCAAAGAATACTGAACAACAGTTTATAAAGGCTGGAAATTCTTACTCTTGGAAATAATTTTATAGCCTAATGTACACCCTTATTGGATTAGTCACGGGACCCCGAATCTCCTATCCTTATAGGAGAAGCCTAATTATAGTATTAGCAAACTAAAATGGGTCTCTCGTTGGACTTTCAGGTGCTATGGGTCAAAGAATACTGAACAACAGTTTATAAAGGCTGGAAATTCTTACTCCTGGAAATAATTTTATAGCCTAATGTACACCCTTATTGGGTTAGTCACGGGACCCCGAATCTCCTATCCTTATAGGAGAAGCCTAATTATAGTATTAACAAACTAAAATGGGTATCTCGTTGGACTTTCAGGTGCTGTGGGTCAAAGAATACTGAAGAACAGTTTATAAAGGCTGGAAATTCTTACTCTTGGAAATAATTTTATAGCCTAATGTACACCCTTATTCGGTTAGTCATGGGACCCCGAATCTCCTATCCTTATAGGAGAAGCCTAATTATAGTATTAACAAACTAAAATGGGTATCTCGTTTGACTTTCAGGTGCTGTAGGTCAATGAATACTGAACAACAGTTTATAAAGGCTGGAAATTCTTACTCTTGGAAATAATTTTATAGCCTAATGTACACCCTTATTGGGTTAGTCACGGGACCCCGAATCTCCTATCCTTATAGGAGAAGCCTAATTAAAGTATTAACGAACTAGAATGGGTATCTCGTTGGACTTTCGGGTGCTGTAGGTCAAAGAATACTGAAAAACAGTTTATAAAGGTTGGAAATTCTTACTCTTGGAAATAATTTTATAGCCTAATGTACACCCTTATTGGGTTAGTCACGGGACCCCGAATCTCCTATCCTTATAGGAGAAGCCAAATTATAGTATTAACGAACTAGAATGGGTAACTCGTTGGACTTTCAGGTGCTGTAGGTCAAAGAATACTGAACAACAGTTTATAAAGGCTGGAAATTCTTACTCTTGGAAATAATTTTATAGCCTAATGTACACCCTTATTGGATTAGTCACGGGACCCCGAATCTCCTATCCTTATAGGAGAAGCCTAATTATAGTATTAGCAAACTAAAATGGGTCTCTCGTTGGACTTTCAGGTGCTATGGGTCAAAGAATACTGAACAACAGTTTATAAAGGCTGGAAATTCTTACTCCTGGAAATAATTTTATAGCCTAATGTACACCCTTATTGGGTTAGTCACGGGACCCCGAATCTCCTATCCTTATAGGAGAAGCCTAATTATAGTATTAACAAACTAAAATGGGTATCTCGTTGGACTTTCACGTGCTGTGGGTCAAAGAATACTGAACAACAGTTTATAAAGGCTGGAAATTCTTACTCTTGGAAATAATTTTATAGCCTAATGTACACCCTTATTCGGTTAGTCATGGGACCCCGAAACTCCTATCCTTATAGGAGAAGCCTAATTATAGTATTAACAAACTAAAATGGGTATCTCGTTTGACTTTCAGGTGCTGTAGGTCAATGAATACTGAACAACAGTTTATAAAGGCTGGAAATTCTTACTCTTGGAAATAATTTTATAGCCTAATGTACACCCTTATTGGGTTAGTCACGGGACCCCGAATCTCCTATCCTTATAGGAGAAGCCTAATTAAAGTATTAACGAACTAGAATGGGTATCTCGTTGGACTTTCGGGTGCTGTAGGTCAAAGAATACTGAACAACAGTTTATAAAGGTTGGAAATTCTTACTCTTGGAAATAATTTTATAGCCTAATGTACACCCTTATTGGGTTAGTCACGGGACCCCGAATCTCCTATCCTTATAGGAGAAGCCTAATTATAGTATTAACGAACTAGAATGGGTAACTCGTTGGACTTTCAGGTGCTGTAGGTCAAAGAATACTGAACAACAGTTTATAAAGGCTGGAAATTCTTACTCTTGAAAATAATTTTATAGCCTAATGTACACCCTTATTGGGTTAGTCACGGGACCCCGAATCTCCTATCCTTATAGGAGAAGCCTAATTATAGTATTAACAAACTAAAATGGGTATCTCGTTGGACTTTCAGGTGCTGTGGGTCAAAGAATACTGAACAACAGTTTATAAAGGCTGGAAATTCTTACTCTTGGAAATAATTTTATAGCCTAATGTACACCCTTATTCGGTTAGTCATGGGACCCCGAATCTCCTATCCTTATAGGAGAAGCCTAATTATAGTATTAACAAACTAAAATGGGTATCTCGTTGGACTTTCAGGTGCTGTAGGTCAATGAATACTGAACAACAGTTTATAAAGGCTGGAAATTCTTACTCTTGGAAATAATTTTATAGCCTAATGTACACCCTTATTGGGTTAGTCACGGGACCCCGAATCTCCTATCCTTATAGGAGAAGCCTAATTATAGTATTTACGAACTAGAATGGGTAACTCGTTGGAATATCAGGTGTTGTAGGTCAAAGAATACTGAACAACAGTTTATAAAGGCTGGAAATTCTTACTCTTGGAAATAATTTTATAGCCTAATGTACACCCTTATTGGGTTAGTCACGGGACCCCGAATCTCCTATCCTTATAGGAGAAGCCTAATTATAGTATTAACAAACTAAAATGGGTATCTCGTTGGACTTTCAGGTGCTGTGGGTCAAAGAATACTGAACAACAGTTTATAAAGGCTGGAAATTCTTACTCTTGGAAATAATTTTATAGCCTAATGTACACCCTTATTCGGTTAGTCATGGGACCCCGAATCTCCTATCCTTATAGGAGATGCCTAATTATAGAATTAACGAACTAGAATGGGTAACTCGTTGGACTTTCAGGTGCTGTAGGTCAAAGAATACTGAACAACAGTTTATAAAGGCTGGAAATTCTTACTCTTGAAAATAATTTTATAGCCTAATGTACACCCTTATTGGGTTAGTCACGGGACCCCGAATCTCCTATCCTTATAGGAGAAGCCTAATTATAGTATTAACAAACTAAAATGGGTATCTCGTTGGACTTTCAGGTGCTGTGGGTCAAAGAATACTGAACAACAGTTTATAAAGGCTGGAAATTCTTACTCTTGGAAATAATTTTATAGCCTAATGTACACCCTTATTCGGTTAGTCATGGGACCCCGAATCTCCTATCCTTATAGGAGAAGCCTAATTATAGTATTAACAAACTAAAATGGGTATCTCGTTGGACTTTCAGGTGCTGTAGGTCAATGAATACTGAACAACAGTTTATAAAGGCTGGAAATTCTTACTCTTGGAAATAATTTTATAGCCTAATGTACACCCTTATTCGGTTAGTCATGGGACCCCGAATCTCCTATCCTTATAGGAGATGCCTAATTATAGTATTAACAAACTAAAATGGGAATCTCGTTGGACTTTCAGGTGCTGTAGGTCAATGAATACTGAACAACAGTTTATAAAGGCTGGAAATTCTTACTCTTGGAAATAATTTTATAGCCTAATGTACACCCTTATTCGGTTAGTTACGGGACCCCGAATCTCCTATCCTTATAGGAGAAGCCTAATTATAGTATTAACAAACTAAAATGGGTATCTCGTTTGACTTTCAAGTGCTGTAGGTCAATGAATACTGAACAACAGTTTATAAAGGCTGGAAATTCTTACTCTTGGAAATAATTTTATAGCCTAATGTACACCCTTATTGGATTAGTCACGGGACCCCGAATCTCCTATCCTTATAGGAGAAGCCTAATTATAGTATTAACAAACTAAAATGGGTCTCTCGTTGGACTTTCAGGTGCTATGGGTCAAAGAATACTGAACAATAGTTTATAAAGGCTGGAAATTTTTACTGTTGGAAATAATTTTATTGCCTAATGTACACCCTTATTGGGTTAGTCACGGGACCCCGAATCTCCTATCCTTATAGGAGAAGCCTAATTATAGTATTAACAAACTAAAATGGGTATCTCGTTGGACTTTCAGGTGCTATGGGTCAAAGAATACTGAACAACAGTTTATAAAGGCTGGAAATTCTTACTCCTGGAAATAATTTTATAGCCTAATGTACACCCTTATTGGGTTAGTCACGGGACCCCAAATCTCCTATCCTTATAGGAGAAGCCTAATTATAGTATTAACAAACTAAAATGGGTATCTCGTTGGACTTTCAGGTGCTGTGGGTCAAAGAATACTGAACAACAGTTTATAAAGGCTGGAAATTCTTACTCTTGGAAATAATTTTATAGCCTAATGTACACCCTTATTCGGTTAGTCATGGGACCCCGAATCTCCTATCCTTATAGGAGAAGCCTAATTATAGTATTAACAAACTAAAATGGGTATCTCGTTGGACTTTCAGGTGCTGTAGGTCAATGAATACTGAACAACAGTTTATAAAGGCTGGAAATTCTTACTCTTGGAAATAATTTTATAGCCTAATGTACACCCTTATTGGGTTAGTCACGGGACCCCGAATCTCCTATCCTTATAGTAGAAGCCTAATTATAGTATTAATGAACTAGAATGGGTATCTCGTTGGACTTTCAGGTGTTGTAGGTCAAAGAATACTGAACAACAGTTTAAAAAGCCTGGAAATTCTTACTCTTGGAAATAATTTTATAGCCTAATGTACACCCTTATTGGGTTAGTCACGGGACCCCGAATCTGCTATCCTTATAGGAGAAGCCTAATTATAGTATTAACGAACTAGAATGGGTAACTCGTTGGACTTTCAGGTGCTGTAGGTCAAAGAATACTGAACAACAGTTTATAAAGGCTGGAAATTCTTACTCTTGAAAATAATTTTATAGCCTAATGTACACCCTTATTGGGTTAGTCACGGGACCCCGAATCTCCTATCCTTATAGGAGAAGCCTAATTATAGTATTAACAAACTAAAATGGGTATCTCGTTGGACTTTCAGGTGCTGTGGGTCAAAGAATACTGAACAACAGTTTATAAAGGCTGGAAATTCTTACTCTTGGAAATAATTTTATAGCCTAATGTACACCCATATTGGGTTAGTCACGGAACCCCGAATCTCCTATCCTTATAGGAGAAGCCTAATTATAGTATTAACGAACTAGAATGGGTATCTCGTTGGACTTTCTGGTGCTGTAGGTCAAAGAATACTGAACAACAGTTTATAAAGGCTGGAAATTCTTACTCTTGGAAATAATTTTATAGCCTAATGTACACCCTTATTGGGTTAGTCACGGGACCCCGAATCTCCTATCCTTATAGGAGAAGCCTAATTATAGTATTAACGAACTAGAATGGGTAACTCGTTGGACTTTCAGGTGCTGTGGGTCAAAGAATACTGAACAACAGTTTATAAAGGCTGGAAATTCTTACTCTTGGAAATAATTTTATAGCCTAATGTACACCCTTATTCGGTTAGTCATGGGACCCCGAATCTCCTATCCTTATAGGAGAAGCCTAATTATAGTATTAACAAACTAAAATGGGCATCTCGTTGGACTTTCAGGTGTTGTAGGTCAATGAATACTGAACAACAGTTTATAAAGGCTGGAAATTCTTACTCTTGGAAATAATTTTATAGCCTAATGTACACCCTTATTGGGTTAGTCACGGGACCCCGAATCTCCTATCCTTATAGGAGAAGCCTAATTATAGTATTAACGAACTAGAATAGGTATCTCGTTGGACTTTCAGGTGTTGTAGGTCAAAGAATACTGAACAACAGTTTATAAAGGCTGGAAATTCTTACTCTTGGAAATAATTTTATAGCCTAATGTACACCCTTATTGGATTAGTCACGGGACCCCGAATCTCCTATCCTTATAGGAGAAGCCTAATTATAGTATTAGCAAACTAAAATGGGTCTCTCGTTGGACTTTCAGGTGCTATGGGTCAAAGAATACTGAACAACAGTTTATAAAGGCTGGAAATTCTTACTCCTGGAAATAATTTTATAGCCTAATGTACACCCTTATTGGGTTAGTCACGGGACCCCGAATCTCCTATCCTTATAGGAGAAGCCTAATTATAGTATTAACAAACTAAAATGGGTATCTCGTTGGACTTTCAGGTGCTGTGGGTCAAAGAATACTGAACAACAGTTTATAAAGGCTGGAAATTCTTACTCTTGGAAATAATTTTATAGCCTAATGTACACCCTTATTCGGTTAGTCATGGGACCCCGAATCTCCTATCCTTATAGGAGAAGCCTAATTATAGTATTAACAAACTAAAATGGGTATCTCGTTTGACTTTCAGGTGCTGTAGGTCAATGAATACTGAACAACAGTTTATAAAGGCTGGAAATTCTTACTCTTGGAAATAATTTTATAGCCTAATGTACACCCTTATTGGGTTAGTCACGGGACCCCGAATCTCCTATCCTTATAGGAGAAGCCTAATTAAAGTATTAACGAACTAGAATGGGTATCTCGTTGGACTTTCGGGTGCTGTAGGTCAAAGAATACTGAACAACAGTTTATAAAGGTGGGAAATTCTTACTCTTGGAAATAATTTTATAGCCTAATGTACACCCTTATTGGGTTAGTCACGGGACCCCGAATCTCCTATCCTTATAGGAGAAGCCAAATTATAGTATTAACGAACTAGAATGGGTAACTCGTTGGACTTTCAGGTGTTGTAGGTCAAAGAATACTGAACAACAGTTTATAAAGGCTGGAAATTCTTACTCTTGGAAATAATTTTGTAGCCTAATGTACACCCTTATTGGATTAGTCACGGGACCCCGAATCTCCTATCCTTATAGGAGAAGCCTAATTATAGTATTAGCAAACTAAAATGGGTCTCTCGTTGGACTTTCAGGTGCTATGGGTCAAAGAATACTGAACAACAGTTTATAAAGGCTGGAAATTCTTACTCCTGGAAATAATTTTATAGCCTAATGTACACCCTTATTGGGTTAGTCACGGGACCCCGAATCTCCTATCCTTATAGGAGAAGCCTAATTATAGTATTAACAAACTAAAATGGGTATCTCGTTGGACTTTCAGGTGCTGTGGGTCAAAGAATACTGAACAACAGTTTATAAAGGCTGGAAATTCTTACTCTTGGAAATAATTTTATAGCCTAATGTACACCCTTATTCGGTTAGTCATGGGACCCCGAAACTCCTATCCTTATAGGAGAAGCCTAATTATAGTATTAACAAACTAAAATGGGTATCTCGTTTGACTTTCAGGTGCTGTAGGTCAATTAATACTGAACAACAGTTTATAAAGGCTGGAAATTCTTACTCTTGGAAATAATTTTATAGCCTAATGTACACCCTTATTGGGTTAGTCACGGGACCCCGAATCTCCTATCCTTATAGGAGAAGCCTAATTAAAGTATTAACGAACTAGAATGGGTATCTCGTTGGACTTTCGGGTGCTGTAGGTCAAAGAATACTGAACAACAGTTTATAAAGGTTGGAAATTCTTACTCTTGGAAATAATTTTATAGCCTAATGTACACCCTTATTGGGTTAGTCACGGGACCCCGAATCTCCTATCCTTATAGGAGAAGCCTAATTATAGTATTAACGAACTAGAATGGGTAACTCGTTGGACTTTCAGGTGCTGTAGGTCAAAGAATACTGAACAACAGTTTATAAAGGCTGGAAATTCTTACTCTTGAAAATAATTTTATAGCCTAATGTACACCCTTATTGGGTTAGTCACGGGACCCCGAATCTCCTATCCTTATAGGAGAAGCCTAATTATAGTATTAACAAACTAAAATGGGTATCTCGTTGGACTTTCAGGTGCTGTGGGTCAAAGAATACTGAACAACAGTTTATAAAGGCTGGAAATTCTTACTCTTGGAAATAATTTTATAGCCTAATGTACACCCTTATTCGGTTAGTCATGGGACCCCGAATCTCCTATCCTTATAGGAGAAGCCTAATTATAGTATTAACAAACTAAAATGGGTATCTCGTTGGACTTTCAGGTGCTGTAGGTCAATGAATACTGAACAACAGTTTATAAAGGCTGGAAATTCTTACTCTTGGAAATAATTTTATAGCCTAATGTACACCCTTATTGGGTTAGTCACGGGACCCCGAATCTCCTATCCTTATAGGAGAAGCCTAATTATAGTATTAACGAACTAGAATGGGTAACTCGTTGGACTATCAGGTGCTGTAGGTCAAAGAATACTGAACAACAGTTTATAAAGGCTGGAAATTCTTACTCTTGGAAATAATTTTATAGCCTAATGTACACCCTTATTGGGTTAGTCACGGGACCCCGAATCTCCTATCCTTATAGGAGAAGCCTAATTATAGTATTAACAAACTAAAATGGGTATCTCGTTGGACTTTCAGGTGCTGTGGGTCAAAGAATACTGAACAACAGTTTATAAAGGCTGGAAATTCTTACTCTTGGAAATAATTTTATAGCCTAATGTACACCCTTATTCGGTTAGTCATGGGACCCCGAATCTCCTATCCTTATAGGAGATGCCTAATTATAGTATTAACAAACTAAAATGGGAATCTCGTTGGACTTTCAGGTGCTGTAGGTCAATGAATACTGAACAACAGTTTATAAAGGCTGGAAATTCTTACTCTTGGAAATAATTTTATAGCCTAATGTACACCCTTATTGGGTTAGTCACGGGACCCCGAATCTCCTATCATTATAGGAGAAGCCTAATTATAGTATTAACGAACTAGAATAGGTATCTCGTTGGACTTTCAGGTGCTGTAGGTCAAAGAATACTGAACAACAGTTTATAAAGGCTGGAAATTCTTACTCTTGGAAATAATTTTATAGCCTAATGTACACCCTTATTGGGTTAGTCACGGGACCCCGAATCTCCTATCCTTATAGGAGAAGCCTAATTATAGTATTAACAAACTAAAATGGGTATCTCGTTGGACTTTCAGGTGCTGTGGGTCAAAGAATACTGAACAACAGTTTATAAAGGCTGGAAATTCTTACTCTTGGAAATAATTTTATAGCCTAATGTACACCCTTATTCGGTTAGTCATGGGACCCCGAATCTCCTATCCTTATAGGAGATGCCTAATTATAGTATTAACAAACTAAAATGGGTATCTCGTTGGACTTTCCGGTGCTATAGGTCAATGAATACTGAACAACAGTTTATAAAGGCTGGAAATTCTTACTCTTGGAAATAATTTTATAGCCTAATGTACACCCTTATTGGGTTAGTCATGGGACCCCGAATCTCCTATCCTTATAGGAGAAGCCTAATTATAGTATTAACGAACTAGAATAGGTATCTCGTTGGACTTTCAGGTGCTGTAGGTCAAAGAATACTGAACAACAGTTTATAAAGGCTGGAAATTCTTACTCTTGGAAATAATTTTATAGCCTAATGTACACCCTTATTGGATTAGTCACGGGACCCCGAATCTCCTATCCTTATAGGAGAAGCCTAATTATAGTATTAACAAACTAAAATGGGTATCTCGTTGGACTTTCAGGTGCTGTGGGTCAAAGAATACTGAACAACAGTTTATAAAGGCTGGAAATTCTTACTCTTGGAAATAATTTTATAGCCTAATGTACACCCTTATTGGGTTAGTAACGGGACCCCGAATCTCCTATCCTTATAGGAGAAGCCTAATTATAGTATTAACGAACTAGAATGGGTAACTCGTTGGACTTTCAGGTGCTGTAGGTCAAAGAATACTGAACAACAGTTTATAAAGGCTGGAAATTCTTACTCCTGGAAATAATTTTATAGCCTAATGTACACCCTTATTGGGTTAGTCACGGGACCCCGAATCTCCTATCCTTATAGGAGAAGCCTAATTATAGTATTAACAAACTAAAATGGGTATCTCGTTGGACTTTCAGGTGCTGTGGGTCAAAGAATACTGAACAACAGTTTATAAAGGCTGGAAATTCTTACTCTTGGAAATAATTTTATAGCCTAATGTACACCCTTATTGGGTTAGTCACGGGACCCCGAATCTCCTATCCTTATAGGAGAAGCCTAATTATAGTATTAACGAACTAGAATGGGTAACTCGTTGGACTTTCAGGTGCTGTAGGTCAAAGAATACTGAACAACAGTTTATAAAGGCTGGAAATTCTTACTCTTGGAAATAATTTTATAGCCTAATGTACACCCTTGTTGGGTTAGTCACGGGACCCCGAATCTCCTATCCTTATAGGAGAAGCCTAATTATAGTATTAACGAACTAGAATGGGTATCTCGTTGGACTTTCAGGTGCTGTAGGTCAAAGAATACTGAACAACAGTTTATAAAGGCTGGAAATTCTTACTCTTGGAAATAATTTTGTAGCCTAATGTACACCCTTATTGGATTAGTCACGGGACCCCGAATCTCCTATCCTTATAGGAGAAGCCTAATTATAGTATTAGAAAACTAAAATGGGTCTCTCGTTGGACTTTCAGGTTCTATGGGTCAAAGAATACTGAACAACAGTTTATAAAGGCTGGAAATTCTTACTCTTGGAAATAATTTTATAGCCTAATGTACACCCTTATTGGGTTAGTCACGGGACCCCGAATCTCCTATCCTTATAGGAGAAGCCTAATTATAGTATTAACAATCTAAAATGGGTATCTTGTTGGACTTTCAGGTGCTGTGGGTCAAAAAAATACTGAACAACAGTTTATAAAGGCTGGAAATTCTTACTCCTGGAAATAATTTTATAGCCTAATGTACACCCTTATTCGGTTAGTCATGGGACCCCGAATCTCCTATCCTTATAGGAGAAGCCTAATTATAGTATTAACAAACTAAAATGGGTATCTCGTTGGACTTTCAGGTGCTGTAGGTCAATGAATACTGAACAACAGTTTATAAAGGCTGGAAATTCTTACTCTTGGAAATAATTTTATAGCCTAATGTACACCCTTATTGGGTTAGTCACGGGACCCCGAATCTCCTATCCTTATAGGAGAAGCCTAATTATAGTATTAACAAACTAAAATGGGTATCTCGTTGGACTTTCAGGTGCTGTAGGTCAATGAATACTGAACAACAGTTTATAAAGGCTGGAAATTTTTACTCTAGGAAATAATTTTATAGCCTAATGTACACCCTTATTGGGTTAGTCATGGGACCCCGAATCTCCTATCCTTATAGGAGAAGCCTAATTATAGTATTAACGAACTAGAATAGGTATCTCGTTGGACTTTCAGGTGCTGTAGGTCAAAGAATACTGAACAACAGTTTATAAAGGCTGGAAATTCTTACTCTTGGAAATAATTTTATAGCCTAATGTACACCCTTATTGGATTAGTCACGGGACCCCGAATCTCCTATCCTTATAGGAGAAGCCTAATTATAGTATTAGCAAACTAAAATGGGTCTCTCGTTGGACTTTCAGGTGCTATGGGTCAAAGAATACTGAACAACAGTTTATAAAGGCTGGAAATTCTTACTCCTGGAAATAATTTTATAGCCTAATGTACACCCTTATTGGGTTAGTCACGGGACCCCGAATCTCCTATCCTTATAGGAGAAGCCTAATTATAGTATTAACAAACTAAAATGGGTATCTCGTTGGACTTTCAGGTGCTGTGGGTCAAAGAATACTGAACAACAGTTTATAAAGGCTGGAAATTCTTACTATTGGAAATAATTTTGTAGCCTAATGTACACCCTTATTGGATTAGTCACGGGACCCCGAATCTCCTATCCTTATAGGAGAAGCCTAATTATAGTATTAGAAAACTAAAATGGGTCTCTCGTTGGACTTTCAGGTTCTATGGGTCAAAGAATACTGAACAACAGTTTATAAAGGCTGGAAATTCTTACTCTTGGAAATAATTTTATAGCCTAATGTACACCCTTATTGGGTTAGTCACGGGACCCCGAATCTCCTATCCTTATAGGAGAAGCCTAATTATAGTATTAACGAACTAGAATGGGTATCTCGTTGGACTTTCAGGTGCTGTAGGTCAAAGAATACTGAACAACAGTTTATAAAGGCTGGAAATTCTTACTCTTGGAAATAATTTTGTAGCCTAATGTACACCCTTATTGGATTAGTCACGGGACCCCGAATCTCCTATCCTTATAGGAGAAGCCTAATTATAGTATTAGCAAACTAAAATGGGTCTCTCGTTGGACTTTCAGGTGCTATGGGTCAAAGAATACTGAACAACAGTTTATAAAGGCTGGAAATTCTTACTCCTGGAAATAATTTTATAGCCTAATGTACACCCTTATTGGGTTAGTCACGGGACCCCGAATCTCCTATCCTTATAGGAGAAGCCTAATTATAGTATTAACAAACTAAAATGGGTATCTCGTTGGACTTTCAGGTGCTGTGGGTCAAAGAATACTGAACAACAGTTTATAAAGGCTGGAAATTCTTACTCTTGGAAATAATTTTGTAGCCTAATGTACACCCTTATTGGATTAGTCACGGGACCCCGAATCTCCTATCCTTATAGGAGAAGCCTAATTATAGTATTAGAAAACTAAAATGGGTCTCTCGTTGGACTTTCAGGTTCTATGGGTCAAAGAATACTGAACAACAGTTTATAAAGGCTGGAAATTCTTACTCTTGGAAATAATTTTATAGCCTAATGTACACCCTTATTGGGTTAGTCACGGGACCCCGAATCTCCTATCCTTATAGGAGAAGCCTAATTATAGTATTAACAAACTAAAATGGGTATCTCGTTGGACTTTCAGGTGCTGTAGGTCAATGAATACTGAACAACAGTTTATAAAGGCTGGAAATTTTTACTCTAGGAAATAATTTTATAGCCTAATGTACACCCTTATTGGGTTAGTCATGGGACCCCGAATCTCCTATCCTTATAGGAGAAGCCTAATTATAGTATTAACGAACTAGAATAGGTATCTCGTTGGACTTTCAGGTGCTGTAGGTCAAAGAATACTGAACAACAGTTTATAAAGGCTGGAAATTCTTACTCTTGGAAATAATTTTATAGCCTAATGTACACCCTTATTGGATTAGTCACGGGACCCCGAATCTCCTATCCTTATAGGAGAAGCCTAATTATAGTATTAGCAAACTAAAATGGGTCTCTCGTTGGACTTTCAGGTGCTATGGGTCAAAGAATACTGAACAACAGTTTATAAAGGCTGGAAATTCTTACTCCTGGAAATAATTTTATAGCCTAATGTACACCCTTATTGGGTTAGTCACGGGACCCCGAATCTCCTATCCTTATAGGAGAAGCCTAATTATAGTATTAACAAACTAAAATGGGTATCTCGTTGGACTTTCAGGTGCTGTGGGTCAAAGAATACTGAACAACAGTTTATAAAGGCTGGAAATTCTTACTCTTGGAAATAATTTTGTAGCCTAATGTACACCCTTATTGGATTAGTCACGGGACCCCGAATCTCCTATCCTTATAGGAGAAGCCTAATTATAGTATTAGCAAACTAAAATGGGTCTCTCGTTGGACTTTCAGGTTCTATGGGTCAAAGAATACTGAACAACAGTTTATAAAGGCTGGAAATTCTTACTCTTGGAAATAATTTTATAGCCTAATGTACACCCTTATTGGGTTAGTCACGGGACCCCGAATCTCCTATCCTTATAGGAGAAGCCTAATTATAGTATTAACGAACTAGAATGGGTATCTCGTTGGACTTTCAGGTGCTGTAGGTCAAAGAATACTGAACAACAGTTTATAAAGGCTGGAAATTCTTACTCTTGGAAATAATTTTGTAGCCTAATGTACACCCTTATTGGATTAGTCACGGGACCCCGAATCTCCTATCCTTATAGGAGAAGCCTAATTATAGTATTAACAAACTAAAATGGGTATCTCGTTGGACTTTCAGGTGCTGTGGGTCAAAGAATACTGAACAACAGTTTATAAAGGCTGGAAATTCTTACTCTTGGAAATAATTTTATAGCCTAATGTACACCCTTATTCGGTTAGTCACGGGACCCCGAATCTCCTATCCTTATAGGAGATGCCTAATTATAGTATTAACAAACTAAAATGGGAATCTCGTTGGACTTTCAGGTGCTGTAGGTCAAAGAATACTGAACAACAGTTTATAAAGGCTGGAAATTCTTACTCTTGGAAATAATTTTGTAGCCTAATGTACACCCTTATTGGATTAGTCACGGGACCCCGAATCTCCTATCCTTATAGGAGAAGCCTAATTATAGTATTAACAAACTAAAATGGGTATCTCGTTGGACTTTCAGGTGCTGTGGGTCAAAGAATACTGAACAACAGTTTATAAAGGCTGGAAATTCTTACTCTTGGAAATAATTTTATAGCCTAATGTACACCCTTATTCGGTTAGTCATGGGACCCCGAATCTCCTATCCTTATAGGAGATGCCTAATTATAGTATTAACAAACTAAAATGGGAATCTCGTTGGACTTTCAGGTGCTGTAGGTCAATGAATACTGAACAACAGTTTATAAAGGCTGGAAATTCTTACTCTAGGAAATAATTTTATAGCCTAATGTAAACCCTTGTTGGGTTAGTCACGGGACCCCGAATCTCCTATCCTTATAGGAGAAGCCTAATTATAGTATTAACGAACTAGAATGGGTATCTCGTTGGACTTTCGGGTGCTGTAGGTCAAAGAATACTGAACAACAGTTTATAAAGGTTGGAAATTCTTACTCTTGGAAATAATTTTATAGCCTAATGTACACCCTTATTGGGTTAGTCACGGGACCCCGAATCTCCTATCCTTATAGGAGAAGCCTAATTATAGTATTAACGAACTAGAATGGGTAACTCGTTGGACTTTCAGGTGCTGTAGGTCAAAGAATACTGAACAACAGTTTATAAAGGCTGGAAATTCTTACTCTTGAAAATAATTTTATAGCCTAATGTACACCCTTATTGGGTTAGTCACGGGACCCCGAATCTCCTATCCTTATAGGAGAAGCCTAATTATAGTATTAACAAACTAAAATGGGTATCTCGTTGGACTTTCAGGTGCTGTGGGTCAAAGAATACTGAACAACAGTTTATAAAGGCTGGAAATTCTTACTCTTGGAAATAATTTTATAGCCTAATGTACACCCTTATTCGGTTAGTCATGGGACCCCGAATCTCCTATCCTTATAGGAGATGCCTAATTATAGTATTAACAAACTAAAATGGGAATCTCGTTGGACTTTCAGGTGCTGTAGGTCAATGAATACTGAACAACAGTTTATAAAGGCTGGAAATTCTTACTCTAGGAAATAATTTTATAGCCTAATGTAAACCCTTGTTGGGTTAGTCACGGGACCCCGAATCTCCTATCCTTATAGGAGAAGCCTAATTATAGTATTAACGAACTAGAATGGGTATCTCGTTGGACTTTCGGGTGCTGTAGGTCAAAGAATACTGAACAACAGTTTATAAAGGTTGGAAATTCTTACTCTTGGAAATAATTTTATAGCCTAATGTACACCCTTATTGGGTTAGTCACGGGACCCCGAATCTCCTATCCTTATAGGAGAAGCCTAATTATAGTATTAACGAACTAGAATGGGTAACTCGTTGGACTTTCAGGTGCTGTAGGTCAAAGAATACTGAACAACAGTTTATAAAGGCTGGAAATTCTTACTCTTGAAAATAATTTTATAGCCTAATGTACACCCTTATTGGGTTAGTCACGGGACCCCGAATCTCCTATCCTTATAGGAGAAGCCTAATTATAGTATTAACAAACTAAAATGGGTATCTCGTTGGACTTTCAGGTGCTGTGGGTCAATGAATACTGAACAACAGTTTATAAAGGCTGGAAATTTTTACTCTAGGAAATAATTTTATAGCCTAATGTACACCCTTATTGGGTTAGTCATGGGACCCCGAATCTCCTATCCTTATAGGAGAAGCCTAATTATAGTATTAACGAACTAGAATAGGTATCTCGTTGGACTTTCAGGTGCTGTAGGTCAAAGAATACTGAACAACAGTTTATAAAGGCTGGAAATTCTTACTCTTGGAAATAATTTTATAGCCTAATGTACACCCTTATTGGATTAGTCACGGGACCCCGAATCTCCTATCCTTATAGGAGAAGCCTAATTATAGTATTAGCAAACTAAAATGGGTCTCTCGTTGGACTTTCAGGTGCTATGGGTCAAAGAATACTGAACAACAGTTTATAAAGGCTGGAAATTCTTACGACTGGAAATAATTTTATAGCCTAATGTACACCCTTATTGGGTTAGTCACGGGACCCCGAATCTCCTATCCTTATAGGAGAAGCCTAATTATAGTATTAACAAACTAAAATGGGTATCTCGTTGGACTTTCAGGTGCTGTGGGTCAAAGAATACTGAACAACAGTTTATAAAGGCTGGAAATTCTTACTCTTGGAAATAATTTTATAGCCTAATGTACACCCTTATTGGGTTAGTCACGGGACCCCGAATCTCCTATCCTTATAGGAGAAGCCTAATTATAGTATTAACGAACTAGAATGGGTAACTCGTTGGACTTTCAGGTGCTGTAGGTCAAAGAATACTGAACAACAGTTTATAAAGGCTGGAAATTCTTACTCTTGGAAATAATTTTATAGCCTAATGTACACCCTTGTTGGGTTAGTCACGGGACCCCGAATCTCCTATCCTTATAGGAGAAGCCTAATTATAGTATTAACGAACTAGAATGGGTATCTCGTTGGACTTTCAGGTGCTGTAGGTCAAAGAATACTGAACAACAGTTTATAAAGGCTGGAAATTCTTACTCTTGGAAATAATTTTGTAGCCTAATGTACACCCTTATTGGATTAGTCACGGGACCCCGAATCTCCTATCCTTATAGGAGAAGCCTAATTATAGTATTAGCAAACTAAAATGGGTCTCTCGTTGGACTTTCAGGTTCTATGGGTCAAAGAATACTGAACAACAGTTTATAAAGGCTGGAAATTCTTACTCTTGGAAATAATTTTATAGCCTAATGTACACCCTTATTGGGTTAGTCACGGGACCCCGAATCTCCTATCCTTATAGGAGAAGCCTAATTATAGTATTAACAATCTAAAATGGGTATCTTGTTGGACTTTCAGGTGCTGTGGGTCAAAAAATACTGAACAACAGTTTATAAAGGCTGGAAATTCTTACTCTTGGAAATAATTTTATAGCCTAATGTACACCCTTATTCGGTTAGTCATGGGACCCCGAATCTCCTATCCTTATAGGAGAAGCCTAATTATAGTATTAACAAACTAAAATGGGTATCTCGTTGGACTTTCAGGTGCTGTAGGTCAATGAATACTGAACAACAGTTTATAAAGGCTGGAAATTCTTACTCTTGGAAATAATTTTATAGCCTAATGTACACCCTTATTGGGTTAGTCACGGGACCCCGAATCTCCTATCCTTATAGGAGAAGCCTAATTATAGTATTAACAAACTAAAATGGGTATCTCGTTGGACTTTCAGGTGCTGTAGGTCAATGAATACTGAACAACAGTTTATAAAGGCTGGTAATTCTTACTCTAGGAAATAATTTTATAGCCTAATGTACACCCTTGTTGGGTTAGTCACGGGACCCCGAATCTCCTATCCTTATAGGAGAAGCCTAATTATAGTATTAACGAACTAGAATGGGTAACTCGTTGGACTTTCAGGTGCTGTAGGTCAAAGAATACTGAACAACAGTTTATAAAGGCTGGAAATTCTTACTCTTGAAAATAATTTTATAGCCTAATGTACACCCTTATTGGGTTAGTCACGGGACCCCGAATCTCCTATCCTTATAGGAGAAGCCTAATTATAGTATTAACAAACTAAAATGGGTATCTCGTTGGACTTTCAGGTGCTGTGGGTCAAAGAATACTGAACAACAGTTTATAAAGGCTGGAAATTCTTACTCTTGGAAATAATTTTATAGCCTAATGTACACCCTTATTCGGTTAGTCATGGGACCCCGAATCTCCTATCCTTATAGGAGATGCCTAATTATAGTATTAACAAACTAAAATGGGAATCTCGTTGGACTTTCAGGTGCTGTAGGTCAATGAATACTGAACAACAGTTTATAAAGGCTGGAAATTCTTACTCTAGGAAATAATTTTATAGCCTAATGTAAACCCTTGTTGGGTTAGTCACGGGACCCCGAATCTCCTATCCTTATAGGAGAAGCCTAATTATAGTATTAACGAACTAGAATGGGTATCTCGTTGGACTTTCGGGTGCTGTAGGTCAAAGAATACTGAACAACAGTTTATAAAGGTTGGAAATTCTTACTCTTGGAAATAATTTTATAGCCTAATGTACACCCTTATTGGGTTAGTCACGGGACCCCGAATCTCCTATCCTTATAGGAGAAGCCTAATTATAGTATTAACGAACTAGAATGGGTAACTCGTTGGACTTTCAGGTGCTGTAGGTCAAAGAATACTGAACAACAGTTTATAAAGGCTGGAAATTCTTACTCTTGAAAATAATTTTATAGCCTAATGTACACCCTTATTGGGTTAGTCACGGGACCCCGAATCTCCTATCCTTATAGGAGAAGCCTAATTATAGTATTAACAAACTAAGATGGGTATCTCGTTGGACATTCAGGTGCTGTAGGTCAATGAATACTGAACAACAGTTTATAAAGGCTGGAAATTCTTACTCCTGGAAATAATTTTATAGCCTAATGTACACCCTTATTGGGTTAGTCACGGGACCCCGAATCTCCTATCCTTATAGGAGAAGCCTAATTATAGTATTAACAAACTAAAATGGGTATCTCGTTGGACTTTCAGGTGCTGTGGGTCAAAGAATACTGAACAACAGTTTATAAAGGCTGGAAATTCTTACTCTTGGAAATAATTTTATAGCCTAATGTACACCCTTATTGGGTTAGTCACGGGACCCCGAATCTCCTATCCTTATAGGAGAAGCCTAATTATAGTATTAACGAACTAGAATGGGTAACTCGTTGGACTTTCAGGTGCTGTAGGTCAAAGAATACTGAACAACAGTTTATAAAGGCTGGAAATTCTTACTCTTGGAAATAATTTTATAGCCTAATGTACACCCTTGTTGGGTTAGTCACGGGACCCCGAATCTCCTATCCTTATAGGAGAAGCCTAATTATAGTATTAACGAACTAGAATGGGTATCTCGTTGGACTTTCAGGTGCTGTAGGTCAAAGAATACTGAACAACAGTTTATAAAGGCTGGAAATTCTTACTCTTGGAAATAATTTTGTAGCCTAATGTACACCCTTATTGGATTAGTCACGGGACCCCGAATCTCCTATCCTTATAGGAGAAGCCTAATTATAGTATTAGCAAACTAAAATGGGTCTCTCGTTGGACTTTCAGGTTCTATGGGTCAAAGAATACTGAACAACAGTTTATAAAGGCTGGAAATTCTTACTCTTGGAAATAATTTTATAGCCTAATGTACACCCTTATTGGGTTAGTCACGGGACCCCGAATCTCCTATCCTTATAGGAGAAGCCTAATTATAGTATTAACAATCTAAAATGGGTATCTTGTTGGACTTTCAGGTGCTGTGGGTCAAAAAATACTGAACAACAGTTTATAAAGGCTGGAAATTCTTACTCTTGGAAATAATTTTATAGCCTAATGTACACCCTTATTCGGTTAGTCATGGGACCCCGAATCTCCTATCCTTATAGGAGAAGCCTAATTATAGTATTAACAAACTAAAATGGGTATCTCGTTGGACTTTCAGGTGCTGTAGGTCAATGAATACTGAACAACAGTTTATAAAGGCTGGAAATTCTTACTCTTGGAAATAATTTTATAGCCTAATGTACACCCTTATTGGGTTAGTCATAGGACCCCGAATCTCCTATCCTTATAGGAGAAGCCTAATTATAGTATTAACAAACTAAAATGGGTATCTCGTTGGACTTTCAGGTGCTGTAGGTCAATGAATACTGAACAACAGTTTATAAAGGCTGGAAATTCTTACTCTAGGAAATAATTTTATAGCCTAATGTACACCCTTGTTGGGTTAGTCACGGGACCCCGAATCTCCTATCCTTATAGGAGAAGCCTAATTATAGTATTAACGAACTAGAATGGGTAACTCGTTGGACTTTCAGGTGCTGTAGGTCAAAGAATACTGAACAACAGTTTATAAAGGCTGGAAATTCTTACTCTTGAAAATAATTTTATAGCCTAATGTACACCCTTATTGGGTTAGTCACGGGACCCCGAATCTCCTATCCTTATAGGAGAAGCCTAATTATAGTATTAACAAACTAAAATGGGTATCTCGTTGGACTTTCAGGTGCTGTGGG
Source organism: Ambrosia trifida (assembly GCA_028751855.1). Lineage (NCBI taxonomy): Eukaryota > Viridiplantae > Streptophyta > Magnoliopsida > Asterales > Asteraceae > Ambrosia > Ambrosia trifida. The sequence continues at coordinate 1,484,678 of CM054125.1, forward strand.
TCAAAGAATACTGAACAACAGTTTATAAAGGCTGGAAATTCTTACTCTTGGAAATAATTTTATAGCCTAATGTACACCCTTATTCGGTTAGTCATGGGACCCCGAATCTCCTATCCTTATAGGAGATGCCTAATTATAGTATTAACAAACTAAAATGGGAATCTCGTTGGACTTTCAGGTGCTGTAGGTCAATGAATACTGAACAACAGTTTATAAAGGCTGGAAATTCTTACTCTAGGAAATAATTTTATAGCCTAATGTAAACCCTTGTTGGGTGAGTCACGGGACCCCGAATCTCCTATCCTTATAGGAGAAGCCTAATTATAGTATTAACGAACTAGAATGGGTATCTCGTTGGACTTTCGGGTGCTGTAGGTCAAAGAATACTGAACAACAGTTTATAAAGGTTGGAAATTCTTACTCTTGGAAATAATTTTATAGCCTAATGTACACCCTTATTGGGTTAGTCACGGGACCCCGAATCTCCTATCCTTATAGGAGAAGCCTAATTATAGTATTAACGAACTAGAATGGGTAACTCGTTGGACTTTCAGGTGCTGTAGGTCAAAGAATACTGAACAACAGTTTATAAAGGCTGGAAATTCTTACTCTTGAAAATAATTTTATAGCCTAATGTACACCCTTATTGGGTTAGTCACGGGACCCCGAATCTCCTATCCTTATAGGAGAAGCCTAATTATAGTATTAACAAACTAAAATGGGTATCTCGTTGGACTTTCAGGTGCTGTGGGTCAAAGAATACTGAACAACAGTTTATAAAGGCTGGAAATTCTTACTCTTGGAAATAATTTTATAGCCTAATGTACACCCTTATTCGGTTAGTCATGGGACCCCGAATCTCCTATCCTTATAGGAGAAGCCTAATTATAGTATTAACAAACTAAGATGGGTATCTCGTTGGACTTTCAGGTGCTGTAGGTCAATGAATACTGAACAACAGTTTATAAAGGCTGGAAATTCTTACTCTTGGAAATAATTTTATAGCCTAATGTACACCCTTATTGGGTTAGTCACGGGACCCCGAATCTCCTATCCTTATAGGAGAAGCCTAATTATAGTATTAACGAACTAGAATGGGTAACTCGTTGGACTTTCAGGTGCTGTAGGTCAAAGAATACTGAACAACAGTTTATAAAGGCTGGAAATTCTTACTCTTGGAAATAATTTTATAGCCTAATGTACACCCTTATTGGGTTAGTCACGGGACCCCGAATCTCCTATCCTTATAGGAGAAGCCTAATTATAGTATTAACAATCTAAAATGGGTATCTTGTTGGACTTTCAGGTGCTGTGGGTCAAAAAATACTGAACAACAGTTTATAAAGGCTGGAAATTCTTACTCTTGGAAATAATTTTATAGCCTAATGTACACCCTTATTCGGTTAGTCATGGGACCCCGAATCTCCTATCCTTATAGGAGAAGCCTAATTATAGTATTAACAAACTAAAATGGGTATCTCGTTGGACTTTCAGGTGCTGTAGGTCAATGAATACTGAACAACAGTTTATAAAGGCTGGAAATTCTTACTCTTGGAAATAATTTTATAGCCTAATGTACACCCTTATTGGGTTAGTCACGGGACCCCGAATCTCCTATCCTTATAGGAGAAGCCTAATTATAGTATTAACAAACTAAAATGGGTATCTCGTTGGACTTTCAGGTGCTGTAGGGCAATGAATACTGAACAACAGTTTATAAAGGCTGGAAATTCTTACTCTAGGAAATAATTTTATAGCCTAATGTACACCCTTGTTGGGTTAGTCACGGGACCCCGAATCTCCTATCCTTATAGGAGAAGCCTAATTATAGTATTAAGGAACTAGAATGGGTAACTCGTTGGACTTTCAGGTGCTGTAGGTCAAAGAATACTGAACAACAGTTTATAAAGGCTGGAAATTCTTACTCTTGAAAATAATTTTATAGCCTAATGTACACCCTTATTGGGTTAGTCACGGGACCCCGAATCTCCTATCCTTATAGGAGAAGCCTAATTATAGTATTAACAAACTAAAATGGGTATCTCGTTGGACTTTCAGGTGCTGTGGGTCAAAGAATACTGAACAACAGTTTATAAAGGCTGGAAATTCTTACTCTTGGAAATAATTTTATAGCCTAATGTACACCCTTATTCGGTTAGTCATGGGACCCCGAATCTCCTATCCTTATAGGAGATGCCTAATTATAGTATTAACAAACTAAAATGGGAATCTCGTTGGACTTTCAGGTGCTGTAGGTCAATGAATACTGAACAACAGTTTATAAAGGCTGGAAATTCTTACTCTAGGAAATAATTTTATAGCCTAATGTAAACCCTTGTTGGGTTAGTCACGGGACCCCGAATCTCCTATCCTTATAGGAGAAGCCTAATTATAGTATTAACGAACTAGAATGGGTATCTCGTTGGACTTTCGGGTGCTGTAGGTCAAAGAATACTGAACAACAGTTTATAAAGGTTGGAAATTCTTACTCTTGGAAATAATTTTATAGCCTAATGTACACCCTTATTGGGTTAGTCACGGGACCCCGAATCTCCTATCCTTATAGGAGAAGCCTAATTATAGTATTAACGAACTAGAATGGGTAACTCGTTGGACTTTCAGGTGCTGTAGGTCAAAGAATACTGAACAACAGTTTATAAAGGCTGGAAATTCTTACTCTTGAAAATAATTTTATAGCCTAATGTACACCCTTATTGGGTTAGTCACGGGACCCCGAATCTCCTATCCTTATAGGAGAAGCCTAATTATAGTATTAACAAACTAAAATGGGTATCTCGTTGGACTTTCAGGTGCTGTGGGTCAAAGAATACTGAACAACAGTTTATAAAGGCTGGAAATTCTTACTCTTGGAAATAATTTTATAGCCTAATGTACACCCTTATTCGGTTAGTCATGGGACCCCGAATCTCCTATCCTTATAGGAGAAGCCTAATTATAGTATTAACAAACTAAGATGGGTATCTCGTTGGACTTTCAGGTGCTGTAGGTCAATGAATACTGAACAACAGTTTATAAAGGCTGGAAATTCTTACTCTTGGAAATAATTTTATAGCCTAATGTACACCCTTATTGGGTTAGTCACGGGACCCCGAATCTCCTATCCTTATAGGAGAAGCCTAATTATAGTATTAACGAACTAGAATGGGTAACTCGTTGGACTTTCAGGTGCTGTAGGTCAAAGAATACTGAACAACAGTTTATAAAGGCTGGAAATTCTTACTCTTGGAAATAATTTTATAGCCTAATGTACACCCTTATTGGGTTAGTCACGGGACCCCGAATCTCCTATCCTTATAGGAGAAGCCTAATTATAGTATTAACAAACTAAAATGGGTATCTCGTTGGACTTTCAGGTGCTGTGGGTCAAAGAATACTAAACAACAGTTTATAAAGGCTGGAAATTCTTACTCTTGGAAATAATTTTATAGCCTAATGTACACCCTTATTCGGTTAGTCATGGGACCCCGAATCTCCTATCCTTATAGGAGATGCCTAATTATAGTATTAACAAACTAAAATCGGTATCTCGTTGGACTTTCAGGTGCTGTAGGTCAATGAATACTGAACAACAGTTTATAAAGGCTGGAAATTCTTACTCTTGGAAATAATTTTATAGCCTAATTTACACCCTTATTGGGTTAGTCACGGGACCCCGAATCTCCTATCCTTATAGGAGAAGCCTAATTATAGTATTAACGAACTAGAATGGGTAACTCGTTGGACTTTCAGGTGTTGTAGGTCAAAGAATACTGAACAACAGTTTATAAAGGCTGGAAATTCTTACTCTTGGAAATAATTTTATAGCCTAATGTACACCCTTATTGGGTTAGTCACGGGACCCCGAATCTCCTATCCTTATAGGAGAAGCCTAATTATAGTATTAACAAACTAAAATGGGTATCTCGTTGGACTTTCAGGTGCTGTGGGTCAAAGAATACTAAACAACAGTTTATAAAGGCTGGAAATTCTTACTCTTGGAAATAATTTTATAGCCTAATGTACACCCTTATTCGGTTAGTCATGGGACCCCGAATCTCCTATCCTTATAGGAGATGCCTAATTATAGTATTAACAAACTAAAATGGGTATCTCGTTGGACTTTCAGGTGCTGTAGGTCAATGAATACTGAACAACAGTTTATAAAGGCAGGAAATTCTTACTCTTGAAAATAATTTTATAGCCTAATGTACACCCTTATTGGGTTAGTCACGGGACCCCGAATCTCCTATCCTTATAGGAGAAGCCTAATTATAGTATTAACGAACTAGAATGGGTAACTCGTTGGACTTTCAGGTACTGTAGGTCAAAGAATACTGAACAACAGTTTATAAAGGCTGGAAATTCTTACTCTTGGAAATAATTTTATAGCCTAATGTACACCCTTATTGGGTTAGTCACGGGACCCCGAATCTCCTATCCTTATAGGAGAAGCCTAATTATAGTATTAACGAACTAGAATGGGTAACTCGTTGGACTTTCAGGTGCTGTAGGTCAAAGAATACTGAACAACAGTTTATAAAGGCTGGAAATTCTTACTCTTGGAAATAATTTTATAGCCTAATGTACACCCTTATTGGGTTAGTCACGGGACCCCGAATCTCCTATCCTTATAGGAGAAGCCTAATTATAGTATTAACAAACTAAAATGGGTATCTCGTTGGACTTTCAGGTGCTGTGGGTCAAAGAATACTAAACAACAGTTTATAAAGGCTGGAAATTCTTACTCTTGGAAATAATTTTATAGCCTAATTTACACCCTTATTGGGTTAGTCACGGGACCCCGAATCTCCTATCCTTATAGGAGAAGCCTAATTATAGTATTAACGAACTAGAATGGGTAACTCGTTGGACTTTCAGGTGTTGTAGGTCAAAGAATACTGAACAACAGTTTATAAAGGCTGGAAATTCTTACTCTTGGAAATAATTTTATAGCCTAATGTACACCCTTATTGGGTTAGTCACGGGACCCCGAATCTCCTATCCTTATAGGAGAAGCCTAATTATAGTATTAACAAACTAAAATGGGTATCTCGTTGGACTTTCAGGTGCTGTGGGTCAAAGAATACTAAACAACAGTTTATAAAGGCTGGAAATTCTTACTCTTGGAAATAATTTTATAGCCTAATGTACACCCTTATTCGGTTAGTCATGGGACCCCGAATCTCCTATCCTTATAGGAGATGCCTAATTATAGTATTAACAAACTAAAATGGGTATCTCGTTGGACTTTCAGGTGCTGTAGGTCAATGAATACTGAACAACAGTTTATAAAGGCAGGAAATTCTTACTCTTGAAAATAATTTTATAGCCTAATGTACACCCTTATTGGGTTAGTCACGGGACCCCGAATCTCCTATCCTTATAGGAGAAGCCTAATTATAGTATTAACGAACTAGAATGGGTAACTCGTTGGACTTTCAGGTACTGTAGGTCAAAGAATACTGAACAACAGTTTATAAAGGCTGGAAATTCTTACTCTTGGAAATAATTTTATAGCCTAATGTACACCCTTATTGGGTTAGTCACGGGACCCCGAATCTCCTATCCTTATAGGAGAAGCCTAATTATAGTATTAACGAACTAGAATGGGTAACTCGTTGGACTTTCAGGTGCTGTAGGTCAAAGAATACTGAACAACAGTTTATAAAGGCTGGAAATTCTTACTCTTGGAAATAATTTTATAGCCTAATGTACACCCTTATTGGGTTAGTCACGGGACCCCGAATCTCCTATCCTTATAGGAGAAGCCTAATTATAGTATTAACAAACAAAAATGGGTATCTCGTTGGACTTTCAGGTGCTGTGGGTCAAAGAATACTAAACAACAGTTTATAAAGGCTGGAAATTCTTACTCTTGGAAATAATTTTATAGCCTAATGTACACTCTTATTCGGTTAGTCATGGGACCCCGAATCTCCTATCCTTATAGGAGATGCCTAATTATAGTATTAACAAACTAAAATGGGTATCTCGTTGGACTTTCAGGTGCTGTAGGTCAATGAATACTGAACAACAGTTTATAAAGGCTGGAAATTCTTACTCTTGGAAATAATTTTATAGCCTAATGTACACCCTTATTGGGTTAGTCACGGGACCCCGAATCTCCTATCCTTATAGGAGAAGCCTAATTATAGTATTAACGAACTAGAATGGGTAACTCGTTGGACTTTCAGGTGCTGTAGGTCAAAGAATACTGAACAACAGTTTATAAAGGCTGGAAATTCTTACTCTTGGAAATAATTTTATAGCCTAATGTACACCCTTATTGGGTTAGTCACGGGACCCCGAATCTCCTATCCTTATAGGAGAAGCCTAATTATAGTATTAACAAACTAAAATGGGTATCTCGTTGGACTTTCAGGTGCTGTGGGTCAAAGAATACTAAACAACAATTTATAAAGGCTGGAAATTCTTACTCTTGGAAATAATTTTATAGCCTAATGTACACCCTTATTGGGTTAGTCACGGGACCCCGAATCTCCTATCCTTATAGGAGAAGCCTAATTATAGTATTAACAAACTAAAATGGGTGTCTCGTTGGACATTCAGGTGGTGTAGGTCAAAGAATACTGAACAACAGTTTATAAAGGCTGGAAATTCTTACTCTTGGAAATAATTTTATAGCCTAATGTACACCCTTATTCGGTTAGTCATGGGACCCCGAATCTCCTATCCTTATAGGAGATGCCTAATTATAGTATTAACAAACTAAAATGGGTATCTCGTTGGACTTTCAGGTGCTGTAGGTCAATGAATACTGAACAACAGTTTATAAAGGCTGGAAATTCTTACTCTTGGAAATAATTTTATAGCCTAATGTACACCCTTATTGGGTTAGTCACGGGACCCCGAATCTCCTATCCTTATAGGAGAAGCCTAATTATAGTATTAACGAACTAGAATGGGTAACTCGTTGGACTTTCAGGTGCTGTAGGTCAAAGAATACTGAACAACAATTTATAAAGGCTGGAAATTCTTACTCTTGGAAATAATTTTATAGCCTAATGTACACCCTTATTGGGTTAGTCACGGGACCCCGAATCTCCTATCCTTATAGGAGAAGCCTAATTATAGTATTAACAAACTAAAATGGGTATCTCGTTGGACTTTCAGGTGCTGTGGGTCAAAGAATACTAAACAACAATTTATAAAGGCTGGAAATTCTTACTCTTGGAAATAATTTTATAGCCTAATGTACACCCTTATTCGGTTAGTCATGGGACCCCGAATCTCCTATCCTTATAGGAGATGCCTAATTATAGTATTAACAAACTAAAATGGGTATCTCGTTGGACTTTCAGGTGCTGTAGGTCAATGAATACTGAACAACAGTTTATAAAGGCTGGAAATTCTTACTCTTGGAAATAATTTTATAGCCTAATGTACACCCTTATTGGGTTAGTCACGGGACCCCGAATCTCCTATCCTTATAGGAGAAGCCTAATTATAGTATTAACGAACTAGAATGGGTAACTCGTTGGACTTTCAGGTGCTGTAGGTCAAAGAATACTGAACAACAGTTTATAAAGGCTGGAAATTCTTACTCTTGGAAATAATTTTATAGCCTAATGTACACCCTTGTTGGGTTAGTCACGGGACCCCGAATCTCCTATCCTTATAGGAGAAGCCTAATTATAGTATTAACGAACTAGAATGGGTATCTCGTTGGACTTTCAGGTGCTGTAGGTCAAAGAATACTGAACAACAGTTTATAAAGGCTGGAAATTCTTACTCTTGGAAATAATTTTGTAGCCTAATGTACACCCTTATTGGATTAGTCACGGGACCCCGAATCTCCTATCCTTATAGGAGAAGCCTAATTATAGTATTAACGAACTAGAATGGGTAACTCGTTGGACTTTCAGGTGCTGTAGGTCAAAGAATACTGAACAACAGTTTATAAAGGCTGGAAATTCTTACTCTTGGAAATAATTTTATAGCCTAATGTACACCCTTATTGGGTTAGTCACGGGACCCCGAATCTCCTATCCTTATAGGAGAAGCCTAATTATAGTATTAACAAACAAAAATGGGTATCTCGTTGGACTTTCAGGTGCTGTGGGTCAAAGAATACTAAACAACAGTTTATAAAGGCTGGAAATTCTTACTCTTGGAAATAATTTTATAGCCTAATGTACACCCTTATTCGGTTAGTCATGGGACCCCGAATCTCCTATCCTTATAGGAGATGCCTAATTATAGTATTAACAAACTAAAATGGGTATCTCGTTGGACTTTCAGGTGCTGTAGGTCAATGAATACTGAACAACAGTTTATAAAGGCTGGAAATTCTTACTCTTGGAAATAATTTTATAGCCTAATGTACACCCTTATTGGGTTAGTCACGGGACCCCGAATCTCCTATCCTTATAGGAGAAGCCTAATTATAGTATTAACGAACTAGAATGGGTAACTCGTTGGACTTTCAGGTGCTGTAGGTCAAAGAATACTGAACAACAGTTTATAAAGGCTGGAAATTCTTACTCTTGGAAATAATTTTATAGCCTAATGTACACCCTTATTGGGTTAGTCACGGGACCCCGAATCTCCTATCCTTATAGGAGAAGCCTAATTATAGTATTAACAAACTAAAATGGGTATCTCGTTGGACTTTCAGGTGCTGTGGGTCAAAGAATACTAAACAACAATTTATAAAGGCTGGAAATTCTTACTCTTGGAAATAATTTTATAGCCTAATGTACACCCTTATTGGGTTAGTCACGGGACCCCGAATCTCCTATCCTTATAGGAGAAGCCTAATTATAGTATTAACAAACTAAAATGGGTGTCTCGTTGGACATTCAGGTGGTGTAGGTCAAAGAATACTGAACAACAGTTTATAAAGGCTGGAAATTCTTACTCTTGGAAATAATTTTATAGCCTAATGTACACCCTTATTCGGTTAGTCATGGGACCCCGAATCTCCTATCCTTATAGGAGATGCCTAATTATAGTATTAACAAACTAAAATGGGTATCTCGTTGGACTTTCAGGTGCTGTAGGTCAATGAATACTGAACAACAGTTTATAAAGGCTGGAAATTCTTACTCTTGGAAATAATTTTATAGCCTAATGTACACCCTTATTGGGTTAGTCACGGGACCCCGAATCTCCTATCCTTATAGGAGAAGCCTAATTATAGTATTAACGAACTAGAATGGGTAACTCGTTGGACTTTCAGGTGCTGTAGGTCAAAGAATACTGAACAACAGTTTATAAAGGCTGGAAATTCTTACTCTTGGAAATAATTTTATAGCCTAATGTACACCCTTATTGGGTTAGTCACGGGACCCCGAATCTCCTATCCTTATAGGAGAAGCCTAATTATAGTATTAACAAACTAAAATGGGTATCTCGTTGGACTTTCAGGTGCTGTGGGTCAAAGAATACTAAACAACAATTTATAAAGGCTGGAAATTCTTACTCTTGGAAATAATTTTATAGCCTAATGTACACCCTTATTCGGTTAGTCATGGGACCCCGAATCTCCTATCCTTATAGGAGATGCCTAATTATAGTATTAACAAACTAAAATGGGTATCTCGTTGGACTTTCAGGTGCTGTAGGTCAATGAATACTGAACAACAGTTTATAAAGGCTGGAAATTCTTACTCTTGGAAATAATTTTATAGCCTAATGTACACCCTTATTGGGTTAGTCACGGGACCCCGAATCTCCTATCCTTATAGGAGAAGCCTAATTATAGTATTAACGAACTAGAATGGGTAACTCGTTGGACTTTCAGGTGCTGTAGGTCAAAGAATACTGAACAACAGTTTATAAAGGCTGGAAATTCTTACTCTTGGAAATAATTTTATAGCCTAATGTACACCCTTGTTGGGTTAGTCACGGGACCCCGAATCTCCTATCCTTATAGGAGAAGCCTAATTATAGTATTAACGAACTAGAATGGGTATCTCGTTGGACTTTCAGGTGCTGTAGGTCAAAGAATACTGAACAACAGTTTATAAAGGCTGGAAATTCTTACTCTTGGAAATAATTTTGTAGCCTAATGTACACCCTTATTGGATTAGTCACGGGACCCCGAATCTCCTATCCTTATAGGAGAAGCCTAATTATAGTATTAGCAAACTAAAATGGGTCTCTCGTTGGACTTTCAGGTTCTATGGGTCAAAGAATACTGAACAACAGTTTATAAAGGCTGGAAATTCTAACTCTTGGAAATAATTTTATAGCCTAATGTACACCCTTATTGGGTTAGTCACGGGACCCCGAATTTCCTATCCTTATAGGAGAAGCCTAATTATAGTATTAACAATCTAAAATGGGTATCTTGTTGGACTTTCAGGTGCTGTGGGTCAAAAAATACTGAACAGCAGTTTATAAAGGCTGGAAATTCTTACTCTTGGAAATAATTTTATAGCCTAATGTACACCCTTATTCGGTTAGTCATGGGACCCCGAATCTCCTATCCTTATAGGAGAAGCCTAATTATAGTATTAACAAACTAAAATGGGTATCTCGTTGGACTTTCAGGTGCTGTAGGTCAATGAATACTGAACAACAGTTTATAAAGGCTGGAAATTCTTACTCTTGGAAATAATTTTATAGCCCAATGTACACCCTTATTGGGTTAGTCACGGGACCCCGAATCTCCTATCCTTATAGGAGAAGCCTAATTATTGTATTAACAAACTAAAATGGGTATCTCGTTGGACTTTCAGGTGCTGTAGGTCAATGAATACTGAACAACAGTTTATAAAGGCTGGAAATTCTTACTCTAGGAAATAATTTTATAGCCTAATGTACACCCTTGTTGGGTTAGTCACGGGACCCCGAATCTCCTATCCTTATAGGAGAAGCCTAATTATAGTATTAACGAACTAGAATGGGTAACTCGTTGGACTTTCAGGTGCTGTAGGTCAAAGAATACTGAACAACAGTTTATAAAAGCTGGAAATTCTTACTCTTGAAAATAATTTTATAGCCTAATGTACACCCTTATTGGGTTAGTCACGGGACCCCGAATCTCCTATCCTTATAGGAGAAGCCTAATTATAGTATTAACAATCTAAAATGGGTATCTTGTTGGACTTTCAGGTGCTGTGGGTCAAAAAATACTGAACAGCAGTTTATAAAGGCTGGAAATTCTTACTCTTGGAAATAATTTTATAGCCTAATGTACACCCTTATTCGGTTAGTCATGGGACCCCGAATCTCCTATCCTTATAGGAGAAGCCTAATTATAGTATTAACAAACTAAAATGGGTATCTCGTTGGACTTTCAGGTGCTGTAGGTCAATGAATACTGAACAACAGTTTATAAAGGCTGGAAATTCTTACTCTTGGAAATAATTTTATAGCCCAATGTACACCCTTATTGGGTTAGTCACGGGACCCCGAATCTCCTATCCTTATAGGAGAAGCCTAATTATTGTATTAACAAACTAAAATGGGTATCTCGTTGGACTTTCAGGTGCTGTAGGTCAATGAATACTGAACAACAGTTTATTAAGGCTGGAAATTCTTACTCTAGGAAATAATTTTATAGACTAATGTACACCCTTGTTGGGTTAGTCACGGGACCCCGAATCTCCTATCCTTATAGGAGAAGCCTAATTATAGTATTAACGAACTAGAATGGGTAACTCGTTGGACTTTCAGGTGCTGTAGGTCAAAGAATACTGAACAACAGTTTATAAAAGCTGGAAATTCTTACTCTTGAAAATAATTTTATAGCCTAATGTACACCCTTATTGGGTTAGTCACGGGACCCCGAATCTCCTATCCTTATAGGAGAAGCCTAATTATAGTATTAACAAACTAAAATGGGTATCTCGTTGGACTTTCAGGTGTTGTGGGTCAAAGAATACTGAACAACAGTTTATAAAGGCTGGAAATTCTTACTCTTGGAAATAATTTTATAGCCTAATGTATACCCTTATTCGGTTAGTCACGGGACCCCGAATCTCCTATCCTTATAGGAGAAGCCTAATTATAGTATTAACAAACTAAAATGGGTATCTCGTTGGACTTTCAGGTGCTGTGGGTCAAAGAATACTGAACAACAGTTTATAAAGGCTGGAAATTCTTACTCTTGGAAATAATTTTATAGCCTAATGTATACCCTTATTCGGTTAGTCATGGGACCCCGAATCTCCTATCCTTATAGGAGATGCCTAATTATAGTATTAACAAACTAAAATGGGTATCTCGTTGGACTTTCAGGTGCTGTAGGTCAAAGAATACTGAACAACAGTTTATAAAGGCTGGAAATTCTTACTCTTGGAAATAATTTTATAGCCTAATGTACACCCTTGTTGGGTTAGTCACGGGACCCCGAATCTCCTATCCCTATAGGAGAAGCCTAATTATAGTATTAACGAACTAGAATGGGTATCTCGTTGGACTTTCAGGTGCTGTAGGTCAAAGAATACTGAACAACAGTTTATAAAGGCTGGAAATTCTTACTCTTGGAAATAATTTTGTAGCCTAATGTACACCCTTATTGGATTAGTCACGGGACCCCGAATCTCCTATCCTTATAGGAGAAGCCTAATTATAGTATTAGCAAACTAAAATGGGTCTCTCGTTGGACTTTCAGGTTCTATGGGTCAAAGAATACTGAACAACAGTTTATAAAGGCTGGAAATTCTAACTCTTGGAAATAATTTTATAGCCTAATGTACACCCTTATTGGGTTAGTCACGGGACCCCGAATTTCCTATCCTTATAGGAGAAGCCTAATTATAGTATTAACAATCTAAAATGGGTATCTTGTTGGACTTTCAGGTGCTGTGGGTCAAAAAATACTGAACAGCAGTTTATAAAGGCTGGAAATTCTTACTCTTGGAAATAATTTTATAGCCTAATGTACACCCTTATTCGGTTAGTCATGGGACCCCGAATCTCCTATCCTTATAGGAGAAGCCTAATTATAGTATTAACAAACTAAAATGGGTATCTCGTTGGACTTTCAGGTGCTGTAGGTCAATGAATACTGAACAACAGTTTATAAAGGCTGGAAATTCTTACTCTTGGAAATAATTTTATAGCCCAATGTACACCCTTATTGGGTTAGTCACGGGACCCCGAATCTCCTATCCTTATAGGAGAAGCCTAATTATTGTATTAACAAACTAAAATGGGTATCTCGTTGGACTTTCAGGTGCTGTAGGTCAATGAATACTGAACAACAGTTTATAAAGGCTGGAAATTCTTACTCTAGGAAATAATTTTATAGCCTAATGTACACCCTTGTTGGGTTAGTCACGGGACCCCGAATCTCCTATCCTTATAGGAGAAGCCTAATTATAGTATTAACGAACTAGAATGGGTAACTCGTTGGACTTTCAGGTGCTGTAGGTCAAAGAATACTGAACAACAGTTTATAAAAGCTGGAAATTTTTACTCTTGAAAATAATTTTATAGCCTAATGTACACCCTTATTGGGTTAGTCACGGGACCCCGAATCTCCTATCCTTATAGGAGAAGCCTAATTATAGTATTAACAAACTAAAATGGGTATCTCGTTGGACTTTCAGGTGCTGTGGGTCAAAGAATACTGAACAACAGTTTATAAAGGCTGGAAATTCTTACTCTTGGAAATAATTTTATAGCCTAATGTATACCCTTATTCGGTTAGTCATGGGACCCCGAATCTCCTATCCTTATAGGAGATGCCTAATTATAGTATTAACAAACTAAAATGGGTATCTCGTTGGACTTTCAGGTGCTGTAGGTCAATGAATACTGAACAACAGTTTATAAAGGCTGGAAATTCTTACTCTTGGAAATAATTTTATAGCCTAATGTACACCCTTATTGGGTTAGTCACGGGACCCCGAATCTCCTATCCTTATAGGAGAAGCCTAATTATAGTATTAACGAACTAGAATGGGTAACTCGTTGGACTTTCAGGTGCTGTAGGTCAAAGAATACTGAACAACAGTTTATAAAGGATGGAAATTCTTACTCTTGGAAATAATTTTATAGCCTAATGTACACCCTTGTTGGGTTAGTCACGGGACCCCGAATCTCCTATCCTTATAGGAGAAGCCTAATTATAGTATTAACGAACTAGAATGGGTATCTCGTTGGACTTTCAGGTGCTGTAGGTCAAAGAATACTGAACAACAGTTTATAAAGGCTGGAAATTCTTACTCTTGGAAATAATTTTGTAGCCTAATGTACACCCTTATTGGATTAGTCACGGGACCCCGAATCTCCTATCCTTATAGGAGAAGCCTAATTATAGTATTAGCAAACTAAAATGGGTCTCTCGTTGGACTTTCAGGTTCTATGGGTCAAAGAATACTGAACAACAGTTTATAAAGGCTGGAAATTCTTACTCTTGGAAATAATTTTATAGCCTAATGTACACCCTTATTGGGTTAGTCACGGGACCCCGAATCTCCTATCCTTATAGGAGAAGCCTAATTATAGTATTAACAATCTAAAATGGGTATCTTGTTGGACTTTCAGGTGCTGTGGGTCAAAAAATACTGAACAACAGTTTATAAAGGCTGGAAATTCTTACTCTTGGAAATAATTTTATAGCCTAATGTACACCCTTATTCGGTTAGTCATGGGACCCCGAATCTCCTATCCTTATAGGAGAAGCCTAATTATAGTATTAACAAACTAAAATGGGTATCTCGTTGGACTTTCAGGTGCTGTAGGTCAATGAATACTGAACAACAGTTTATAAAGGCTGGAAATTCTTACTCTTGGAAATAATTTTATAGCCTAATGTACACCCTTATTGGGTTAGTCACGGGACCCCGAATCTCCTATCCTTATAGGAGAAGCCTAATTATAGTATTAACAAACTAAAATGGGTATCTCGTTGGACTTTCAGGTGCTGTAGGTCAATGAATATTGAACAACAGTTTATAAAGGCTGGAAATTCTTACTCTAGGAAATAATTTTATAGCCTAATGTACACCCTTGTTGGGTTAGTCACGGGACCCCGAATCTCCTATCCTTATAGGAGAAGCCTAATTATAGTATTAACGAACTAGAATGGGTAACTCGTTGGACTTTCAGGTGCTGTAGGTCAAAGAATACTGAACAACAGTTTATAAAGGCTGGAAATTCTTACTCTTGAAAATAATTTTATAGCCTAATGTACACCCTTATTGGGTTAGTCACGGGACCCCGAATCTCCTATCCTTATAGGAGAAGCCTAATTATAGTATTAACAAACTAAAATGGGTATCTCGTTGGACTTTCAGGTGCTGTGGGTCAAAGAATACTGAACAACAGTTTATAAAGGCTGGAAATTCTTACTCTTGGAAATAATTTTATAGCCTAATGTACACCCTTATTCGGTTAGTCATGGGACCCCGAATCTCCTATCCTTATAGGAGATGCCTAATTATAGTATTAACAAACTAAAATGGGAATCTCGTTGGACTTTCAGGTGCTGTAGGTCAATGAATACTGAACAACAGTTTATAAAGGCTGGAAATTCTTACTCTAGGAAATAATTTTATAGCCTAATGTACACCCTTGTTGGGTTAGTCACGGGACCCCGAATCTCATATCCTTATAGGAGAAGCCTAATTATAGTATTAACGAACTAGAATGGGTATCTCGTTGGACTTTCAGGTGCTGTAGGTCAAAGAATACTGAACAACAGTTTATAAAGGCTGGAAATTCTTACTCTTGGAAATAATTTTGTAGCCTAATGTACACCCTTATTGGATTAGTCACGGGACCCCGAATCTCCTATCCTTATAGGAGAAGCCTAATTATAGTATTAGCAAACTAAAATGGGTCTCTCGTTGGACTTTCAGGTGCTATGGGTCAAAGAATACTGAACAACAGTTTATAAAGGCTGGAAATTCTTACTCTTGGAAATAATTTTATAGCCTAATGTACACCCTTATTGGGTTAGTCACGGGACCCCGAATCTCCTATCCTTATAGGAGAAGCCTAATTATAGTATTAACAAACTAAAATGGGTATCTTGTTGGACTTTCAGGTGCTGTGGGTCAAAAAATACTGAACAACAGTTTATAAAGGCTGGAAATTCTTACTCTTGGAAATAATTTTATAGCCTAATGTACACCCTTATTCGGTTAGTCATGGGACCCCGAATCTCCTATCCTTATAGGAGAAGCCTAATTATAGTATTAACAAACTAAAATGGGTATCTCGTTGGACTTTCAGGTGCTGTAGGTCAATGAATACTGAACAACAGTTTATAAAGGCTGGAAATTCTTACTCTTGGAAATAATTTTATAGCCTAATGTACACCCTTATTGGGTTAGTCACGGGACCCCGAATCTCCTATCCTTATAGGAGAAGCCTAATTAAAGTATTAACGAACTAGAATGGGTATCTCGTTGGACTTTCAGGTGCTGTAGGTCAAAGAATACTGAACAACAGTTTAAAAAGCCTGGAAATTCTTACTCTTGGAAATAATTTTATAGCCTAATGTACACCCTTATTGGGTTAGTCACGGGACCCCGAATCTCCTATCCTTATAGGAGAAGCCTAATTATAGTATTAACGAACTAGAATGGGTAACTCGTTGGACTTTCAGGTGTTGTAGGTCAAAGAATACTGAACAACAGTTTATAAAGGCTGGAAATTCTTACTCTTGAAAATAATTTTATAGCCTAATGTACACCCTTATTGGGTTAGTCACGGGACCCCGAATCTCCTATCCTTATAGGAGAAGCCTAATTATAGTATTAGGAAACTAAAATGGGTATCTCGTTGGACTTTCAGGTGCTGTGGGTCAAAGAATACTAAACAACAGTTTATAAAGGCTGGAAATTCTTACTCTTGGAAATAATTTTATAGCCTAATGTACACCCTTATTCGGTTAGTCATGGGACCCCGAATCTCCTATCCTTATAGGAGATGCCTAATTATAGTATTAACAAACTAAAATCGGTATCTCGTTGGACTTTCAGGTGCTGTAGGTCAATGAATACTGAACAACAGTTTATAAAGGCTGGAAATTCTTACTCTTGGAAATAATTTTATAGCCTAATTTACACCCTTATTGGGTTAGTCACGGGACCCCGAATCTCCTATCCTTATAGGAGAAGCCTAATTATAGTATTAACGAACTAGAATGGGTAACTCGTTGGACTTTCAGGTGTTGTAGGTCAAAGAATACTGAACAACAGTTTATAAAGGCTGGAAATTCTTACTCTTGGAAATAATTTTATAGCCTAATGTACACCCTTATTGGGTTAGTCACGGGACCCCGAATCTCCTATCCTTATAGGAGAAGCCTAATTATAGTATTAACAAACTAAAATGGGTATCTCGTTGGACTTTCAGGTGCTGTGGGTCAAAGAATACTAAACAACAGTTTATAAAGGCTGGAAATTCTTACTCTTGGAAATAATTTTATAGCCTAATGTACACCCTTATTCGGTTAGTCATGGGACCCCGAATCTCCTATCCTTATAGGAGTTGCCTAATTATAGTATTAACAAACTAAAATGGGTATCTCGTTGGACTTTCAGGTGCTGTAGGTCAATGAATACTGAACAACAGTTTATAAAGGCAGGAAATTCTTACTCTTGAAAATAATTTTATAGCCTAATGTACACCCTTATTGGGTTAGTCACGGGACCCCGAATCTCCTATCCTTATAGGAGAAGCCTAATTATAGTATTAACGAACTAGAATGGGTAACTCGTTGGACTTTCAGGTACTGTAGGTCAAAGAATACTGAACAACAGTTTATAAAGGCTGGAAATTCTTACTCTTGGAAATAATTTTATAGCCTAATGTACACCCTTATTGGGTTAGTCACGGGACCCCGAATCTCCTATCCTTATAGGAGAAGCCTAATTATAGTATTAACGAACTAGAATGGGTAACTCGTTGGACTTTCAGGTGCTGTAGGTCAAAGAATACTGAACAACAGTTTATAAAGGCTGGAAATTCTTACTCTTGGAAATAATTTTATAGCCTAATGTACACCCTTATTGGGTTAGTCACGGGACCCCGAATCTCCTATCCTTATAGGAGAAGCCTAATTATAGTATTAACAAACTAAAATGGGTATCTCGTTGGACTTTCAGGTGCTGTGGGTCAAAGAATACTAAACAACAGTTTATAAAGGCTGGAAATTCTTACTCTTGGAAATAATTTTATAGCCTAATTTACACCCTTATTGGGTTAGTCACGGGACCCCGAATCTCCTATCCTTATAGGAGAAGCCTAATTATAGTATTAACGAACTAGAATGGGTAACTCGTTGGACTTTCAGGTGTTGTAGGTCAAAGAATACTGAACAACAGTTTATAAAGGCTGGAAATTCTTACTCTTGGAAATAATTTTATAGCCTAATGTACACCCTTATTGGGTTAGTCACGGGACCCCGAATCTCCTATCCTTATAGGAGAAGCCTAATTATAGTATTAACAAACTAAAATGGGTATCTCGTTGGACTTTCAGGTGCTGTGGGTCAAAGAATACTAAACAACAGTTTATAAAGGCTGGAAATTCTTACTCTTGGAAATAATTTTATAGCCTAATGTACACCCTTATTCGGTTAGTCATGGGACCCCGAATCTCCTATCCTTATAGGAGATGCCTAATTATAGTATTAACAAACTAAAATGGGTATCTCGTTGGACTTTCAGGTGCTGTAGGTCAATGAATACTGAACAACAGTTTATAAAGGCAGGAAATTCTTACTCTTGAAAATAATTTTATAGCCTAATGTACACCCTTATTGGGTTAGTCACGGGACCCCGAATCTCCTATCCTTATAGGAGAAGCCTAATTATAGTATTAACGAACTAGAATGGGTAACTCGTTGGACTTTCAGGTACTGTAGGTCAAAGAATACTGAACAACAGTTTATAAAGGCTGGAAATTCTTACTCTTGGAAATAATTTTATAGCCTAATGTACACCCTTATTGGGTTAGTCACGGGACCCCGAATCTCCTATCCTTATAGGAGAAGCCTAATTATAGTATTAACGAACTAGAATGGGTAACTCGTTGGACTTTCAGGTGCTGTAGGTCAAAGAATACTGAACAACAGTTTATAAAGGCTGGAAATTCTTACTCTTGGAAATAATTTTATAGCCTAATGTACACCCTTATTGGGTTAGTCACGGGACCCCGAATCTCCTATCCTTATAGGAGAAGCCTAATTATAGTATTAACAAACTAAAATGGGTATCTCGTTGGACTTTCAGGTGCTGTGGGTCAAAGAATACTAAACAACAGTTTATAAAGGCTGGAAATTCTTACTCTTGGAAATAATTTTATAGCCTAATGTACACCCTTATTCGGTTAGTCATGGGACCCCGAATCTCCTATCCTTATAGGAGATGCCTAATTATAGTATTAACAAACTAAAATGGGTATCTCGTTGGACTTTCAGGTGCTGTAGGTCAATGAATACTGAACAACAGTTTATAAAGGCTGGAAATTCTTACTCTTGGAAATAATTTTATAGCCTAATGTACACCCTTATTGGGTTAGTCACGGGACCCCGAATCTCCTATCCTTATAGGAGAAGCCTAATTATAGTATTAACGAACTAGAATGGGTAACTCGTTGGACTTTCAGGTGCTGTAGGTCAAAGAATACTGAACAACAGTTTATAAAGGCTGGAAATTCTTACTCTTGGAAATAATTTTATAGCCTAATGTACACCCTTATTGGGTTAGTCACGGGACCCCGAATCTCCTATCCTTATAGGAGAAGCCTAATTATAGTATTAACAAACTAAAATGGGTATCTCGTTGGACTTTCAGGTGCTGTGGGTCAAAGAATACTAAACAACAATTTATAAAGGCTGGAAATTCTTACTCTTGGAAATAATTTTATAGCCTAATGTACACCCTTATTGGGTTAGTCACGGGACCCCGAATCTCCTATCCTTATAGGAGAAGCCTAATTATAGTATTAACAAACTAAAATGGGTGTCTCGTTGGACATTCAGGTGGTGTAGGTCAAAGAATACTGAACAACAGTTTATAAAGGCTGGAAATTCTTACTCTTGGAAATAATTTTATAGCCTAATGTACACCCTTATTCGGTTAGTCATGGGACCCCGAATCTCCTATCCTTATAGGAGATGCCTAATTATAGTATTAACAAACTAAAATGGGTATCTCGTTGGACTTTCAGGTGCTGTAGGTCAATGAATACTGAACAACAGTTTATAAAGGCTGGAAATTCTTACTCTTGGAAATAATTTTATAGCCTAATGTACACCCTTATTGGGTTAGTCACGGGACCCCGAATCTCCTATCCTTATAAGAGAAGTCTAATTATAGTATTAACGAACTAGAATGGGTAACTCGTTGGACTTTCAGGTGCTGTAGGTCAAAGAATACTGAACAACAGTTTATAAAGGCTGGAAATTCTTACTCTTGGAAATAATTTTATAGCCTAATGTACACCCTTATTGGGTTAGTCACGGGACCCCGAATCTCCTATCCTTATAGGAGAAGCCTAATTATAGTATTAACAAACTAAAATGGGTATCTCGTTGGACTTTCAGGTGCTGTGGGTCAAAGAATACTAAACAACAATTTATAAAGGCTGGAAATTCTTACTCTTGGAAATAATTTTATAGCCTAATGTACACCCTTATTCGGTTAGTCATGGGACCCCGAATCTCCTATCCTTATAGGAGATGCCTAATTATAGTATTAACAAACTAAAATGGGTATCTCGTTGGACTTTCAGGTGCTGTAGGTCAATGAATACTGAACAACAGTTTATAAAGGCTGGAAATTCTTACTCTTGGAAATAATTTTATAGCCTAATGTACACCCTTATTGGGTTAGTCACGGGACCCCGAATCTCCTATCCTTATAGGAGAAGCCTAATTATAGTATTAACGAACTAGAATGGGTAACTCGTTGGACTTTCAGGTGCTGTAGGTCAAAGAATACTGAACAACAGTTTATAAAGGCTGGAAATTCTTACTCTTGGAAATAATTTTATAGCCTAATGTACACCCTTGTTGGGTTAGTCACGGGACCCCGAATCTCCTATCCTTATAGGAGAAGCCTAATTATAGTATTAACGAACTAGAATGGGTATCTCGTTGGACTTTCAGGTGCTGTAGGTCAAAGAATACTGAACAACAGTTTATAAAGGCTGGAAATTCTTACTCTTGGAAATAATTTTGTAGCCTAATGTACACCCTTATTGGATTAGTCACGGGACCCCGAATCTCCTATCCTTATAGGAGAAGCCTAATTATAGTATTAGCAAACTAAAATGGGTCTCTCGTTGGACTTTCAGGTTCTATGGGTCAAAGAATACTGAACAACAGTTTATAAAGGCTGGAAATTCTAACTCTTGGAAATAATTTTATAGCCTAATGTACACCCTTATTGGGTTAGTCACGGGACCCCGAATTTCCTATCCTTATAGGAGAAGCCTAATTATAGTATTAACAATCTAAAATGGGTATCTTGTTGGACTTTCAGGTGCTGTGGGTCAAAAAATACTGAACAGCAGTTTATAAAGGCTGGAAATTCTTACTCTTGGAAATAATTTTATAGCCTAATGTACACCCTTATTCGGTTAGTCATGGGACCCCGAATCTCCTATCCTTATAGGAGAAGCCTAATTATAGTATTAACAAACTAAAATGGGTATCTCGTTGGACTTTCAGGTGCTGTAGGTCAATGAATACTGAACAACAGTTTATAAAGGCTGGAAATTCTTACTCTTGGAAATAATTTTATAGCCCAATGTACACCCTTATTGGGTTAGTCACGGGACCCCGAATCTCCTATCCTTATAGGAGAAGCCTAATTATTGTATTAACAAACTAAAATGGGTATCTCGTTGGACTTTCAGGTGCTGTAGGTCAATGAATACTGAACAACAGTTTATAAAGGCTGGAAATTCTTACTCTAGGAAATAATTTTATAGCCTAATGTACACCCTTGTTGGGTTAGTCACGGGACCCCGAATCTCCTATCCTTATAGGAGAAGCCTAATTATAGTATTAACGAACTAGAATGGGTAACTCGTTGGACTTTCAGGTGCTGTAGGTCAAAGAATACTGAACAACAGTTTATAAAAGCTGGAAATTCTTACTCTTGAAAATAATTTTATAGCCTAATGTACACCCTTATTGGGTTAGTCACGGGACCCCGAATCTCCTATCCTTATAGGAGAAGCCTAATTATAGTATTAACAAACTAAAATGGGTATCTCGTTGGACTTTCAGGTGCTGTGGGTCAAAGAATACTGAACAACAGTTTATAAAGGCTGGAAATTCTTACTCTTGGAAATAATTTTATAGCCTAATGTATACCCTTATTCGGTTAGTCATGGGACCCCGAATCTCCTATCCTTATAGGAGATGCCTAATTATAGTATTAACAAACTAAAATGGGTATCTCGTTGGACTTTCAGGTGCTGTAGGTCAATGAATACTGAACAACAGTTTATAAAGGCTGGAAATTCTTACTCTTGGAAATAATTTTATAGCCTAATGTACACCCTTATTGGGTTAGTCACGGGACCCCGAATCTCCTATCCTTATAGGAGAAGCCTAATTATAGTATTAACGAACTAGAATGGGTAACTCGTTGGACTTTCAGGTGCTGTAGGTCAAAGAATACTGAACAACAGTTTATAAAGGATGGAAATTCTTACTCTTGGAAATAATTTTATAGCCTAATGTACACCCTTGTTGGGTTAGTCACGGGACCCCGAATCTCCTATCCTTATAGGAGAAGCCTAATTATAGTATTAACGAACTAGAATGGGTATCTCGTTGGACTTTCAGGTGCTGTAGGTCAAAGAATACTGAACAACAGTTTATAAAGGCTGGAAATTCTTACTCTTGGAAATAATTTTGTAGCCTAATGTACACCCTTATTGGATTAGTCACGGGACCCCGAATCTCCTATCCTTATAGGAGAATCCTAATTATAGTATTAACAAACTAAAATGGGTATCTCGTTGGACTTTCAGGTGCTGTAGGTCAATGAATACTGAACAACAGTTTATAAAGGCTGGAAATTCTTACTCTTGGAAATAATTTTATAGCCTAATGTACACCCTTATTGGGTTAGTCACGGGACCCCGAATCTCCTATCCTTATAGGAGAAGCCTAATTAAAGTATTAACGAACTAGAATGGGTATCTCGTTGGACTTTCAGGTGCTGTAGGTCAAAGAATACTGAACAACAGTTTAAAAAGCCTGGAAATTCTTACTCTTGGAAATAATTTTATAGCCTAATATACACCCTTATTGGGTTAGTCACGGGACCCCGAATCTCCTATCCTTATAGGAGAAGCCTAATTATAGTATTAACGAACTAGAATGGGTATCTCGTTGGACTTTCAGGTGCTGTAGGTCAAAGAATACTGAACAACAGTTTATAAAGGCTGGAAATTCTTACTCTTGGAAATAATTTTATAGCCTAATGTACACCCTTATTCGGTTAGTCATGGGACCCCGAATCTCCTATCCTTATAGGAGAATCCTAATTATAGTATTAACAAACTAAAATGGGTATCTCGTTGGACTTTCAGGTGCTGTAGGTCAATGAATACTGAACAACAGTTTATAAAGGCTGGAAATTCTTACTCTTGGAAATAATTTTATAGCCTAATGTACACCCTTATTGGGTTAGTCACGGGACCCCGAATCTCCTATCCTTATAGGAGAAGCCTAATTAAAGTATTAACGAACTAGAATGGGTATCTCGTTGGACTTTCAGGTGCTGTAGGTCAAAGAATACTGAACAACAGTTTAAAAAGCCTGGAAATTCTTACTCTTGGAAATAATTTTATAGCCTAATATACACCCTTATTGGGTTAGTCACGGGACCCCGAATCTCCTATCCTTATAGGAGAAACCTAATTATAGTATTAACGAACTAGAATGGGTATCTCGTTGGACTTTCAGGTGCTGTAGGTCAAAGAATACTGAACAACAGTTTATAAAGGCTGGAAATTCTTACTCTTGGAAATAATTTTATAGCCTAATGTACACCCTTATTCGGTTAGTCATGGGACCCCGAATCTCCTATCCTTATAGGAGAATCCTAATTATAGTATTAACAAACTAAAATGGGTATCTCGTTGGACTTTCAGGTGCTGTAGGTCAAAGAATACTGAACAACAGTTTATAAAGGCTGGAAATTCTTACTCTTGGAAATAATTTTGTAGCCTAATGTACACCCTTATTGGATTAGTCACGGGACCCCGAATCTCCTATCCTTATAGGAGAATCCTAATTATAGTATTAACAAACTAAAATGGGTATCTCGTTGGACTTTCAGGTGCTGTAGGTCAATGAATACTGAACAACAGTTTATAAAGGCTGGAAATTCTTACTCTTGGAAATAATTTTATAGCCTAATGTACACCCTTATTGGGTTAGTCACGGGACCCCGAATCTCCTATCCTTATAGGAGAAGCCTAATTAAAGTATTAACGAACTAGAATGGGTATCTCGTTGGACTTTCAGGTGCTGTAGGTCAAAGAATACTGAACAACAGTTTAAAAAGCCTGGAAATTCTTACTCTTGGAAATAATTTTATAGCCTAATATACACCCTTATTGGGTTAGTCACGGGACCCCGAATCTCCTATCCTTATAGGAGAAGCCTAATTATAGTATTAACGAACTAGAATGGGTATCTCGTTGGACTTTCAGGTGCTGTAGGTCAAAGAATACTGAACAACAGTTTATAAAGGCTGGAAATTCTTACTCTTGGAAATAATTTTATAGCCTAATGTACACCCTTATTCGGTTAGTCATGGGACCCCGAATCTCCTATCCTTATAGGAGAATCCTAATTATAGTATTAACAAACTAAAATGGGTATCTCGTTGGACTTTCAGGTGCTGTAGGTCAATGAATACTGAACAACAGTTTATAAAGGCTGGAAATTCTTACTCTTGGAAATAATTTTATAGCCTAATGTACACCCTTATTGGGTTAGTCACGGGACCCCGAATCTCCTATCCTTATAGGAGAAGCCTAATTAAACTATTAACGAACTAGAATGGGTATCTCGTTGGACTTTCAGGTGCTGTAGGTCAAAGAATACTGAACAACAGTTTAAAAAGCCTGGAAATTCTTACTCTTGGAAATAATTTTATAGCCTAATATACACCCTTATTGGGTTAGTCACGGGACCCCGAATCTCCTATCCTTATAGGAGAAACCTAATTATAGTATTAACGAACTAGAATGGGTATCTCGTTGGACTTTCAGGTGCTGTAGGTCAAAGAATACTGAACAACAGTTTATAAAGGCTGGAAATTCTTACTCTTGGAAATAATTTTATAGCCTAATGTACACCCTTATTCGGTTAGTCATGGGACCCCGAATCTCCTATCCTTATAGGAGAATCCTAATTATAGTATTAACAAACTAAAATGGGTATCTCGTTGGACTTTCAGGTGCTGTAGGTCAATGAATACTGAACAACAGTTTATAAAGGCTGGAAATTCTTACTCTTGGAAATAATTTTATAGCCTAATGTACACCCTTATTGGGTTAGTCACGGGACCCCGAATCTCCTATCCTTATAGGAGAAGCCTAATTAAAGTATTAACGAACTAGAATGGGTATCTCGTTGGACTTTCAGGTGCTGTAGGTCAAAGAATACTGAACAACAGTTTAAAAAGCCTGGAAATTCTTACTCTTGGAAATAATTTTATAGCCTAATATACACCCTTATTGGGTTAGTCACGGGACCCCGAATCTCCTATCCTTATAGGAGAAACCTAATTATAGTATTAACGAACTAGAATGGGTAACTCGTTGGACTTTCAGGTGCTGTAGGTCAAAGAATACTGAACAACAGTTTATAAAGGCTGGAAATTCTTACTCTTGAAAATAATTTTATAGCCTAATGTACACCCTTATTGGGTTAGTCACGGGACCCCGAATCTCCTATCCTTATAGGAGAAGCCTAATTATAGTATTAACGAACTAGAATGGGTAACTCGTTGGACTTTCAGGTGCTGTAGGTCAAAGAATACTGAACAACAGTTTATAAAGGCTGGAAATTCTTACTCTTGAAAATAATTTTATAGCCTAATGTACACCCTTATTGGGTTAGTCACGGGACCCCGAATCTCCTATCCTTATAGGAGAAGCCTAATTATAGTATTAGCAAACTAAAATGGGTCTCTCGTTGGACTTTCAGGTGCTATGGGTCAAAGAATACTGAACAACAGTTTATAAAGGCTGGAAATTCTTACTCTTGGAAATAATTTTATAGCCTAATGTACACCCTTATTGGGTTAGTCACGGGACCCCGAATCTCCTATCCTTATAGGAGAAGCCTAATTATAGTATTAACAAACTAAAATGGGTATCTCGTTGGACTTTCAGGTGCTGTAGGTCAATGAATACTGAACAACAGTTTATAAAGGCTGGAAATTCTTACTCTTGGAAATAATTTTATAGCCTAATGTACACCCTTATTGGGTTAGTCACGGGACCCCGAATCTCCTATCCTTATAGGAGAAGCCTAATTAAAGTATTAACGAACTAGAATGGGTATCTCGTTGGACTTTCAGGTGCTGTAGGTCAAAGAATACTGAACAACAGTTTAAAAAGCCTGGAAATTCTTACTCTTGGAAATAATTTTATAGCCTAATGTACACCCTTATTGGGTTAGTCACGGGACCCCGAATCTCCTATCCTTATAGGAGAAGCCTAATTATAGTATTAACAAACTAAAATGGGTATCTCGTTGGACTTTCAGGTGCTGTAGGTCAAAGAATACTGAACAACAGTTTATAAAGGCTGGAAATTCTTACTCTTGGAAATAATTTTGTAGCCTAATGTACACCCTTATTGGATTAGTCACGGGACCCCGAATCTCCTATCCTTATAGGAGAATCCTAATTATAGTATTAACAAACTAAAATGGGTATCTCGTTGGACTTTCAGGTGCTGTAGGTCAATGAATACTGAACAACAGTTTATAAAGGCTGGAAATTCTTACTCTTGGAAATAATTTTATAGCCTAATGTACACCCTTATTGGGTTAGTCACGGGACCCCGAATCTCCTATCCTTATAGGAGAAGCCTAATTAAAGTATTAACGAACTAGAATGGGTATCTCGTTGGACTTTCAGGTGCTGTAGGTCAAAGAATACTGAACAACAGTTTAAAAAGCCTGGAAATTCTTACTCTTGGAAATAATTTTATAGCCTAATATACACCCTTATTGGGTTAGTCACGGGACCCCGAATCTCCTATCCTTATAGGAGAAGCCTAATTATAGTATTAACGAACTAGAATGGGTATCTCGTTGGACTTTCAGGTGCTGTAGGTCAAAGAATACTGAACAACAGTTTATAAAGGCTGGAAATTCTTACTCTTGGAAATAATTTTATAGCCTAATGTACACCCTTATTCGGTTAGTCATGGGACCCCGAATCTCCTATCCTTA
Organism: Ambrosia trifida; assembly: GCA_028751855.1. Lineage (NCBI taxonomy): Eukaryota > Viridiplantae > Streptophyta > Magnoliopsida > Asterales > Asteraceae > Ambrosia > Ambrosia trifida. The sequence goes on from CM054125.1 coordinate 1,512,057, forward strand.
TAGGAGAATCCTAATTATAGTATTAACAAACTAAAATGGGTATCTCGTTGGACTTTCAGGTGCTGTAGGTCAATGAATACTGAACAACAGTTTATAAAGGCTGGAAATTCTTACTCTTGGAAATAATTTTATAGCCTAATGTACACCCTTATTGGGTTAGTCACGGGACCCCGAATCTCCTATCCTTATAGGAGAAGCCTAATTAAAGTATTAACGAACTAGAATGGGTATCTCGTTGGACTTTCAGGTGCTGTAGGTCAAAGAATACTGAACAACAGTTTAAAAAGCCTGGAAATTCTTACTCTTGGAAATAATTTTATAGCCTAATATACACCCTTATTGGGTTAGTCACGGGACCCCGAATCTCCTATCCTTATAGGAGAAACCTAATTATAGTATTAACGAACTAGAATGGGTATCTCGTTGGACTTTCAGGTGCTGTAGGTCAAAGAATACTGAACAACAGTTTATAAAGGCTGGAAATTCTTACTCTTGGAAATAATTTTATAGCCTAATGTACACCCTTATTCGGTTAGTCATGGGACCCCGAATCTCCTATCCTTATAGGAGAATCCTAATTATAGTATTAACAAACTAAAATGGGTATCTCGTTGGACTTTCAGGTGCTGTAGGTCAATGAATACTGAACAACAGTTTATAAAGGCTGGAAATTCTTACTCTTGGAAATAATTTTATAGCCTAATGTACACCCTTATTGGGTTAGTCACGGGACCCCGAATCTCCTATCCTTATAGGAGAAGCCTAATTAAAGTATTAACGAACTAGAATGGGTATCTCGTTGGACTTTCAGGTGCTGTAGGTCAAAGAATACTGAACAACAGTTTAAAAAGCCTGGAAATTCTTACTCTTGGAAATAATTTTATAGCCTAATATACACCCTTATTGGGTTAGTCACGGGACCCCGAATCTCCTATCCTTATAGGAGAAACCTAATTATAGTATTAACGAACTAGAATGGGTAACTCGTTGGACTTTCAGGTGCTGTAGGTCAAAGAATACTGAACAACAGTTTATAAAGGCTGGAAATTCTTACTCTTGAAAATAATTTTATAGCCTAATGTACACCCTTATTGGGTTAGTCACGGGACCCCGAATCTCCTATCCTTATAGGAGAAGCCTAATTATAGTATTAACGAACTAGAATGGGTAACTCGTTGGACTTTCAGGTGCTGTAGGTCAAAGAATACTGAACAACAGTTTATAAAGGCTGGAAATTCTTACTCTTGAAAATAATTTTATAGCATAATGTACACCCTTATTGGGTTAGTCACGGGACCCCGAATCTCCTATCCTTATAGGAGAAGCCTAATTATAGTATTAGCAAACTAAAATGGGTCTCTCGTTGGACTTTCAGGTGCTATGGGTCAAAGAATACTGAACAACAGTTTATAAAGGCTGGAAATTCTTACTCTTGGAAATAATTTTATAGCCTAATGTACACCCTTATTGGGTTAGTCACGGGACCCCGAATCTCCTATCCTTATAGGAGAAGCCTAATTATAGTATTAACAAACTAAAATGGGTATCTCGTTGGACTTTCAGGTGCTGTAGGTCAATGAATACTGAACAACAGTTTATAAAGGCTGGAAATTCTTACTCTTGGAAATAATTTTATAGCCTAATGTACACCCTTATTGGGTTAGTCACGGGACCCCGAATCTCCTATCCTTATAGGAGAAGCCTAATTAAAGTATTAACGAACTAGAATGGGTATCTCGTTGGACTTTCAGGTGCTGTAGGTCAAAGAATACTGAACAACAGTTTAAAAAGCCTGGAAATTCTTACTCTTGGAAATAATTTTATAGCCTAATGTACACCCTTATTGGGTTAGTCACGGGACCCCGAATCTCCTATCCTTATAGGAGAAGCCTAATTATAGTATTAACGAACTAGAATGGGTAACTCGTTGGACTTTCAGGTGCTGTAGGTCAAAGAATACTGAACAACAGTTTATAAAGGCTGGAAATTCTTACTCTTGAAAATAATTTTATAGCCTAATGTACACCCTTATTGGGTTAGTCACGGGACCCCGAATCTCCTATCCTTATAGGAGAAGCCTAATTATAGTATTAACAAACTAAAATGGGTATCTTGTTGGACTTTCAGGTGCTGTGGGTCAAAAAATACTGAACAACAGTTTATAAAGGCTGGAAATTCTTACTCTTGGAAATAATTTTATAGCCTAATGTACACCCTTATTCGGTTAGTCATGGGACCCCGAATCTCCTATCCTTATAGGAGAAGCCTAATTATAGTATTAAAAAACTAAAATGGGTATCTCGTTGGACTTTCAGGTGCTGTAGGTCAATGAATACTGAACAACAGTTTATAAAGGCTGGAAATTCTTACTTTTGGAAATAATTTTATAGCCTAATGTACACCCTTATTGGGTTAGTCACGGGACCCCGAATCTCCTATCCTTATAGGAGAAGCCTAATTATAGTATTAACAAACTAAAATGGGTATCTCGTTGGACTTTCAGGTGCTGTAGGTCAATGAATACTGAACAACAGTTTATAAAGGCTGGAAATTCTTACTCTAGGAAATAATTTTATAGCCTAATGTACACCCTTGTTGGGTTAGTCACGGGACCCCGAATCTCCTATCCTTATAGGAGAAGCCTAATTATAGTATTAACGAACTAGAATGGGTAACTCGTTGGACTTTCAGGTGCTGTAGGTCAAAGAATACTGAACAACAGTTTATAAAGGCTGGAAATTCTTACTCTTGAAAATAATTTTATAGCCTAATGTACACCCTTATTGGGTTAGTCACGGGACCCCGAATCTCCTATCCTTATAGGAGAAGCCTAATTATAGTATTAACAAACTAAAATGGGTATCTCGTTGGACTTTCAGGTGCTGTGGGTCAAAGAATACTGAACAACAGTTTATAAAGGCTGGAAATTCTTACTCTTGGAAATAATTTTATAGCCTAATGTACACCCTTATTCGGTTAGTCATGGGACCCCGAATCTCCTATCCTTATAGGAGATGCCTAATTATAGTATTAACAAATTAAAATGGGAATCTCGTTGGACTTTCAGGTGCTGTAGGTCAATGAATACTGAACAACAGTTTATAAAGGCTGGAAATTATTACTCTAGGAAATAATTTTATAGCCTAATGTACACCCTTGTTGGGTTAGTCACGGGACCCCGAATCTCCTATCCTTATAGGAGAAGCCTAATTATAGTATTAACGAACTAGAATGGGTATCTCGTTGGACTTTCAGGTGCTGTAGGTCGAAGAATACTGAACAACAGTTTATAAAGGCTGGAAATTCTTACTCTTGGAAATAATTTTGTAGCCTAATGTACACCCTTATTGGATTAGTCACGGGACCCCGAATCTCCTATCCTTATAGGAGAAGCCTAATTATAGTATTAGCAAACTAAAATGGGTCTCTCGTTGGACTTTCAGGTGCTATGGGTCAAAGAATACTGAACAACAGTTTATAAAGGCTGGAAATTCTTACTCTTGGAAATAATTTTATAGCCTAATGTACACCCTTATTGGGTTAGTCACGGGACCCCGAATCTCCTATCCTTATAGGAGAAGCCTAATTATAGTATTAACAAACTAAAATGGGTATCTTGTTGGACTTTCAGGTGCTGTGGGTCAAAAAATACTGAACAACAGTTTATAAAGGCTGGAAATTCTTACTCTTCGAAATAATTTTATAGCCTAATGTACACCCTTATTCGGTTAGTCATGGGACCCCGAATCTCCTATCCTTATAGGAGAAGCCTAATTATAGTATTAACAAACTAAAATGGGTATCTCGTTGGACTTTCAGGTGCTGTAGGTCAATGAATACTGAACAACAGTTTATAAAGGCTGGAAATTCTTACTCTTGGAAATAATTTTATAGCCTAATGTACACCCTTATTGGGTTAGTCACGGGACCCCGAATCTCCTATCCTTATAGGAGAAGCCTAATTAAAGTATTAACGAACTAGAATGGGTATCTCGTTGGACTTTCAGGTGCTGTAGGTCAAAGAATACTGAACAACAGTTTAAAAAGCCTGGAAATTCTTACTCTTGGAAATAATTTTATAGCCTAATGTACACCCTTATTGGGTTAGTCACGGGACCCCGAATCTCCTATCCTTATAGGAGAAGCCAAATTATAGTATTAACGAACTAGAATGGGTAACTCGTTGGACTTTCAGGTGCTGTAGGTCAAAGAATACTGAACAACAGTTTATAAAGGCTGGAAATTCTTACTCTTGAAAATAATTTTATAGCCTAATGTACACCCTTATTGGGTTAGTCACGGGACCCCGAATCTCCTATCCTTATAGGAGAAGCCTAATTATAGTATTAGCAAACTAAAATGGGTCTCTCGTTGGACTTTCAGGTGCTATGGGTCAAAGAATACTGAACAACAGTTTATAAAGGCTGGAAATTCTTACTCTTGGAAATAATTTTATAGCCTAATGTACACCCTTATTAGGTTAGTCACGGGACCCCGAATCTCCTATCCTTATAGGAGAAGCCTAATTATAGTATTAACAAACTAAAATGGGTATCTTGTTGGACTTTCAGGTGCTGTGGGTCAAAAAATACTGAACAACAGTTTATAAAGGCTGGAAATTCTTACTCTTGGAAATAATTTTATAGCTTAATGTACACCCTTATTCGGTTAGTCATGGGACCCCGAATCTCCTATCCTTATAGGAGAAGCCTAATTATAGTATTAACAAACTAAAATGGGTATCTCGTTGGACTTTCAGGTGCTGTAGGTCAATGAATACTGAACAACAGTTTATAAAGGCTGGAAATTCTTACTCTTGGAAATAATTTTATAGCCTAATGTACACCCTTATTGGGTTAGTCACGGGACCCCGAATCTCCTATCTTTATAGGAGAAGCCTAATTATAGTATTAACAAACTAAAATGGGTATCTTGTTGGACTTTCAGGTGCTGTGGGTCAAAAAATACTGAACAACAGTTTATAAAGGCTGGAAATTCTTACTCTTGGAAATAATTTTATAGCCTAATGTACACCCTTATTCGGTTAGTCATGGGACCCCGAATCTCCTATCCTTATAGGAGAAGCCTAATTATAGTATTAACAAACTAAAATGGGTATCTCGTTGGACTTTCAGGTGCTGTAGGTCAATGAATACTGAACAACAGTTTATAAAGGCTGGAAATTCTTACTCTTGGAAATAATTTTATAGCCTAATGTACACCCTTATTGGGTTAGTCACGGGACCCCGAATCTCCTATCCTTATAGGAGAAGCCTAATTAAAGTATTAACGAACTAGAATGGGTATCTCGTTGGACTTTCAGGTGCTGTAGGTCAAAGAATACTGAACAACAGTTGAAAAAGCCTGGAAATTCTTACTCTTGGAAATAATTTTATAGCCTAATGTACACCCTTATTGGGTTAGTCACGGGACCCCGAATCTCCTATCCTTATAGGAGAAGCCAAATTATAGTATTAACGAACTAGAATGGGTAACTCGTTGGACTTTCAGGTGCTGTAGGTCAAAGAATACTGAACAACAGTTTATAAAGGCTGGAAATTCTTACTCTTGAAAATAATTTTATAGCCTAATGTACACCCTTATTGGGTTAGTCACGGGACCCCGAATCTCCTATCCTTATAGGAGAAGCCTAATTATAGTATTAGCAAACTAAAATGGGTCTCTCGTTGGACTTTCAGGTGCTATGGGTCAAAGAATACTGAACAACAGTTTATAAAGGCTGGAAATTCTTACTCTTGGAAATAATTTTATAGCCTAATGTACACCCTTATTGGGTTAGTCACGGGACCCCGAATCTCCTATCCTTATAGGAGAAGCCTAATTATAGTATTAACAAACTAAAATGGGTATCTTGTTGGACTTTCAGGTGCTGTGGGTCAAAAAATACTGAACAACAGTTTATAAAGGCTGGAAATTCTTACTCTTGGAAATAATTTTATAGCTTAATGTACACCCTTATTCGGTTAGTCATGGGACCCCGAATCTCCTATCCTTATAGGAGAAGCCTAATTATAGTATTAACAAACTAAAATGGGTATCTCGTTGGACTTTCAGGTGCTGTAGGTCAATGAATACTGAACAACAGTTTATAAAGGCTGGAAATTCTTACTCTTGGAAATAATTTTATAGCCTAATGTACACCCTTATTGGGTTAGTCACGGGACCCCGAATCTCCTATCCTTATAGGAGAAGCCTAATTAAAGTATTAACGAACTAGAATGGGTATCTCGTTGGACTTTCAGGTGCTGTAGGTCAAAGAATACTGAACAACAGTTTATAAAGGCTGGAAATTCTTACTCTTAAAAATAATTTTATAGCTTAATGTACACCCTTATTTGGTTAGTCACGGGACCCCGAATCTCCTATCCTTATAGGAGAAGCCTAATTATAGTATTAACGAACTAGAATGGGTAACTCGTTGGACTTTCAGGTGCTGTAGGTCAAAGAATACTGAACAACAGTTTATAAAGGCTGGAAATTCTTACTCTTGAAAATAATTTTATAGCCTAATGTACACCCTTATTGGTTAGTCACGGGACCCCGAATCTCCTATCCTTATAGGAGAAGCCTAATTATAGTATTAACAAACTAAAATGGGTATCTCGTTGGACTTTCAGGTGTTGTGGGTCAAAGAATACTGAACAACAGTTTATAAAGGCTGGAAATTCTTACTCTTGGAAATAATTTTATAGCCTAATGTACACCCTTATTCGGTTAGTCATGGGACCCCGAATCTCCTATCCTTATAGGAGAAGCCTAATTATAGTATTAACAAACTAAAATGGGTATCTCGTTGGACTTTCAGGTGCTGTAGGTCAATGAATACTGAACAACAGTTTATAAAGGCTGGAAATTCTTACTCTTGAAAATAATTTTATAGCTTAATGTACACCCTTATTGGGTTAGTCACGGGACCCCGAATCTCCTATCCTTATAGGAGAAGCCTAATTATAGTATTAACGAACTAAAATGGGTATCTCGTTGGACTTTCAGGTGCTGTAGGTCAAAGAATACTGAACAACAGTTTATAAAGGCTGGAAATTCTTACTCTTGGAAATAATTTTATAGCCTAATGTACACCCTTATTGGGTTAGTCACGGGACCCCGAATCTCCTATCCTTATAGGAGAAGCCTAATTATAGTATTAACAAACTAAAATGGGTATCTCGTTGGACTTTCAGGTGCTGTGGGTCAAAGAATACTGAACAACAGTTTATAAAGGCTGGAAATTCTTACTCTTGGAAATAATTTTATAGCCTAATGTACACCCTTATTCGGTTAGTCATGAGACCCCGAATCTCCTATCCTTATAGGAGAAGCCTAATTATAGTATTAACAAACTAAAATGGGTATCTCGTTGGACTTTCAGGTGCTGTAGGTCAATGAATACTGAACAACAGTTTATAAAGGCTGGAAATTCTTACTCTTGGAAATAATTTTATAGCCTAATGTACACCCTTATTGGGTTAGTCACGGGACCCCGAATCTCCTATCCTTATAGGAGAAGCCTAATTATAGTATTAACGAACTAGAATGGGTAACTCGTTGGACTTTCAGGTGCTGTAGGTCAAAGAATACTGAACAACAGTTTATAAAGGCTGGAAATTCTTACTCTTGGAAATAATTTTATAGCCTAATGTACACCCTTATTGGGTTAGTCACGGGACCCCGAATCTCCTATCCTTATAGGAGAAGCCTAATTATAGTATTAACAAACTAAAATGGGTATCTCGTTGGACTTTCAGGTGCTGTGGGTTAAATAATACTGAACAACAGTTTATAAAGGCTGGAAATTCTTACTTTTGGAAATAATTTTATAGCCTAATGTACACCCTTATTGGATTAGTCACGGGACCCCGAATCTCCTATCCTTATTGGAGAAGCTTAATTATAGTATTAGCAAACTAAAATGGGTCTCTCGTTGGACTTTCAGGTGCTATGGGTCAAAGAATATTGAACAACAGTTTATAAAGGCTGGAAATTCTTACTCTTGGAAATAATTTTATAGCCTAATGTACACCCTTATTGGGTTAGTCACGGGACCCCGAATCTCCTATCCTTATAGGAGAAGCCTAATTATAGTATTAACAAACAAAAATGGGTATCTCGTTGGACTTTCCGGTGCTATAGGTCAATGAATACTGAACAACAGTTTATAAAGGCTGGAAATTCTTACTCTTGGAAATAATTTTATAGCCTAATGTACACACTTATTGGATTAGTCACGGGACCCCGAATCTCCTATCCTTATTGGAGAAGCCTAATTATAGTATTAGCAAACTAAAATGGGTCTCTCGTTGGACTTTCAGGTGCTATGGGTCAAAGAATACTGAACAACAGTTTATAAAGGCTGGAAATTCTTACTCTTGGAAATAATTTTATAGCCTAATGTACACCCTTATTGGGTTAGTCACGGGACCCCGAATCTCCTATCCTTATAGGAGAAGCCTAATTATAGTATTAACGAACTAGAATGGGTAACTCGTTGGACTTTCAGGTGCTGTAGGTCAAAGAATACTGAACAACAGTTTATAAAGGCTGGAAATTCTTACTCTTGGAAATAATTTTATAGCCTAATGTACACCCTTATTGGGTTAGTCACGGGACCCCGAATCTCCTATCCTTATAGGAGAAGCCTAATTATAGTATTAACAAACTAAAATGGGTATCTCGTTGGACTTTCAGGTGCTGTGGGTCAAAGAATACTGAACAACAGTTTATAAAGGCTGGAAATTCTTACTTTTGGAAATAATTTTATAGCCTAATGTACACCCTTATTGGATTAGTCACGGGACCCCGAATCTCCTATCCTTATTGGAGAAGCCTAATTATAGTATTAGCAAACTAAAATGGGTCTCTCGTTGTACTTTCAGGTGCTATGGGTCAAAGAATACTGAACAACAGTTTATAAAGGCTGGAAATTCTTACTCTTGGAAATAATTTTATAGCCTAATGTACACCCTTATTGGGTTAGTCACGGGACCCCGAATCTCCTATCCTTATAGGAGAAGCCTAATTATAGTATTAACAAACTAAAATGGGTATCTCGTTGGACTTTCAGGTGCTATAGGTCAATGAATACTGAACAACAGTTTATAAAGGCTGGAAATTCTTACTCTTGGAAATAATTTTATAGCCAAATGTACACAGTTATTGGATTAGTCACGGGACCCCGAATCTCCTATCCTTATTGGAGAAGCCTAATTATAGTATTAGCAAACTAAAATGGGTCTCTCGTTGGACTTTCAGGTGCTATGGGTCAAAGAATACTGAACAACATTTTATAAAGGCTGGAAATTCTTACTCTTGGAAATAATTTTATAGCCTAATGTACACCCTTATTGGGTTAGTCACGGGACCCCGAATCTCCTATCCTTATAGCAGAAGCCTAATTATAGTATTAACAAACTAAAATGGGTATCTCGTTGGACTTTCAGGTGCTATGGGTCAAAGAATACTGAACAACAGTTTATAAAGGCTATAAATTCTTACTCTTGGAAATAATTTTATAGCCTAATGTACACCCTTATTGGGTTAGTCACGGGACCCCGAATCTCCTATCCTTATAGGAGAAGCCTAATTATAGTATTAACAAACTAAAATGGGTTTCTCGTTGGACTTTCAGGTGCTGTAGGTCAATGAATACTGAACAACAGTTTATAAAGGCTGGAAATTCTTACTCTTGGAAATAATTTTATAGCCTAATGTACACCCTTATTGGGTTAGTCACGGGACCCCGAATCTCCTATCCTTATAGGAGAAGCCTAATTAAAGTATTAACGAACTAGAATGGGTATCTCGTTGGACTTTCAGGTGCTGTAGGTCAAAGAATACTGAACAACAGTTTAAAAAGCCTGGAAATTCTTACTCTTGGAAATAATTTTATAGCCTAATGTACACCCTTATTCGGTTAGTCACGGGACCCCGAATCTCCTATCCTTATAGGAGAAGCCTAATTAAAGTATTAACGAACTAGAATGGGTATCTCGTTGGACTTTCAGGTGCTGTAGGTCAAAGAATACTGAACAACAGTTTAAAAAGCCTGGAAATTCTTACTCTTGGAAATAATTTTATAGCCTAATGTACACCCTTATTGGGTTGGTCACGGGACCCCGAATCTCCTATCCTTATAGGAGAAGCCTAATTATAGTATTAACAAACTAAAATGGGTATCTCGTTGGACTTTCAGGTGCTGTAGGTCAATGAATACTGAACAACAGTTTATAAAGGCTGGAAATTCTTACTCTTGGAAATAATTTTATAGCCTAATGTACACCCTTATTGGGTTAGTCACGGGACCCCGAATCTCCTATCCTTATAGGAGAAGCCTAATTATAGTATTAACGAACTAGAATGGGTAACTCGTTAGACTTTCAGGTGCTGTAGGTCAAAGAATACTGAACAACAGTTTATAAAGGCTGGAAATTCTTACTCTTGGAAATAATTTTATAGCCTAATGTACACCCTTATTGGGTTAGTCACGGGACCCCGAATCTCCTATCCTTATAGGAGAAGCCTAATTATAGTATTAACAAACTAAAATGGGTATCTCGTTGGACTTTCACTTGCTGTGGGTCAAAGAATACTGAACAACAGTTTATAAAGGCTGGAAATTCTGACTTTTGGAAATAATTTTATAGCCTAATGTACACCCTTATTGGATTAGTCACGGGACCCCGAATCTCCTATCCTTATTGGAGAAGCCTAATTATAGTATTAGCAAACTACAATGGGTCTCTCGTTGGACTTTCAGGTGCTATGGGTCAAAGAATACTGAACAACAGTTTATAAAGGCTGGAAATTCTTACTCTTGGAAATAATTTTATAGCCTAATGTACACCCTTATTGGGTTAGTCACGGGACCCCGAATCTCCTATCCTTATAGGAGAAGCCTAATTATAGTATTAACAAACAAAAATGGGTATCTCGTTGGACTTTCCGGTGCTATAGGTCAATGAATACTGAACAACAGTTTATAAAGGCTGGAAATTCTTACTCTTGGAAATAATTTTATAGCCTAATGTACACACTTATTGGATTAGTCACGGGACCCCGAATCTCCTATCCTTATTGGAGAAGCCTAATTATAGTATTAGCAAACTAAAATGGGTCTCTCGTTGGACTTTCATGTGCTATGGGTCAAAGAATACTGAACAACAGTTTATAAAGGCTGGAAATTCTTACTCTTGGAAATAATTTTATAGCCTAATGTACACCCTTATTGGGTTAGTCACGGGACCCCGAATCTCGTATCCTTATAGGAGAAGCCTAATTATAGTATACACGAACTAGAATGGGTAACTCGTTGGACTTTCAGGTGCTGTAGGTCAAAGAATACTGAACAACAGTTTATAAAGGCTGGAAATTCTTACTCTTGGAAATAATTTTATAGCCTAATGTACACCCTTATTGGGTTAGTCACGGGACCCCGAATCTCCTATCCTTATAGGAGAAGCCTAATTATAGTATTAACAAACTAAAATGGGTATCTCGTTGGACTTTCAGGTGTTGTGGGTCAAAGAATACTGAACAACAGTTTATAAAGGCTGGAAATTCTTACTTTTGGAAATAATTTTATAGCCTAATGTACACCCTTATTGGATTAGTCACGGGACCCCGAATCTCCTATCCTTATTGGAGAAGCCTAATTATAGTATTAGCAAACTAAAATGGGTCTCTCGTTGTACTTTCAGGTGCTATGGGTCAAAGAATACTGAACAACAGTTTATAAAGGCTGGAAATTCTTACTCTTGGAAATAATTTTATAGCCTAATGTACACCCTTATTGGGTTAGTCACGGGACCCCGAATCTCCTATCCTTATAAGAGAAGCCTAATTATAGTATTAACAAACTAAAATGGGTATCTCGTTGGACTTTCAGGTGCTATAGGTCAATGAATACTGAACAACAGTTTATAAAGGCTGGAAATTCTTACTCTTGGAAATAATTTTATAGCCTAATGTACACAGTTATTGGATTAGTCACGGGACCCCGAATCTCCTATCCTTATTGGAGAAGCCTAATTATAGTATTAGCAAACTAAAATGGGTCTCTCGTTGGACTTTCAGGTGCTATGGGTCAAAGAATACTGAACAACAGTTTATAAAGGCTGGAAATTCTTACTCTTGGAAATAATTTTATAGCCTAATGTACACCCTTATTGGGTTAGTCACGGGACCCCGAATCTCCTATCCTTATAGCAGAAGCCTAATTATAGTATTAACAAACTAAAATGGGTATCTCGTTGGACTTTCAGGTGCTATGGGTCAAAGAATACTGAACAACAGTTTATAAAGGCTATAAATTCTTACTCTTGGAAATAATTTTATAGCCTAATGTACACCCTTATTGGGTTAGTCACGGGACCCCGAATCTCCTATCCTTATAGGAGAAGCCTAATTATAGTATTAACAAAATAAAATTGGTATCTCGTTGGTCTTTCAGGTGTTGTAGGTCAAAGAATACTGAACAACAGTTTATAAAGGCTGGAAATTCTTACTCTTGGAAATAATTTTATAGCCTAATGTACACCCTTATTGGGTTAGTCACGGGACCCCGAATCTCCTATCCTTATAGGAGAAGCCTAATTATAGTATTAACAAACTAAAATGGGTATCTCGTTGGACTTTCAGGTGTTGTGGGTCAAAGAATACTAAACAACAGTTTATAAAGGCTGGAAATTCTTACTTTTGGAAATAATTTTATAGCCTAATGTACACCCTTATTGGATTAGTCACGGGACCCCGAATCTCCTATCCTTATTGGAGAAGCCTAATTATAGTATTAGCAAACTAAAATGGGTCTCTCGTTGGACTTTCAGGTGCTATGGGTCAAAGAATACTGAACAACAGTTTATAAAGGCTGGAAATTCTTACTCTTGGAAATAATTTTATAGCCTAATGTACACCCTTATTGGGTTAGTCACGGGACCCCGAATCTCCTATCCTTATAGGAGAAGCCTAATTATAGTATTAACAAACTAAAATGGGTATCTCGTTGGACTTTCAGGTGCTATAGGTCAATGAATACTGAACAACAGTTTATAAAGGCTGGAAATTCTTACTCTTGGAAATAATTTTATAGCCTAATGTACACAGTTATTGGATTAGTCACGGGACCCCGAATCTCCTATCCTTATTGGAGAAGCCTAATTATAGTATTAGCAAACTAAAATGGGTCTCTCGTTGGACTTTCAGGTGCTATGGGTCAAAGAATACTGAACAACAGTTTATAAAGGCTGGAAATTCTTACTCTTGGAAATAATTTTATAGCCTAATGTACACCCTTATTGGGTTAGTCACGGGACCCCGAATCTCCTATCCTTATAGCAGAAGCCTAATTATAGTATTAACAAACTAAAATGGGTATCTCGTTGGACTTTCAGGTGCTATGGGTCAAAGAATACTGAACAACAGTTTATAAAGGCTATAAATTCTTACTCTTGGAAATAATTTTATAGCCTAATGTACACCCTTATTGGGTTAGTCACGGGACCCCGAATCTCCTATCCATATAGGAGAAGCCTAATTATAGTATTAACAAACTAAAATGGGTATCTCGTTGGACTTTCAGGTGCTATAGGTCAATGAATACTGAACAACAGTTTATAAAGGCTGGAAATTCTTACTCTTGGAAATAATTTTATAGCCTAATGTACACCCTTATTGGGTTAGTCACGGGACCCCGAATCTCCTATCCTTATAGGAGAAGCCTAATTATAGTATTAACAAACTAAAATGGGTATCTCGTTGGACTTTCAGGTGCTATAGGTCAATGAATACTGAACAACAGTTTATAAAGGCTGGAAATTCTTACTCTTGGAAATAATTTTATAGCCTAATGTACACAGTTATTGGATTAGTCACGGGACCCCGAATCTCCTATCCTTATTGGAGAAGCCTAATTATAGTATTAGCAAACTAAAATGGGTCTCTCGTTGGACTTTCAGGTGCTATGGGTCAAAGAATACTGAACAACAGTTTATAAAGGCTGGAAATTCTTACTCTTGGAAATAATTTTATAGCCTAATGTACACCCTTATTGGGTTAGTCACGGGACCCCGAATCTCCTATCCTTATAGCAGAAGCCTAATTATAGTATTAACAAACTAAAATGGGTATCTCGTTGGACTTTCTGGTGCTATGGGTCAAAGAATACTGAACAACAGTTTATAAAGGCTATAAATTCTTACTCTTGGAAATAATTTTATAGCCTAATGTACACCCTTATTGGGTTAGTCACGGGACCCCGAATCTCCTATCCTTATAGGAGAAGCCTAATTATAGTATTAACAAAATAAAATTGGTATCTCGTTGGACTTTCAGATGCTGTAGGTCAAAGAATACTGAACAACAGTTTATAAAGGCTGGAAATTCTTACTCTTGGAAATAATTTTATAGCCTAATGTACACCCTTATTGGGTTAGTCACGGGACCCCGAATCTCCTATCCTTATAGGAGAAGCCTAATTATAGTATTAACAAACTAAAATGGGTATCTCGTTGGACTTTCAGGTGCTGTGGGTCAAAGAATACTAAACAACAGTTTATAAAGGCTGGAAATTCTTACTTTTGGAAATAATTTTATAGCCTAATGTACACCCTCATTGGATTAGTCACGGGACCCCGAATCTCCTATCCTTATTGGAGAAGCCTAATTATAGTATTAGCAAACTAAAATGGGTCTCTCGTTGGACTTTCAGGTGCTATGGGTCAAAGAATACTGAACAACAATTTATAAAGGCTGGAAATTCTTACTCTTGGAAATAATTTTATAGCCTAATGTACACCCTTATTGGGTTAGTCACGGGACCCCGAATCTCCTATCCTTATAGCAGAAGCCTAATTATAGTATTAACAAACTAAAATGGGTATCTCGTTGGACTTTCAGGTGCTATAGGTCAATGAATACTGAACAACAGTTTATAAAGGCTGCAAATTCTTACTCTTGGAAATAATTTTATAGCCTAATGTACACAGTTATTGGATTAGTCACGGGACCCCGAATCTCCTATCCTTATAGGAGAAGCCTAATTATAGTATTAACAAAATAAATTTGGTATCTCGTTGGACTTTCAGGTGCCATGGGTCAAAGAATACTGAACAACAGTTTATAAAGGCTGGAAATTCTTACTCTTGGAAATAATTTTATAGCCTAATGTACACCCTTATTGGGTTAGTCACGGGACCCCGAATCTCCTATCCTTATAGGAGAAGCCTGATTATAGTATTAACAAACTAAAATGGGTATCTCGTTGGACTTTCAGGTGCTATGGGTCAAAGAATACTGAACAACAGTTTATAAAGGCTATAAATTCTTACTCTTGGAAATAATTTTATAGCCTAATGTACACCCTTATTGGGTTAGTCACGGGACCCCGAATCTCCTATCCTTATAGGAGAAGCCTAATTATAGTATTAACAAACTAAGATGGGTATCTCGTTGGACTTTCAGGTGCTATAGGTCAATGAATACTGAACAACAGTTTATAAAGGCTGGAAATTCTTACTCTTGGAAATAATTTTATAGCCTAATGTACACCCTTATTGGGTTAGTCACGGGACCCCGAATCTCCTATCCTTATAGGAGAAGCCTAATTATAGTATTAACAAACTAAAATGGGTATCTCGTTGGACTTTCAGGTGCTATAGGTCAATGAATACTGAACAACAGTTTATAAAGGCTGGAAATTCTTACTCTTGGAAATAATTTTATAGCCTAATGTACACAGTTATTGGATTAGTCACGGGACCCCGAATCTCCTATCCTTATTGGAGAAGCCTAATTATAGTATTAGCAAACTAAAATGGGTCTCTCGTTGGACTTTCAGGTGCTATGGGTCAAAGAATACTGAACAACAGTTTATAAAGGCTGGAAATTCTTACTCTTGGAAATAATTTTATAGCCTAATGTACACCCTTATTGGGTTAGTCACGGGACCCCGAATCTCCTATCCTTATAGCAGAAGCCTAATTATAGTATTAACAAACTAAAATGGGTATCTCGTTGGACTTTCTGGTGCTATGGGTCAAAGAATACTGAACAACAGTTTATAAAGGCTATAAATTCTTACTCTTGGAAATAATTTTATAGCCTAATGTACACCCTTATTGGGTTAGTCACGGGACCCCGAATCTCCTATCCTTATAGCAGAAGCCTAATTATAGTATTAACAAACTAAAATGGGTATCTCGTTGGACTTTCAGGTGCTATGGGTCAAAGAATACTGAACAACAGTTTATAAAGGCTATAAATTCTTACTCTTGGAAATAATTTTATAGCCTAATGTACACCCTTATTGGGTTAGTCACGGGACCCCGAATCTCCTATCCTTATAGGAGAAGCCTAATTATAGTATTAACAAACTAAAATGGGTATCTCGTTGGACTTTCAGGTGCTATAGGTCAATGAATACTGAACAACAGTTTATAAAGGCTGGAAATTCTTACTCTTGGAAATAATTTTATAGCCTAATGTACACCCTTATTGGGTTAGTCACGGGACCCCGAATCTCCTATCCTTATAGGAGAAGCCTAATTATAGTATTAACAAACTAAAATGGGTATCTCGTTGGACTTTCAGGTGCTATAGGTCAATGAATACTGAACAACAGTTTATAAAGGCTGGAAATTCTTACTCTTGGAAATAATTTTATAGCCTAATGTACACAGTTATTGGATTAGTCACGGGACCCCGAATCTCCTATCCTTATTGGAGAAGCCTAATTATAGTATTAGCAAACTAAAATGGGTCTCTCGTTGGACTTTCAGGTGCTATGGGTCAAAGAATACTGAACAACAGTTTATAAAGGCTGGAAATTCTTACTCTTGGAAATAATTTTATAGCCTAATGTACACCCTTATTGGGTTAGTCACGGGACCCCGAATCTCCTATCCTTATAGCAGAAGCCTAATTATAGTATTAACAAACTAAAATGGGTATCTCGTTGGACTTTCTGGTGCTATGGGTCAAAGAATACTGAACAACAGTTTATAAAGGCTATAAATTCTTACTCTTGGAAATAATTTTATAGCCTAATGTACACCCTTATTGGGTTAGTCACGGGACCCCGAATCTCCTATCCTTATAGGAGAAGCCTAATTATAGTATTAACAAAATAAAATTGGTATCTCGTTGGACTTTCAGATGCTGTAGGTCAAAGAATACTGAACAACAGTTTATAAAGGCTGGAAATTCTTACTCTTGGAAATAATTTTATAGCCTAATGTACACCCTTATTGGGTTAGTCACGGGACCCCGAATCTCCTATCCTTATAGGAGAAGCCTAATTATAGTATTAACAAACTAAAATGGGTATCTCGTTGGACTTTCAGGTGCTGTGGGTCAAAGAATACTAAACAACAGTTTATAAAGGCTGGAAATTCTTACTTTTGGAAATAATTTTATAGCCTAATGTACACCCTCATTGGATTAGTCACGGGACCCCGAATCTCCTATCCTTATTGGAGAAGCCTAATTATAGTATTAGCAAACTAAAATGGGTCTCTCGTTGGACTTTCAGGTGCTATGGGTCAAAGAATACTGAACAACAATTTATAAAGGCTGGAAATTCTTACTCTTGGAAATAATTTTATAGCCTAATGTACACCCTTATTGGGTTAGTCACGGGACCCCGAATCTCCTATCCTTATAACAGAAGCCTAATTATAGTATTAACAAACTAAAATGGGTATCTCGTTGGACTTTCAGGTGCTATAGGTCAATGAATACTGAACAACAGTTTATAAAGGCTGCAAATTCTTACTCTTGGAAATAATTTTATAGCCTAATGTACACAGTTATTGGATTAGTCACGGGACCCCGAATCTCCTATCCTTATAGGAGAAGCCTAATTATAGTATTAACAAAATAAATTTGGTATCTCGTTGGACTTTCAGGTGCCATGGGTCAAAGAATACTGAACAACAGTTTATAAAGGCTGGAAATTCTTACTCTTGGAAATAATTTTATAGCCTAATGTACACCCTTATTGGGTTAGTCACGGGACCCCGAATCTCCTATCCTTATAGGAGAAGCCTGATTATAGTATTAACAAACTAAAATGGGTATCTCGTTGGACTTTCAGGTGCTATGGGTCAAAGAATACTGAACAACAGTTTATAAAGGCTATAAATTCTTACTCTTGGAAATAACTTTATAGCCTAATGTACACCCTTATTGGGTTAGTCACGGGACCCAGAATCTCCTATCCTTATAGGGGAAGCCTAATTATAGTATTACGAACTAAAATGGGTATCTCGTTGGACTTTCGGGTGCTGTAGGTCAAAGAATACTGAACAACAGTTAATAAAGGCTGGAAATTCTTACTCTTGGAAATAATCTTATAGCCTAATGTACACCCTTATTGGGTTAGTCACGGGACCCAGAATCTCCTATCCTTATAGGGGAAGCCTAATTATAGTATTAACGAACTAAAATGCGTTTCTCGTTGGACTTTCAGGTGTTGTAGTTCAAAGAATACTGAACAACAGTTTAAAAAAGCTGGAAATTCTTACTCTTGGAAATAATTTTATAGCCTAATGTACACCCTTATTGGGTTAGTCACGGGACCCCGAATCTCCTATCCTTATAGGAGAAGCCTAATTATAGTATTAACAAAATAAAATGGGTATCTCGTTGGACTTTCAGGTGCTGTAGATCAAAGAATACTGAACAACAGTTTATAAAGGCTGGAAATTCTTACTCTTGGAAATAATTTTATAGCCTAATGTACACCCTTATTGGGTTACTCACACGACCCAGAATCTCCTATCCTTATAGGGGAATCCTAATTATAGTATTAACGAACTAAAATGGGTATCTCGTTGGACTTTCCGGTGCTGTAGGTCAAAGAATACTGAACAACACTTTATAAAGGCTGGAAATTCTTACTCTTGGAAATAACTTTATAGCCTAATGTACACCCTTATTGGGTTAGTCACGGGACCCAGAATCTCCTATCCTTATATGGGAAGCCTAATTATAGTATTAACGAACTAAAACGGGTATCTCGTTGGACTTTCGGGTGCTGTAGGTCAAAGAATACGGAACAACAGTTAATAAAGGCTGGAAATTCTTACTCTTGGAAATAATCTTATAGCCTAATGTACACCCTTATTGGGTTAGTCACGGGACCCAGAATCTCCTATCCTTATAGGGGAAGCCTAATTATAGTATTAACGAACTAAAATGCGTATCTCGTTGGACTTTCAGGTGTTGTAGTTCAAAGAATACTGAACAACAGTTTATAAAGGCTGAAAATTCTTATTCTTCGAAATAATTTTATAGCCTAATGTACACACCTATTGGGTTAGTCACGGGACCCAGAATCTCCTATCCTTATAGCAGAAGCCTAATTATAGTATTAACAAACTAAAATGGGTATCTCGTTGGACTTTCAGGTGCTATGGGTCAAAGAATACTGAACAACAGTTTATAAAGGCTGGAAATTCTTACTCTTGGAAATAATTTTATAGCCTAATGTACACCCTTATTGGGTTAGTCACGGGACCCCGAATCTCCTATCCTTATAGCAGAAGCCTAATTATAGTATTAACAAACTAAAATGGGTATCTCGTTGGACTTTCAGGTGCTATGGGTCAAAGAATACTGAACAACAGTTTATAAAGGCTATAAATTCTTACTCTTGGAAATAATTTTATAGCCTAATGTACACCCTTATTGGGTTAGTCACGGGACCCCGAATCTCCTATCCTTATAGGAGAAGCCTAATTATAGTATTAACAAACTAAAATGGGTATCTCGTTGGACTTTCAGGTGCTGTGGGTCAAAGAATACTGAACAACAGTTTATAAAGGCTGGAAATTCTTACTTTTGGAAATAATTTTATAGCCTAATGTACACCCTTATTGGATTAGTCACGGGACCCCGAATCTCCTATCCTTATTGGAGAAGCCTAATTATAGTATTAGCAAACTAAAATGGGTCTCTCGTTGTACTTTCAGGTGCTATGGGTCAAAGAATACTGAACAACAGTTTATAAAGGCTGGAAATTCTTACTCTTGGAAATAATTTTATAGCCTAATGTACACCCTTATTGGGTTAGTCACGGGACCCCGAATCTCCTATCCTTATAGGAGAAGCCTAATTATAGTATTAACAAACTAAAATGGGTATCTCGTTGGACTTTCAGGTGCTGTGGGTCAAAGAATACTGAACAACAGTTTATAAAGGCTGGAAATTCTTACTTTTGGAAATAATTTTATAGCCTAATGTACACCCTTATTGGATTAGTCACGGGACCCCGAATCTCCTATCCTTATTGGAGAAGCCTAATTATAGTATTAGCAAACTAAAATGGGTCTCTCGTTGTACTTTCAGGTGCTATGGGTCAAAGAATACTGAACAACAGTTTATAAAGGCTGGAAATTCTTACTCTTGGAAATAATTTTATAGCCTAATGTACACCCTTATTGGGTTAGTCACGGGACCCCGAATCTCCTATCCTTATAGGAGAAGCCTAATTATAGTATTAAAAAACTAAAATGGGTATCTCGTTGGACTTTCAGGTGCTATAGGTCAATGAATACTGAACAACAGTTTATAAAGGCTGGAAATTCTTACTCTTGGAAATAATTTTATAGCCTAATGTACACAGTTATTGGATTAGTCACGGGACCCCGAATCTCCTATCCTTATAGGAGAAGCCTAATTATAGTATTAACAAAATAAAATGGGTATCTCGTTGGACTTTCAGGTGCTGTAGATCAAAGAATACTGAACAACAGTTTATAAAGGCTGGAAATTCTTACTCTTGGAAATAATTTTATAGCCTAATGTACACCCTTATTGGGTTACTCACAGGACCCAGAATCTCCTATCCTTATAGGGGAATCCTAATTATAGTATTAACGAACTAAAATGGGTATCTCGTTGGACTTTCCGGTGCTGTAGGTCAAAGAATACTGAACAACACTTTATAAAGGCTGGAAATTCTTACTCTTGGAAATAACTTTATAGCCTAATGTACACCCTTATTTGGTTAGTCACGGGACCCAGAATCTCCTATCCTTATAGGGGAAGCCTAATTATAGTATTAACGAACTAAAACGGGTATCTCGTTGGACTTTCGGGTGCTGTAGGTCAAAGAATACGGAACAACAGTTAATAAAGGCTGGAAATTCTTACTCTTGGAAATAATCTTATAGCCTAATGTACACCCTTATTGGGTTAGTCACGGGACCCAGAATCTCCTATCCTTATAGGGGAAGCCTAATTATAGTATTAACGAACTAAAATGCGTATCTCGTTGGACTTTCAGGTGTTGTAGTTCAAAGAATACTGAACAACAGTTTATAAAGGCTGAAAATTCTTATTCTTCGAAATAATTTTATAGCCTAATGTACACACCTATTGGGTTAGTCACGGGACCCAGAATCTCCTATCCTTATAGAGGAAGCATAATTATAGTATTAACGAACTAAAATGGGTATCTCGTTGGACTTTCAGGTGTTGTAGGTCAAAAAATACTGAACAACAGTTTATAAAGGCTGGAAATTCGTACTCTTGAAAATAATTTTATAGCCTAATGTACACCCCTATTGGGTTAGTCACGGGACCGAGAATCTCCTATCCTTATAGGCGAAGCATAATTATAGTATTAACGAACTAAAATGCGTATCTCTTTGGACTTTCAGGTGTTGTAGGTTAAAGAATACTGAACAACAGTTTAAAAAATCTGGAAATTCTTACTCTTGAAAATAATTTTATAGCCTAATGTACACCCCTATTGGGTTAGTCACGGGACCGAGAATCTCCTATCCTTATAGGGGAAGCATAATTATAGTATTAACGAACTAAAATGCGTATCTCTTTGGACTTTCAGGTGTTGTAGGTCAAAGAATACTAAACAACAGTTTAAAAAAGCTGGAAATTCTTACTCTTGGAAATAATTTTATAGCCTAATGTACACCCTTATTGGGTTAGTCACGGGACCCCGAATCTCCTATCCTTATAGGAGAAGCCTAATTATAGTATTAACAAAATAAAATTGGTATCTCGTTGGACTTTCAGGTGCTGTAGATCAAAGAATACTGAACAACAGTTTATAAAGGCTGGAAATTCTTACTCTTGGAAATAATTTTATAGCCTAATGTACACCCTTATTGGGTTAGTCACGGGAACCCGAATCTCCTATCCTTATAGGAGAAGCCTAATTATAGTATTAACGAACTAGAATGGGTATCTCGTTGGACTTTCAGGTGCTGTAGGTCAAAGAATACTGAACAACACTTTATAAAGACTGGAAATTCTTACTCTTGGAAAT
Source organism: Ambrosia trifida (assembly GCA_028751855.1). NCBI lineage: Eukaryota > Viridiplantae > Streptophyta > Magnoliopsida > Asterales > Asteraceae > Ambrosia > Ambrosia trifida. The sequence goes on from CM054125.1 coordinate 1,534,363, forward strand.
AACTTTATAGCCTAATGTACACCCTTATTGGGTTAGTCACGGGACCCAGAATCTCCTATCCTTATAGGGGAAGCCTAATTATAGTATTAACGAACTAAAATGGGTATCTCGTTGGACTTTCAGGTGCTGTAAATCAAAGAATACTGAACAACAGTTTATAAAGACTGGAAATTCTTACTCTTGGAAATAATTTTATAGCCTAATGTACACCCTTATTGGGTTAGTCACGGGGCCCAGAATCTCCTATCCTTATAGGGGAAGCCTAATTATAGTATTAACGAACTAAAATGCGTATCTCGTTGGACTTTCAGGTGTTGTAGTTCAAAGAATATTGAACTACAGTTTATAAAGGCTGGAAATTCTTACTCTTCGAAATAATTTTATAACCTAATGTACACCCCTATTGGGTTAGTCACAGGATCCAGAATCTCCTATCCTTATAGAGGAAGCCTAATTATAGTATTAACGAACTAAAATGGGTATCTCGTTGGACTTTCAGGTGTTGTAGATCAAAGAATACTGAACAACAGTTAATAAAGGCTGGAAATTCTTACTCTTGAAAATAATTTTATAGCCTAATGTACACCCCTATTGGGTTAGTCACGGGACCGAGAATCTCCTATCCTTATAGGGGAAGCATAATTATAGTATTAACGAACTAAAATGCGTATCTCTTTGGACTTTCAGGTGTTGTAGGTCAAAGAATACTGAACAACAGTTTAAAAAAGCTGGAAATTCTTACTCTTGGAAATAATTTTATAGCCTAATGTACACCCTTATTGGGTTAGTCACGGGACCGCGAATCTCCTATCCTTATAGGAGAAGCCTAATTATAGTATTAACAAAATAAAATTGGTATCTCGTTGGACTTTCAGGTGCTGTAGATCAAAGAATACTGAACAACAGTTTATAAAGGCTGGAAATTCTTACTCTTGGAAATAATTTTATAGCCTAATGTACACCCTTATTGGGTTACTCACGGGACCCAGAATCTCCTATCCTTATAGGGGAAGCCTAATTATAGTATTAACGAACTAAAATGGGTATCTCGTTGGACTTTCCGGTGCTGTAGGTCAAAGAATACCTAACAACACTTTATAAAGGCTGGAAATTCTTACTCTTGGAAATAACTTTATAGCCTAATGTACACCCTTATTGGGTTAGTCACGGGACCCAGAATCTCCTATCCTTATAGGGGAAGCCTAATTATAGTATTAACGAACTAAAACGGGTATCTCGTTGGACTTTCGGGTGCTGTAGGTCAAAGAATACGGAACAACAGTTAATAAAGGCTGGAAATTCTTACTCTTGGAAATAATCTTATAGCCTAATGTACACCCTTATTGGGTTAGTCACGGGACCCAGAATCTCCTATCCTTATAGGGGAAGCCTAATTATAGTATTAATGAACTAAAATGGGTATCTTGTTGGACTTTCAGGTGCTGTAGATCAAAGAATACTGAACAACAGTTTATAAAGGCTGGAAATTCTTACTCTTGGAAATAATTTTATAGCCTAATGTACACCCTTATTGGATTAGTCACGGGGCCCAGAATCTCCTATCCTTATAGGGGAAGCCTAATTATAGTATTAACGAACTAAAATGCGTATCTCGTTGGACTTTCAGGTGTTGTAGGTCAAAGAATACTGAACAACAGTTTAAAAAAGCTGGAAATTCTTACTCTTGGAAATAATTTTATAGCCTAATGTACACCCTTATTGGGTTAGTCACGGGACCCCGAATCTCCTATCCTTATAGGAGAAGCCTAATTATAGTATTAACAAAATAAAATTGGTATCTCGTTGGACTTTCAGGTGCTGTAGATCAAAGAATACTTAACAACAGTTTATAAAGGCTGGAAATTCTTACTCTTGGAAATAATTTTATAGCCTAATGTACACCCTTATTGGGTTACTCACGGGACCCAGAATCTCCTATCCTTATAGGGGAAGCCTAATTATAGTATTAACGAACTAAAATGGGTATCTCGTTGGACTTTCTGGTGCTGTAGGTCAAAGAATACTGAACAACACTTTATAAAGGCTGGAAATTCTTACTCTTGGAAATAACTTTATAGCCTAATGTACACCCTTATTGGGTTAGTCACGGGACCCAGAATCTCCTATCATTATAGGGGAAGCCTAATTATAGTATTAACGAACTAAAACGGGTATCTCGTTGGACTTTCGGGTGCTGTAGGTCAAAGAATACGGAACAACAGTTAATAAAGGCTGGAAATTCTTACTCTTGGAAATAATCTTATAGCCTAATGTACACCCCTATTGGGTTAGTCACGGGACCCCGAATCTCCTATCCTTATAGGGGAAGCCTAAGTATAGTATTAACGAACTAAAATGGGTAAATCATTGGACTTTCAGGTGCTGTAGGTTAAAGAGTACTGAACAACAGTTTATAAAGGCTAGGAATTCTTACTCTTGGAAATAATTTTATAGCCTAATGTACACCCTTATTGGGTTACTCACGGGACCCAGAATCTCCTATCCTTATAGGGGAAGCCTAATTATAGTATTAACAAACTAAAATGGGTATCTCGTTGGACTTTCAGGTGCTGTAGGTCAAAGAATACTGAACAACACTTTATAAAGGCTGGAAATTCTTACTCTTGGAAATAACTTTATAGCCTAATGTACACCCTTATTGGGTTAGTCACGGGACCCAGAATCTCCTATCCTTATAGGGGAAGCCTAATTATAGTATTAACGAACTAAAATGGGTATCTCGTTGGACTTTCGGGTGCTGTAGGTCAAAGAATACTGAACAACAGTTAATAAAGGCTGGAAATTCTTACTCTTGGAAATAATCTTATAGCCTAATGTACACCCGTATTGGGTTAGTCACGGGACCCAGAATCTCCTATCCTTATAGGGGAAGCCTAATTATAGTATTAACGAACTAAAATGCGTATCTCGTTGGACTTTCAGGTGTTGTAGTTCAAAGAATACTGAACAACAGTTTATAAAGGCTGGAAATTCTTACTCTTCGAAATAATTTTATAGCCTAATGTACACCCCTATTGGGTTAGTCACGGGACCCAGAATCTCCTATCTTTATAGAGGAAGCCTAATTATAGTATTAACGAACTAAAATGGGTATCTCATTGGACTTTCAGGTGTTGTAGGTCAAAGAATACTGAACAACAGTTTATAAAGGCTGGAAATTCTTACTCTTGAAAATAATTTTATAGCCTAATGTACACCCATATTGGGTTAGTCACGGGACCGAGAATCTCCTATCCTTATAGGGGAAGCATAATTATAGTATTAACGAACTAAAATGCGTATCTCATTGGACTTTCAGGTGTTGTAGGTCAAAGAATACTGAACACCAGTTTAAAAAAGCTGGAAATTCTTACTCTTGGAAATAATTTTATAGCCTAATGTACACCCATATTGGGTTAGTCACGGGACCCAGAATCTCCTATCCTTATAGGGGAAGCCTAATTATAGTATTAACGAACTAAAATGGGTATCTCGTTGGACTTTCAGGTGTTGTAGGTCAAAGAATACTGAACAACAGTTTATAAAGGCTGGAAATTCTTACTCTTGAAAATAATTTTATAGCCTAATGTACACCCATATTGGGTTAGTCACGGGACCGAGAATCTCCTATCCTTATAGGGGAAGCATAATTATAGTATTAACGAACTAAAATGCGTATCTCATTGAACTTTCAGGTGTTTTAGGTCAAAGAATACTGAACACCAGTTTAAAAAAGCTGGAAATTCTTACTCTTGGAAATAATTTTATAGCCTAATGTACACCCATATTGGGTTAGTCACGGGACCCAGAATCTCCTATCCTTATAGGGGAAGCCTAATTATAGTATTAACGAACTAAAATGGGTATCTCGTTGGACTTTCAGGTGTTGTAGGTCAAAGAATACTGAACAACAGTTTATAAAAGCTGGAAATTCTTACTCTTGGAAATAACTTTATAGCCTAATGTACACCCTTATTGGGTTAGTCACGGGACCCAGAATCTCCTATCCTTATAGGGGAAGCCTAATTATAGTATTAACGAACTAAAACGGGTATCTCGTTGGACTTTCGGGTGCTGTAGGTCAAAGAATACGGAACAACAGTTAATAAAGGCTGGAAATTCTTACTCTTGGAAATAATCTTATAGCCTAATGTACACCCCTATTGGGTTAGTCACGGGACCCCGAATCTCCTATCCTTATAGGGGAAGCCTAAGTATAGTATTAACGAACTAAAATGGGTAAATCATTGGACTTTCAGGTGCTGTAGGTTAAAGAGTACTGAACAACAGTTTATAAAGGCTAGGAATTCTTACTCTTGGAAATAATTTTATAGCCTAATGTACACCCTTATTGGGTTACTCACGGGACCCAGAATCTCCTATCCTTATAGGGGAAGCCTAATTATAGTATTAACAAACTAAAATGGGTATCTCGTTGGACTTTCAGGTGCTGTAGGTCAAAGAATACTGAACAACACTTTATAAAGGCTGGAAATTCTTACTCTTGGAAATAACTTTATAGCCTAATGTACACCCTTATTGGGTTAGTCACGGGACCCAGAATCTCCTATCCTTATAGGGGAAGCCTAATTATAGTATTAACGAACTAAAATGGGTATCTCGTTGGACTTTCGGGTGCTGTAGGTCAAAGAATACTGAACAACAGTTAATAAAGGCTGGAAATTCTTACTCTTGGAAATAATCTTATAGCCTAATGTACACCCGTATTGGGTTAGTCACGGGACCCAGAATCTCCTATCCTTATAGGGGAAGCCTAATTATAGTATTAACGAACTAAAATGCGTATCTCGTTGGACTTTCAGGTGTTGTAGTTCAAAGAATACTGAACAACAGTTTATAAAGGCTGGAAATTCTTACTCTTCGAAATAATTTTATAGCCTAATGTACACCCCTATTGGGTTAGTCACGGGACCCAGAATCTCCTATCTTTATAGAGGAAGCCTAATTATAGTATTAACGAACTAAAATGGGTATCTCGTTGGACTTTCAGGTGTTGTAGGTCAAAGAATACTGAACAACAGTTTATAAAGGCTGGAAATTCTTACTCTTGAAAATAATTTTATAGCCTAATGTACACCCATATTGGGTTAGTCACGGGACCGAGAATCTCCTATCCTTATAGGGGAATCCTAATTATAGTATTAACGAACTAAAATGGCTATCTCGTTGGACTTTCAGGTGCTGTAGGTCAAAGAATACTGAACAACGGTTTATAAAGGCTGGAAATTCTTACTCTTCGAAATAATTTTATAGCCTAATGTACACCCCTATTGGGTTAGTCACGGGACCCAGAATCTCCTATCTTTATAGAGGAAGCCTAATTATAGTATTAACGAACTAAAATGGGTATCTCGTTGGACTTTCAGGTGTTGTAGGTCAAGGAATACTGAACACCAGTTTAAAAAAGCTGGAAATTCTTACTCTTGGAAATAATTTTATAGCCTAATGTACACCCATATTGGGTTAGTCACGGGACCCAGAATCTCCTATCCTTATAGGGGAAGCATAATTATAGTATTAACGAACTAAAATGCGTATCTCATTGAACTTTCAGGTGTTGTAGGTCAAAGAATACTGAACACCAGTTTAAAAAAGCTGGAAATTCTTACTCTTGGAAATAATTTTATAGCCTAATGTACACCCATATTGGGTTAGTCACGGGACCCAGAATCTCCTATCCTTATAGGGGAAGCCTAATTATAGTATTAACGAACTAAAATGGGTATCTCGTTGGACTTTCAGGTGTTGTAGGTCAAAGAATACTGAACAACAGTTTATAAAAGCTGGAAATTCTTACTCTTGAAAATAATTTTATAGCCTAATGTACACCCATATTGGGTTAGTCACGGGACCGAGAATCTCCTATCCTTATAGGGGAAGCATAATTATAGTATTAACGAACTAAAATGCGTATCTCATTGAACTTTCAGGTGTTGTAGGTCAAAGAATACTGAACACCAGTTTAAAAAAGCTGGAAATTCTTACTCTTGGAAACAATTTTATAGCCTAATGTACACCCATATTGGGTTAGTCACGGGACCCAGAATCTCCTATCCTTATAGGGGAAGCCTAATTATAGTATTAACGAACTAAAATGGGTATCTCGTTGGACTTTCAGGTGTTGTAGGTCAAAGAATACTGAACAACAGTTTATAAAAGCTGGAAATTCTTACTCTTGAAAATAATTTTATAGCCTAATGTACACCCATATTGGGTTAGTCACGGGACCCAGAATCTCCTATCCTTATAGGGGAATCCTAATTATAGTATTAACGAACTAAAATGGGTATCTCGTTGGACTTTCGGGTGCTGTAGGTCAAAGAATACTGAACAACAGTTAATAAAGGCTGGAAATTCTTACTCTTGGAAATAATCTTATAGCCTAATGTACACCCTTATTGGGTTAGTCACGAGACCCAGAATCTCCTATCCTTATAGGGGAATCCTAATTATAGTATTAACGAACTAAAATGGCTATCTCGTTGGACTTTCAGGTGCTGTAGGTCAAAGAATACTGAACAACGGTTTATAAAGGCTGGAAATTCTTACTCTTCGAAATAATTTTATAGCCTAACGTACACCCCTATTGGGTTAGTCACGGGACCCAGAATCTCCTATCTTTATAGAGGAAGCCTAATTATAGTATTAACGAACTAAAATGGGTATCTCGTTGGACTTTCAGGTGTTGTAGGTCAAAGAATACTGAACAACAGTTTATAAAGGCTGGAAATTCTTACTCTTGAAAATAATTTTATAGCCTAATGTACACCCATATTGGGTTAGTCACGGGACCGAGAATCTCCTATCCTTATAGGGGAAGCATAATTATAGTATTAACGAACTAAAATGCGTATCTCATTGGACTTTCAGGTGTTGTAGGTCAAAGAATACTGAACACCAGTTTAAAAAAGCTGGAAATTCTTACTCTTGGAAATAATTTTATAGCCTAATGTACACCCATATTGGGTTAGTCACGGGACCCAGAATCTCCTATCCTTATAGGGGAAGCCTAATTATAGTATTAACGAACTAAAATGGGTATCTCGTTGGACTTTCAGGTGTTGTAGGTCAAAGAATACTGAACAACAGTTTATAAAGGCTGGAAATTCTTACTCTTAAAAATAATTTTATAGCCTAATGTACACCCATATTGGGTTAGTCACGGGACCCAGAATCTCCTATCCTTATAGGGGAAGCCTAATTATAGTATTAACGAACTAAAATGGGTATCTCGTTGGACTTTCGGGTGCTGTAGGTCAAAGAATACTGAACAACAGTTAATAAAGGCTGGAAATTCTTACTCTTGGAAATAATCTTATAGCCTAATGTACACCCTTATTGGGTTAGTCACGGGACCCAGAATCTCCTATCCTTATAGGGGAATCCTAATTATAGTATTAACGAACTAAAATGGCTATCTCGTTGGACTTTCAGGTGCTGTAGGTCAAAGAATACTGAACAACGGTTTATAAAGGCTGGAAATTCTTACTCTTCGAAATAATTTTATAGCCTAATGTACACCCCTATTGGGTTAGTCACGGGACCCAGAATCTCCTATCTTTATAGAGGAAGCCTAATTATAGTATTAACGAACTAAAATGGGTATCTCGTTGGACTTTCAGGTGTTGTAGGTCAAAGAATACTGAACAACAGTTTATAAAGGCTGGAAATTCTTACTCTTGAAAATAATTTTATAGCCTAATGTACACCCATATTGGGTTAGTCACGGGACCGAGAATCTCCTATCCTTATAGGGGAAGCATAATTATAGTATTAACGAACTAAAATGCGTATCTCATTGGACTTTCAGGTGTTGTAGGTCAAAGAATACTGAACACCAGTTTAAAAAAGCTGGAAATTCTTACTCTTGGAAATAATTTTATAGCCTAATGTACACCCCTATTGGGTTAGTCACGGGACCGAGAATCTCCTATCCTTATAGGGGAATCCTAATTATAGTATTAACGAACTAAAATGGCTATCTCGTTGGACTTTCAGGTGCTGTAGGTCAAAGAATACTGAACAACGGTTTATTAAGGCTGGTAATTCTTACTCTTGAAAATAATTTTATAGCCTAATGTACACCCTTATTGGGTTAGTCACGGGACCCAAAATCTCCTATCCTTATAGGGGAAGCCTAAGTATAGTATTAACGAAATAAAATGGGTATCTCGTTGGACTTTCAGGTGCTGTAGGTCAAAGAATACTGAACAACAGTTTATAAAGGCTGGGAATTCTTACTCTTGGAAATAATTTTATAGCCTAATGTACACCTATATTGGGTTAGTCACGGGACCCAGAATCATCTATCCTTATAGGGGAAGCCTAATTATAGTATTAACGAACTAAAATGGGTATCTCGTTGGACTTTCAGGTGCTGTAGGTCAGAGAATACTGAACAACAATTTATAAAGGCTGGAAATTCTTACTCTTGGAAATGATTTTATAGCCTAATGTACTCCCATATTGGGTTAGTCACGGGACCCAGAATCTCCTATCCTTATAGGGAAGCCTAAGTATAGTATTAACGAACTAAAATGCGTATCTCGTTGGACTTTCAGGTGCTGTAGTTCAAAGAATACTGAACAACAGTTTATAAAGGCTGGAAATTCTTACTCTTCGAAATAATTTTATAGCCTAATGTACACCCCTATTGGGTTAGTCACGGGACCCAGAATCTCCTATCCTTATAGAGAAAGCCTAATTATAGTATTAACGAACTAAAATGGGTATCCCGTTGGACTTTCAGGTGTTGTAGGTCAAAGAATACTGAACAACAGTTTATAAAGGCTGGAAATTCTTACTCTTGAAAATAATTTTATAGCCTAATGTACACCCCTATTGGGTTAGTCACGGGACCGAGAATCTCCTATCCTTATAGGGGAAGCATAATTATAGTATTAACGAACTAAAATGCGTATCTCGTTGGACTTTCAGGTGTTGTAGGTCAAAGAATACTGAACAACAGTTTAAAAAAGCTGGAAATTCTTACTCTTGGAAATAATTTTATAGCCTAATGTACACCCCTATTGGGTTAGTCACGGGACCGAGAATCTCCTATCCTTATAAGGGAATCCTAATTATAGTATTAACGAACTAAAATGGCTATCTCGTTGGACTTTCAGGTGTTGTAGGTCAAAGAATACTGAACAACAGTTTATAAAGTCGAGTAATTGTTACTCTTGGAAATAATTTTATAGCCTAATGTACACCCTTAATGGGTTAGTCACGGGACCCAGAATCTCCTATCCTTATAGGGGAAGCCTAAGTATAGTATTAACGAACTAAAATGGGTATCTCATTGGACTTTCAGGTGCTGTAGGTCAAAGAATACTGAACAACAGTTTATAAAAGCTGGAAATTCTTACTCTTGGAAATAATTTTATAGCCTAATGTACACCATTATTGGGTTAGTCACGGGACCCATAATCTCATATCCTTATAGGGGAAGCCTAATTATAGTATTAACGAACTAAAATGGGTATCTCATTGGACTTTCAGGTGCTGTAGGTCAAAGAATACTGAACAACAATTTATAAAGGCTGGAAATTCTTACTCTTGGAAATGATTTTATAGCCTAATGTACACCCTTATTGGGTTAGTCACGGGACCCAGAATCTCCTATCCTTATAGGGGAAGCCTAATTATAGTATTAACGAACTAAAATGGGTATCTCGTTGGACTTTCAGGTGCTGTAGGTCAAAGAATATTGAACAACAGTTTATAAAGGCTGGAAATTCTTACTCTTGGAAATAATTTTATAGCCTAATGTACACCCTTATTGGGTTAGTCACGGGACCCAGAATCTCCTATCCTTATAGGGGAATCATAATTATAGTATTAACGAACTAAAATGGGTATCTCGTTGGACTTTCAGGTGCTGTAGGTCAAAGAATACTGAACAACAGTTTATAAAGGCTGGAAATTCTTACTCTTGGAAATAATCTTATAGCCTAATGTACACCATTATTGGGTTAGTCACGGGACCCAGAATCTCCTATCCTTATAGGGGAAGCCTAATTATAGTATTAACGAACTAAAATGGGTATCTCGTTGGACTTTCGGGTGCTGTAGGTCAAAGAATATTGAACAACAGTTTATAAAGGCTGGAAATTCTTACTCTTGGAAATAATCTTATAGCTTAATGTACACCCTTATTGGGTTAGTCACGGGACCCAGAATCTTCTATCCTTATAGGGGAAGCCTAATTATAGTATTATCGAACTAAAATGGGTATCTCGTTGGACTTTCAGGTGTTGTAGGTCAAATAATACTGAACAACACTTTATAAAGGCTGGAAATTCTTACTCTTGAAAATAATTTTATATCCTAATGTACACCCTTATTGGGTTAGTCACAGGACCCAGAATCTCCTATCCTTATAGGGGAAGCCTAAGTATAGTATTAACGAACTAAAATGGGTATCTCGTTGGACTTTCAGGTGTTGTAGGTCAAAGAATACTGAACAACAGTTTATAAAGTCTGAAATTCTTACTCTTGGAAATAATTTTATAGACTAATGTACACCCTTATTGGGTTAGTCACGGGACCCAGAATCTCCTATCTTTATAGTGGAAGCCTAATTATAGTATTAACGAACTAAAATGGGTATCTCGTTGGACTTTCAGGTGTTGTAGGTCAAAGAATACTGAACAACAGTTTATTAAAGCTGGAAATTCTTACTCTTGAAAATAATTTTATAGCCTAATGTACACCCATATTGGGTTAGTCACGGGACCGAGAATCTCCTATCCTTATAGGGGAAGCATAATTATAGTATTAACGAACTAAAATGCGTATCTCATTGAACTTTCAGGTGTTGTAGGTCAAAGAATACTGAACACCAGTTTAAAAAAGCTGGAAATTCTTACTCTTGGAAACAATTTTATAGCCTAATGTACACCCATATTGGGTTAGTCACGGGACCCAGAATCTCCTATCCTTATAGGGGAAGCCTAATTATAGTATTAACGAACTAAAATGGGTATCTCGTTGGACTTTCAGGTGTTGTAGGTCAAAGAATACTGAACAACAGTTTATAAAAGCTGGAAATTCTTACTCTTGAAAATAATTTTATAGCCTAATGTACACCCATATTGGGTTAGTCACGGGACCGAGAATCTCCTATCCTTATAGGGGAATCCTAATTATAGTATTAACGAACTAAAATGGCTATCTCGTTGGACTTTCAGGTGCTGTAGGTCAAAGAATACTGAACAACGGTTTATAAAGGCTGGAAATTCTTACTCTTCGAAATAATTTTATAGCCTAATGTACACCCCTATTGGGTTAGTCACGGGACCCAGAATCTCCTATCTTTATAGAGGAAGCCTAATTATAGTATTAACGAACTAAAATGGGTATCTCGTTGGACTTTCAGGTGTTGTAGGTCAAGGAATACTGAACACCAGTTTAAAAAAGCTGGAAATTCTTACTCTTGGAAATAATTTTATAGCCTAATGTACACCCATATTGGGTTAGTCACGGGACCCAGAATCTCCTATCCTTATAGGGGAAGCATAATTATAGTATTAACGAACTAAAATGCGTATCTCATTGAACTTTCAGGTGTTGTAGGTCAAAGAATACTGAACACCAGTTTAAAAAAGCTGGAAATTCTTACTCTTGGAAATAATTTTATAGCCTAATGTACACCCATATTGGGTTAGTCACGGGACCCAGAATCTCCTATCCTTATAGGGGAAGCCTAATTATAGTATTAACGAACTAAAATGGGTATCTCGTTGGACTTTCAGGTGTTGTAGGTCAAAGAATACTGAACAACAGTTTATAAAAGCTGGAAATTCTTACTCTTGAAAATAATTTTATAGCCTAATGTACACCCATATTGGGTTAGTCACGGGACCGAGAATCTCCTATCCTTATAGGGGAAGCATAATTATAGTATTAACGAACTAAAATGCGTATCTCATTGAACTTTCAGGTGTTGTAGGTCAAAGAATACTGAACACCAGTTTAAAAAAGCTGGAAATTCTTACTCTTGGAAACAATTTTATAGCCTAATGTACACCCATATTGGGTTAGTCACGGGACCCAGAATCTCCTATCCTTATAGGGGAAGCCTAATTATAGTATTAACGAACTAAAATGGGTATCTCGTTGGACTTTCAGGTGTTGTAGGTCAAAGAATACTGAACAACAGTTTATAAAAGCTGGAAATTCTTACTCTTGAAAATAATTTTATAGCCTAATGTACACCCATATTGGGTTAGTCACGGGACCCAGAATCTCCTATCCTTATAGGGGAATCCTAATTATAGTATTAACGAACTAAAATGGGTATCTCGTTGGACTTTCGGGTGCTGTAGGTCAAAGAATACTGAACAACAGTTAATAAAGGCTGGAAATTCTTACTCTTGGAAATAATCTTATAGCCTAATGTACACCCTTATTGGGTTAGTCACGAGACCCAGAATCTCCTATCCTTATAGGGGAATCCTAATTATAGTATTAACGAACTAAAATGGCTATCTCGTTGGACTTTCAGGTGCTGTAGGTCAAAGAATACTGAACAACGGTTTATAAAGGCTGGAAATTCTTACTCTTCGAAATAATTTTATAGCCTAACGTACACCCCTATTGGGTTAGTCACGGGACCCAGAATCTCCTATCTTTATAGAGGAAGCCTAATTATAGTATTAACGAACTAAAATGGGTATCTCGTTGGACTTTCAGGTGTTGTAGGTCAAAGAATACTGAACAACAGTTTATAAAGGCTGGAAATTCTTACTCTTGAAAATAATTTTATAGCCTAATGTACACCCATATTGGGTTAGTCACGGGACCGAGAATCTCCTATCCTTATAGGGGAAGCATAATTATAGTATTAACGAACTAAAATGCGTATCTCATTGGACTTTCAGGTGTTGTAGGTCAAAGAATACTGAACACCAGTTTAAAAAAGCTGGAAATTCTTACTCTTGGAAATAATTTTATAGCCTAATGTACACCCATATTGGGTTAGTCACGGGACCCAGAATCTCCTATCCTTATAGGGGAAGCCTAATTATAGTATTAACGAACTAAAATGGGTATCTCGTTGGACTTTCAGGTGTTGTAGGTCAAAGAATACTGAACAACAGTTTATAAAGGCTGGAAATTCTTACTCTTAAAAATAATTTTATAGCCTAATGTACACCCATATTGGGTTAGTCACGGGACCCAGAATCTCCTATCCTTATAGGGGAAGCCTAATTATAGTATTAACGAACTAAAATGGGTATCTCGTTGGACTTTCGGGTGCTGTAGGTCAAAGAATACTGAACAACAGTTAATAAAGGCTGGAAATTCTTACTCTTGGAAATAATCTTATAGCCTAATGTACACCCTTATTGGGTTAGTCACGGGACCCAGAATCTCCTATCCTTATAGGGGAATCCTAATTATAGTATTAACGAACTAAAATGGCTATCTCGTTGGACTTTCAGGTGCTGTAGGTCAAAGAATACTGAACAACGGTTTATAAAGGCTGGAAATTCTTACTCTTCGAAATAATTTTATAGCCTAATGTACACCCCTATTGGGTTAGTCACGGGACCCAGAATCTCCTATCTTTATAGAGGAAGCCTAATTATAGTATTAACGAACTAAAATGGGTATCTCGTTGGACTTTCAGGTGTTGTAGGTCAAAGAATACTGAACAACAGTTTATAAAGGCTGGAAATTCTTACTCTTGAAAATAATTTTATAGCCTAATGTACACCCATATTGGGTTAGTCACGGGACCGAGAATCTCCTATCCTTATAGGGGAAGCATAATTATAGTATTAACGAACTAAAATGCGTATCTCATTGGACTTTCAGGTGTTGTAGGTCAAAGAATACTGAACACCAGTTTAAAAAAGCTGGAAATTCTTACTCTTGGAAATAATTTTATAGCCTAATGTACACCCCTATTGGGTTAGTCACGGGACCGAGAATCTCCTATCCTTATAGGGGAATCCTAATTATAGTATTAACGAACTAAAATGGCTATCTCGTTGGACTTTCAGGTGCTGTAGGTCAAAGAATACTGAACAACGGTTTATTAAGGCTGGTAATTCTTACTCTTGAAAATAATTTTATAGCCTAATGTACACCCTTATTGGGTTAGTCACGGGACCCAAAATCTCCTATCCTTATAGGGGAAGCCTAAGTATAGTATTAACGAAATAAAATGGGTATCTCGTTGGACTTTCAGGTGCTGTAGGTCAAAGAATACTGAACAACAGTTTATAAAGGCTGGGAATTCTTACTCTTGGAAATAATTTTATAGCCTAATGTACACCTATATTGGGTTAGTCACGGGACCCAGAATCATCTATCCTTATAGGGGAAGCCTAATTATAGTATTAACGAACTAAAATGGGTATCTCGTTGGACTTTCAGGTGCTGTAGGTCAGAGAATACTGAACAACAATTTATAAAGGCTGGAAATTCTTACTCTTGGAAATGATTTTATAGCCTAATGTACTCCCATATTGGGTTAGTCACGGGACCCAGAATCTCCTATCCTTATAGGGAAGCCTAAGTATAGTATTAACGAACTAAAATGCGTATCTCGTTGGACTTTCAGGTGCTGTAGTTCAAAGAATACTGAACAACAGTTTATAAAGGCTGGAAATTCTTACTCTTCGAAATAATTTTATAGCCTAATGTACACCCCTATTGGGTTAGTCACGGGACCCAGAATCTCCTATCCTTATAGAGAAAGCCTAATTATAGTATTAACGAACTAAAATGGGTATCCCGTTGGACTTTCAGGTGTTGTAGGTCAAAGAATACTGAACAACAGTTTATAAAGGCTGGAAATTCTTACTCTTGAAAATAATTTTATAGCCTAATGTACACCCCTATTGGGTTAGTCACGGGACCGAGAATCTCCTATCCTTATAGGGGAAGCATAATTATAGTATTAACGAACTAAAATGCGTATCTCGTTGGACTTTCAGGTGTTGTAGGTCAAAGAATACTGAACAACAGTTTAAAAAAGCTGGAAATTCTTACTCTTGGAAATAATTTTATAGCCTAATGTACACCCCTATTGGGTTAGTCACGGGACCGAGAATCTCCTATCCTTATAAGGGAATCCTAATTATAGTATTAACGAACTAAAATGGCTATCTCGTTGGACTTTCAGGTGTTGTAGGTCAAAGAATACTGAACAACAGTTTATAAAGTCGAGTAATTGTTACTCTTGGAAATAATTTTATAGCCTAATGTACACCCTTAATGGGTTAGTCACGGGACCCAGAATCTCCTATCCTTATAGGGGAAGCCTAAGTATAGTATTAACGAACTAAAATGGGTATCTCATTGGACTTTCAGGTGCTGTAGGTCAAAGAATACTGAACAACAGTTTATAAAGGCTGGAAATTCTTACTCTTGGAAATAATTTTATAGCCTAATGTACACCATTATTGGGTTAGTCACGGGACCCATAATCTCATATCCTTATAGGGGAAGCCTAATTATAGTATTAACGAACTAAAATGGGTATCTCATTGGACTTTCAGGTGCTGTAGGTCAAAGAATACTGAACAACAATTTATAAAGGCTGGAAATTCTTACTCTTGGAAATGATTTTATAGCCTAATGTACACCCTTATTGGGTTAGTCACGGGACCCAGAATCTCCTATCCTTATAGGGGAAGCCTAATTATAGTATTAACGAACTAAAATGGGTATCTCGTTGGACTTTCAGGTGCTGTAGGTCAAAGAATATTGAACAACAGTTTATAAAGGCTGGAAATTCTTACTCTTGGAAATAATTTTATAGCCTAATGTACACCCTTATTGGGTTAGTCACGGGACCCAGAATCTCCTATCCTTATAGGGGAATCATAATTATAGTATTAACGAACTAAAATGGGTATCTCGTTGGACTTTCAGGTGCTGTAGGTCAAAGAATACTGAACAACAGTTTATAAAGGCTGGAAATTCTTACTCTTGGAAATAATCTTATAGCCTAATGTACACCATTATTGGGTTAGTCACGGGACCCAGAATCTCCTATCCTTATAGGGGAAGCCTAATTATAGTATTAACGAACTAAAATGGGTATCTCGTTGGACTTTCGGGTGCTGTAGGTCAAAGAATATTGAACAACAGTTTATAAAGGCTGGAAATTCTTACTCTTGGAAATAATCTTATAGCTTAATGTACACCCTTATTGGGTTAGTCACGGGACCCAGAATCTTCTATCCTTATAGGGGAAGCCTAATTATAGTATTATCGAACTAAAATGGGTATCTCGTTGGACTTTCAGGTGTTGTAGGTCAAATAATACTGAACAACACTTTATAAAGGCTGGAAATTCTTACTCTTGAAAATAATTTTATATCCTAATGTACACCCTTATTGGGTTAGTCACAGGACCCAGAATCTCCTATCCTTATAGGGGAAGCCTAAGTATAGTATTAACGAACTAAAATGGGTATCTCGTTGGACTTTCAGGTGTTGTAGGTCAAAGAATACTGAACAACAGTTTATAAAGTCTGAAATTCTTACTCTTGGAAATAATTTTATAGACTAATGTACACCCTTATTGGGTTAGTCACGGGACCCAGAATCTCCTATCCTTATAGTGGAAGCCTAAGTATAGTATTAACGAACTAAAATGGGTATCTCGTTGGACTTTGAGGTGCTGTAGGTCAAAGAATACTGAACAACAGTTTATAAAGGCTGAAATTCTTACTCTTGGAAATAATTTTATAGACTAATGTACACCCTTATTGGGTTAGTCACGGGACCCAGAATCTCCTATCCTTATAGTGGAAGCCTAAGTATAGTATTAACGAACTAAAATGGGTATCTCGTTGGACTTTCAGGTGCTGTAGGTCAAAGAATACTGAACAACAGTTTATAAAGGCTGGAAATTCTTACTCTTGGAAATAATTTTATTGCCTAATGTACACCCTTATTGGGTTAGTCACGGGACCCAGAATCTCCTATCCTTATAGGGGAAGCCTAAGTATAGTATTAACGAACTAAAATGGGTATCTCGTTGGACTTTCAGGTGCTGTAGGTCAAAGAATACTGAACAACAGTTTATAAAGGCTGGAAATTCTTACTCTTGGAAATAATTTTATAGCTTAATGTACACCCCTATTGGGTTAGTCACGGGACCCAGAATCTCCTATCCTTATAGGTGAACCTAATTATAGTATTAACGAACTAAAATGGGTATCTCGTTGGACTTTCAGGTGCTGTAGGTCAAAGAATACTGAACAACAGTTTATAAAGGCTGGAAATTCTTACTCTTGGAAATAATTTTATAGCCTAATGTACACCCATATTGGGTTAGTCACGGGACCCAGAATCTCCTATCCTTATAGGGGAAGCCTAAGTATAGTATTAACGAACTAAAATGGGTATCTCGTTGGACTTTGAGGTGCTGTAAGTCAAAGAATACTGAACAACAGTTTATAAAGGCTGGAAATTCTTACTCTTGGAAATAATTTTATAGACTAATGTACACCCTTATTGGGTTAGTCACGGAACCCAGAATCTCCTATCCTTATAGTGGAAGCCTAAGTATAGTATTAACGAACTAAAATGGGTATCTCGTTGGACTTTCAGGTGCTGTAGGTCAAAGAATACTGAACAAAAGTTTATAAAGGCTGGAAATTCTTACTCTTGGAAATAATTTTATAGCTTAATGTACACCCCTATTGGGTTAGTCACGGGACCCAGAATCTCCTATCCTTATAGGTGAAGCCTAATTATAGTATTAACGAACTAAAATGGGTATCTCGTTGGACTTTCAGGTGCTGTAGGTCAAAGAATACTGAACAACAGTTTATAAAGGCTGGAAATTCTTACTCTTGGAAATAATTTTATAGCCTAATGTACACCCTTATTGGGTTAGTCACGGGACCCCGAATCTCCTATCCTTATAGGGGAAGCCAAATTATAGTATTAAAGAACTAAAATGGGTATCTCGTTGGACTTTCAGGTGCTGTAGGTCAAAGAATACTGAACAACAGTTTATTTTTTTTTTTTGAACAACAGTTTATAAAGGCTGGAAATTCTTACTCTTGGAAATAATTTTATAGCCTAATGTACACCCTTATTGGGTTAGTCACGGGACCCAGAATCTCCTATCCTTATAGGGGAAGCCTAATTATAGTATTAACGAACTAAAATGGGTATCTCGTTGGACTTTCAGGTGCTGTAGGTCAAAGAATATTGAACAACAGTTTATAAAGGCTGGAAATTCTTACTCTTGGAAATAATTTTATAGCCTAATGTACACCCTTATTGGGTTAGTCACGGGACCCAGAATCTCCTATCCTTATAGGGGAATCATAATTATAGTATTAACGAACTAAAATGGGTATCTCGTTGGACTTTCAGGTGCTGTAGGTCAAAGAATACTGAACAACAGTTTATAAAGGCTGGAAATTCTTACTCTTGGAAATAATTTTATAGCCTAATGTACACCCATATTGGGTTAGTCACGGGACCCAGAATCTCCTATCCTTATAGGAGAATCCTAAGTATAGTATTAACGAACTAAAATGGGTATCTCGTTGGACTTTCAGGTGCTGTAGGTCAAAGAATACTGAACAACAGTTTATAAAGGCTGGAAATTCTTACTCTTGGAAATAATTTTATAGCCTAATGTACACCCTTATTGGGTTAGTCACGGGACCCAGAATCTCCTATCCTTATAGGGGTAGCCTAAGTATAGTATTAACGAACTAAAATGGGTAAATCATTGGACTTTCAGGTGCTGTAGGTTAAAGAGTACTGAACAACAGTTTATAAAGGCTAGGAATTCTTACTCTTGGAAATAATCTTATAGCCTAATGTACACCATTATTGGGTTAGTCACGGGACCCAGAATCTCCTATCCTTATAGGGGAAGCCTAATTATAGTATTAACGAACTAAAATGGGTATCTCGTTGGACTTTCGGGTGCTGTAGGTCAAAGAATACTGAACAACAGTTTATAAAGGCTGGAAATTCTTACTCCTGGAAATAATCTTATAGCTTAATGTACACCCTTATTGGGTTAGTCACGGGACCCAGAATCTTCTATCCTTATAGGGGAAGCCTAATTATAGTATTATCGAACTAAAATGGGTATCTCGTTGGACTTTCAGGTGCTGTAGATCAAATAATACTGAACAACACTTTATAAAGGCTGGAAATTCTTACTCTTGAAAATAATTTTATAGCCTAATGTACACCCTTATTGGGTTAGTCACAGGACCCAGAATCTCCTATCCTTATAGGGGAAGCCTAAGTATAGTATTAACGAACTAAAATGGGTATCTCGTTGGACTTTCAGGTGTTGTAGGTCAAAGAATACTGAACAACAGTTTTTAAAGGCTGGAAATTCTTACCCTTGGAAATAATTTTATTGCCTAATGTACACCCTTATTGGGTTAGTCACGGGACCCAGAATCTCCTATCCTTATAGGGGAAGCCTAAGTATAGTATTAACGAACTAAAATGGGTATCTCGTTGGACTTTCAGGTGCTGTAGGTCAAAGAATACTAAACAACAGTTTATTTTTTTTTTTTGAACAACAGTTTATAAAGGCTGGAAATTCTTACTCTTGGAAATAATTTTATAGCCTAATGTACACCCTTATTGGGTTAGTCACGGGACCCAGAATCTCCTATCCTTATAGGGGAAGCCTAATTATAGTATTAACGAACTAAAATGGGTATCTCGTTGGACTTTCAGGTGCTGTAGGTCAAAGAATATTGAACAACAGTTTATAAAGGCTGGAAATTCTTACTCTTGGAAATAATTTTATAGCCTAATGTACACCCTTATTGGGTTAGTCACGGGACCCAGAATCTCCTATCCTTATAGGGGAATCATAATTATAGTATTAACGAACTAAAATGGGTATCTCGTTGGACTTTCAGGTGCTGTAGGTCAAAGAATACTGAACAACAGTTTATAAAGGCTGGAAATTCTTACTCTTGGAAATAATTTTATAGCCTAATGTACACCCATATTGGGTTAGTCACGGGACCCAGAATCTCCTATCCTTATAGGAGAATCCTAAGTATAGTATTAACGAACTAAAATGGGTATCTCGTTGGACTTTCAGGTGCTGTAGGTCAAAGAATACTGAACAACAGTTTATAAAGGCTGGAAATTCTTACTCTTGGAAATAATTTTATAGCCTAATGTACACCCTTATTGGGTTAGTCACGGGACCCAGAATCTCCTATCCTTATACGGGTAGCCTAAGTATAGTATTAACGAACTAAAATGGGTAAATCATTGGACTTTCAGGTGCTGTAGGTTAAAGAGTACTGAACAACAGTTTATAAAGGCTAGGAATTCTTACTCTTGGAAATAATCTTATAGCCTAATGTACACCATTATTGGGTTAGTCACGGGACCCAGAATCTCCTATCCTTATAGGGGAAGCCTAATTATAGTATTAACGAACTAAAATGGGTATCTCGTTGGACTTTCGGGTGCTGTAGGTCAAAGAATACTGAACAACAGTTTATAAAGGCTGGAAATTCTTACTCCTGGAAATAATCTTATAGCTTAATGTACACCCTTATTGGGTTAGTCACGGGACCCAGAATCTTCTATCCTTATAGGGGAAGCCTAATTATAGTATTATCGAACTAAAATGGGTATCTCGTTGGACTTTCAGGTGCTGTAGGTCAAATAATACTGAACAACACTTTATAAAGGCTGGAAATTCTTACTCTTGAAAATAATTTTATAGCCTAATGTACACCCTTATTGGGTTAGTCACAGGACCCAGAATCTCCTATCCTTATAGGGGAAGCCTAAGTATAGTATTAACGAACTAAAATGGGTATCTCGTTGGACTTTCAGGTGTTGTAGGTCAAAGAATACTGAACAACAGTTTTTAAAGGCTGGAAATTCTTACCCTTGGAAATAATTTTATTGCCTAATGTACACCCTTATTGGGTTAGTCACGGGACCCAGAATCTCCTATCCTTATAGGGGAAGCCTAAGTATAGTATTAACGAACTAAAATGGGTATCTCGTTGGACTTTGAGGTGCTGTAGGTCAAAGAATACTGAACAACAGTTTATAAAGGCTGGAAATTCTTACTCTTGGAAATAATTTTATAGTCTAATGTACACCCTTATTGGGTTAGTCACGGGACCCAGAATCTCCTATCCTTATAGGGGAAGCCTAAGTATAGTATTAACGAACTAAAATGGGTATCTCGTTGGACTTTCAGGTGCTGTAGGTCAAAGAATACTGAACAACAGTTTATAAAGGCTGGAAATTCTTACTCTTGGAAATAATTTTATAGCTTAATGTACACCCCTATTGGGTTAGTCACGGGACCCAGAATCTTCTATCCTTATAGGTGAAGCCTAATTATAGTATTAACGAACTAAAATGGGTATCTCGTTGGACTTTCAGGTGCTGTAGGTCAAAGAATACTGAACAACAGTTTATAAAGGCTGGAAATTCTTACTCTTGGAAATAATTTTATAGCCTAATGTACACCTTTATTGGGTTAGTCACGGGACCCCGAATCTCCTATCCTTATAGGGGAAGCCAAATTCTAGTATTAAAGAACTAAAATGGGTATCTCGTTGGACTTTCAGGTGCTGTAGGTCAAAGAATACTGAACAACAGTTTATTTTTTTTTTGAACAACAGTTTATAAAGGCTGGAAATTCTTACTCTTGGAAATAATTTTATAGCCTAATGTACACCCTTATTGGGTTAGTCACGGGACCCAGAATCTCCTATCCTTATAGGGGAAGCCTAATTATAGTATTAACGAACTAAAATGGGTATCTCGTTGGACTTTCAGGTGCTGTAGGTCAAAGAATATTGAACAACAGTTTATAAAGGCTGGAAATTCTTACTCTTGGAAATAATTTTATAGCCTAATGTACACCCTTATTGGGTTAGTCACGGGACCCAGAATCTCCTATCCTTATAGGGGAATCATAATTATAGTATTAACGAACTAAAATGGGTATCTCGTTGGACTTTCAGGTGCTGTAGGTCAAAGAATACTGAACAACAGTTTATAAAGGCTGGAAATTCTTACTCTTGGAAATAATTTTATAGCCTAATGTACACCCATATTGGGTTAGTCACGGGACCCGGAATCTCCTATCCTTATAGGAGAATCCTAAGTATAGTATTAACGAACTAAAATGGGTATCTCGTTGGACTTTCAGGTGCTGTAGGTCAAAGAATACTGAACAACAGTTTATAAAGGCTGGAAATTCTTACTCTTGGAAATAATTTTATAGCCTAATGTACACCCTTATTGGGTTAGTCACGGGACCCAGAATCTCCTATCCTTATAGGGGAAGCCTAATTATAGTATTAACTAACTAAAATGGGTATCTCGTTGGACTTTCAGGTGTTGTAGGTCAAATAATACTGAACAACAGTTTATAAAGGCTGGAAATTCTTACTCTTGGAAATAATTTTATAGCCTAATGTACACCCTTATTGGGTTAGTCACGGGACCCAGAATCTCCTATCCTTATAGGGGAAGCCTAAGTATAGTATTAACGAACTAAAATGGGTATCTCGTTGGACTTTCAGGTGTTGTAGGTCAAAGAATACTGAACAACAGTTTATGAAGGCTGGAAATTCTTTCTCTTGGAAATAATTTTATAGCCTAATGTACACCCATATTGGGTTAGTCACGGGACCCAGAATCTCCTATCCTTATAGGAGAATCCTAAGTATAGTATTAACGAACTAAAATGGGTATCTCGTTGGACTTTCAGGTGCTGTAGGTCAAAGAATACTGAACAACAGTTTATAAAGGCTGGAAATTCTTACTCTTGGAAATAATTTTATAGCCTAATGTACACCCTTATTGGGTTAGTCACGGGACCCAGAATCTCCTATCCTTATACGGGTAGCCTAAGTATAGTATTAACGAACTAAAATGGGTAAATCATTGGACTTTCAGGTGCTGTAGGTTAAAGAGTACTGAACAACAGTTTATAAAGGCTAGGAATTCTTACTCTTGGAAATAATCTTATAGCCTAATGTACACCATTATTGGGTTAGTCACGGGACCCAGAATCTCCTATCCTTATAGGGGAAGCCTAATTATAGTATTAACGAACTAAAATGGGTATCTCGTTGGACTTTCGGGTGCTGTAGGTCAAAGAATACTGAACAACAGTTTATAAAGGCTGGAAATTCTTACTCCTGGAAATAATCTTATAGCTTAATGTACACCCTTATTGGGTTAGTCACGGGACCCAGAATCTTCTATCCTTATAGGGGAAGCCTAATTATAGTATTATCGAACTAAAATGGGTATCTCGTTGGACTTTCAGGTGCTGTAGGTCAAATAATACTGAACAACACTTTATAAAGGCTGGAAATTCTTACTCTTGAAAATAATTTTATAGCCTAATGTACACCCTTATTGGGTTAGTCACAGGACCCAGAATCTCCTATCCTTATAGGGGAAGCCTAAGTATAGTATTAACGAACTAAAATGGGTATCTCGTTGGACTTTCAGGTGTTGTAGGTCAAAGAATACTGAACAACAGTTTTTAAAGGCTGGAAATTCTTACCCTTGGAAATAATTTTATTGCCTAATGTACACCCTTATTGGGTTAGTCACGGGACCCAGAATCTCCTACCCTTATAGGGGAAGCCTAAGTATAGTATTAACGAACTAAAATGGGTATCTCGTTGGACTTTGAGGTGCTGTAGGTCAAAGAATACTGAACAACAGTTTATAAAGGCTGGAAATTCTTACTCTTGGAAATAATTTTATAGTCTAATGTACACCCTTATTGGGTTAGTCACGGGACCCAGAATCTCCTATCCTTATAGGGGAAGCCTAAGTATAGTATTAACGAACTAAAATGGGTATCTCGTTGGACTTTCAGGTGCTGTAGGTCAAAGAATACTGAACAACAGTTTATAAAGGCTGGAAATTCTTACTCTTGGAAATAATTTTATAGCTTAATGTACACCCCTATTGGGTTAGTCACGGGACCCAGAATCTTCTATCCTTATAGGTGAAGCCTAATTATAGTATTAACGAACTAAAATGGGTATCTCGTTGGACTTTCAGGTGCTGTAGGTCAAAGAATACTGAACAACAGTTTATAAAGGCTGGAAATTCTTACTCTTGGAAATAATTTTATAGCCTAATGTACACCTTTATTGGGTTAGTCACGGGACCCCGAATCTCCTATCCTTATAGGGGAAGCCAAATTCTAGTATTAAAGAACTAAAATGGGTATCTCGTTGGACTTTCAGGTGCTGTAGGTCAAAGAATACTGAACAACAGTTTATTTTTTTTTTGAACAACAGTTTATAAAGGCTGGAAATTCTTACTCTTGGAAATAATTTTATAGCCTAATGTACACCCTTATTGGGTTAGTCACGGGACCCAGAATCTCCTATCCTTATAGGGGAAGCCTAATTATAGTATTAACGAACTAAAATGGGTATCTCGTTGGACTTTCAGGTGCTGTAGGTCAAAGAATATTGAACAACAGTTTATAAAGGCTGGAAATTCTTACTCTTGGAAATAATTTTATAGCCTAATGTACACCCTTATTGGGTTAGTCACGGGACCCAGAATCTCCTATCCTTATAGGGGAATCATAATTATAGTATTAACGAACTAAAATGGGTATCTCGTTGGACTTTCAGGTGCTGTAGGTCAAAGAATACTGAACAACAGTTTATAAAGGCTGGAAATTCTTACTCTTGGAAATAATTTTATAGCCTAATGTACACCCATATTGGGTTAGTCACGGGACCCGGAATCTCCTATCCTTATAGGAGAATCCTAAGTATAGTATTAACGAACTAAAATGGGTATCTCGTTGGACTTTCAGGTGCTGTAGGTCAAAGAATACTGAACAACAGTTTATAAAGGCTGGAAATTCTTACCCTTGGAAATAATTTTATAGCCTAATGTACACCCTTATTGGGTTAGTCACGGGACCCAGAATCTCCTATCCTTATAGGGGAAGCCTAATTATAGTATTAACTAACTAAAATGGGTATCTCGTTGGACTTTCAGGTGTTGTAGGTCAAATAATACTGAACAACAGTTTATAAAGGCTGGAAATTCTTACTCTTGGAAATAATTTTATAGCCTAATGTACACCCTTATTGGGTTAGTCACGGGACCCAGAATCTCCTATCCTTATAGGGGAAGCCTAAGTATAGTATTAACGAACTAAAATGGGTATCTCGTTGGACTTTCAGGTGTTGTAGGTCAAAGAATACTGAACAACAGTTTATGAAGGCTGGAAATTCTTTCTCTTGGAAATAATTTTATAGCCTAATGTACACCCCTATTGGGTTAGTCACGGGACCCAGAATCTCCTATCCTTATAGGTGAAGCCTAATTATAGTATTAACGAACTAAAATGGGTATCTCGTTGGACATTCAGGTGCTGTAGGTCAAAGAATACTGAACAACAGTTTATAAAGGCTGGAAATTCTTACTCTTGGAAATAATTTTATAGCCTAATGTACACCCTTATTGGGTTAGTCACGGGACCCCGAATCTCCTATCCTTATAGGGGAAGCCAAATTATAGTATTAAAGAACTAAAATGGGTATCTCGTTGGACATTCAGGTGCTGTAGGTCAAAGAATACTGAACAACAGTTTATAAAGGCTGGAAATTCTTACTCTTGGAAATAATTTTATAGCCTAATGTACACCCTTATTGGGTTAGTCACGGGACCCAGAATCTCCTATCCTTATAGGGGAAGCCTAATTATAGTATTAACTAACTAAAATGGGTATCTCGTTGGACTTTCAGGTGTTGTAGGTCAAATAATACTGAACAACAGTTTATAAAGGCTGGAAATTCTTACTCTTGGAAATAATTTTATAGCCTAATGTACACCCTTATTGGGTTAGTCACGGGACCCAGAATCTCCTATCCTTATAGGGGAAGCCTAAGTATAGTATTAACGAACTAAAATGGGTATCTCGTTGGACTTTCAGGTGTTGTAGGTCAAAGAATACTGAACAACAGTTTTTAAAGGCTGGAAATTCTTACCCTTGGAAATAATTTTATTGCCTAATGTACACCCTTATTGGGTTAGTCACGGGACCCAGAATCTCCTATCCTTATAGGGGAAGCCTAAGTATAGTATTAACGAACTAAAATGGGTATCTCGTTGGACTTTGAGGTGCTGTAGGTCAAAGAATACTGAACAACAGTTTATAAAGGCTGGAAATTCTTACTCTTGGAAATAATTTTATAGTCTAATGTACACCCTTATTGGGTTAGTCACGGGACCCAGAATCTCCTATCCTTATAGGGGAAGCCTAAGTATAGTATTAACGAACTAAAATGGGTATCTCGTTGGACTTTCAGGTGCTGTAGGTCAAAGAATACTGAACAACAGTTTATAAAGGGTGGAAATTCTTTCTCTTGGAAATAATTTTATAGCCTAATGTACACCCCTATTGGGTTAGTCACGGGACCCAGAATCTCCTATCCTTATAGGTGAAGCCTAATTATAGTATTAACGAACTAAAATGGGTATCTCGTTGGACATTCAGGTGCTGTAGGTCAAAGAATACTGAACAACAGTTTATAAAGGCTGGAAATTCTTACTCTTGGAAATAATTTTATAGCCTAATGTACACCCTTATTGGGTTAGTCACGGGACCCAGAATCTCCTATCCTTATAGGGGAAGCCTAATTATAGTATTAACGAACTAAAATGGGTATCTCGTTGGACTTTCAGGTGCTGTAGGTCAAAGAATATTGAACAACAGTTTATAAAGGCTGGAAATTCTTACTCTTGGAAATAATTTTATAGCCTAATGTACACCCTTATTGGGTTAGTCACGGGACCCAGAATCTCCTATCCTTATAGGGGAATCATAATTATAGTATTAACGAACTAAAATGGGTATCTCGTTGGACTTTCAGGTGCTGTAGGTCAAAGAATACTGAACAACAGTTTATAAAGGCTGGAAATTCTTACTCTTGGAAATAATTTTATAGCCTAATGTACACCCATATTGGGTTAGTCACGGGACCCAGAATCTCCTATCCTTATAGGAGAATCCTAAGTATAGTATTAACGAACTAAAATGGGTATCTCGTTGGACTTTCAGGTGCTGTAGGTCAAAGAATACTGAACAACAGTTTATAAAGGCTGGAAATTCTTACTCTTGGAAATAATTTTATAGCCTAATGTACACCCTTATTGGGTTAGTCACGGGACCCAGAATCTCCTATCCTTATACGGGTAGCCTAAGTATAGTATTAACGAACTAAAATGGGTAAATCATTGGACTTTCAGGTGCTGTAGGTTAAAGAGTACTGAACAACAGTTTATAAAGGCTAGGAATTCTTACTCTTGGAAATAATCTTATAGCCTAATGTACACCATTATTGGGTTAGTCACGGGACCCAGAATCTCCTATCATTATAGGGGAAGCCTAATTATAGTATTAACGAACTAAAATGGGTATCTCGTTGGACTTTCGGGTGCTGTAGGTCAAAGAATACTGAACAACAGTTTATAAAGGCTGGAAATTCTTACTCCTGGAAATAATCTTATAGCTTAATGTACACCCTTATTGGGTTAGTCACGGGACCCAGAATCTTCTATCCTTATAGGGGAAGCCTAATTATAGTATTATCGAACTAAAATGGGTATCTCGTTGGACTTTCAGGTGCTGTAGGTCAAATAATACTGAACAACACTTTATAAAGGCTGGAAATTCTTACTCTTGAAAATAATTTTATAGCCTAATGTACACCCTTATTGGGTTAGTCACAGGACCCAGAATCTCCTATCCTTATAGGGGAAGCCTAAGTATAGTATTAACGAACTAAAATGGGTATCTCGTTGGACTTTCAGGTGTTGTAGGTCAAAGAATACTGAACAACAGTTTTTAAAGGCTGGAAATTCTTACCCTTGGAAATAATTTTATTGCCTAATCTACACCCTTATTGGGTTAGTCACGGGACCCAGAATCTCCTATCCTTATAGGGGAAGCCTAAGTATAGTATTAACGAACTAAAATGGGTATCTCGTTGGACTTTGAGGTGCTGTAGGTCAAAGAATACTGAACAACAGTTTATAAAGGCTGGAAATTCTTACTCTTGGAAATAATTTTATAGTCTAATGTACACCCTTATTGGGTTAGTCACGGGACCCAGAATCTCCTATCCTGATAGGGGAAGCCTAAGTATAGTATTAACGAACTAAAATGGGTATCTCGTTGGACTTTCAGGTGCTGTAGGTCAAAGAATACTGAACAACAGTTTATAAAGGCTGGAAATTCTTACTCTTGGAAATAATTTTATAGCTTAATGTACACCCCTATTGGGTTAGTCACGGGACCCAGAATCTTCTATCCTTATAGGTGAAGCCTAATTATAGTATTAACGAACTAAAATGGGTATCTCGTTGGACTTTCAGGTGCTGTAGGTCAAAGAATACTGAACAACAGTTTATAAAGGCTGGAAATTCTTACTCTTGGAAATAATTTTATAGCCTAATGTACACCCTTATTGGGTTAGTCACGGGACCCCGAATCTCCTATCCTTATAGGGGAAGCCAAATTCTAGTATTAAAGAACTAAAATGGGTATCTCGTTGGACTTTCAGGTGCTGTAGGTCAAAGAATACTGAACAACAGTTTATTTTTTTTTTGAACAACAGTTTATAAAGGCTGGAAATTCTTACTCTTGGAAATAATTTTATAGCCTAATGTACACCCTTATTGGGTTAGTCACGGGACCCAGAATCTCCTATCCTTATAGGGGAAGCCTAATTATAGTATTAACGAACTAAAATGGGTATCTCGTTGGACTTTCAGGTGCTGTAGGTCAAAGAATATTGAACAACAGTTTATAAAGGCTGGAAATTCTTACTCTTGGAAATAATTTTATAGCCTAATGTACACCCTTATTGGGTTAGTCACGGGACCCAGAATCTCCTATCCTTATAGGGGAATCATAATTATAGTATTAACGAACTAAAATGGGTATCTCGTTGGACTTTCAGGTGCTGTAGGTCAAAGAATACTGAACAACAGTTTATAAAGGCTGGAAATTCTTACTCTTGGAAATAATTTTATAGCCTAATGTACACCCATATTGGTATAGTCACGGGACCCAGAATCTCCTATCCTTATAGGAGAATCCTAAGTATAGTATTAACGAACTAAAATGGGTATCTCGTTGGACTTTCAGGTGCTGTAGGTCAAAGAATACTGAACAACAGTTTATAAAGGCTGGAAATTCTTACTCTTGGAAATAATTTTATAGCCTAATGTACACCCTTATTGGGTTAGTCACGGGACCCAGAATCTCCTATCCTTATAGGGGAAGCCTAATTATAGTATTAACTAACTAAAATGGGTATCTCGTTGGACTTTCAGGTGTTGTAGGTCAAATAATACTGAACAACAGTTTATAAAGGCTGGAAATTCTTACTCTTGGAAATAATTTTATAGCCTAATGTACACCCTTATTGGGTTAGTCACGGGACCCAGAATCTCCTATCCTTATAGGGGAAGCCTAAGTATAGTATTAACGAACTAAAATGGGTATCTCGTTGGACTTTCAGGTGTTGTAGGTCAAAGAATACTGAACAACAGTTTATGAAGGCTGGAAATTCTTTCTCTTGGAAATAATTTTATAGCCTAATGTACACCCCTATTGGGTTAGTCACGGGACCCAGAATCTCCTATCCTTATAGGTGAAGCCTAATTATAGTATTAACGAACTAAAATGGGTATCTCGTTGGACATTCAGGTGCTGTAGGTCAAAGAATACTGAACAACAGTTTATAAAGGCTGGAAATTCTTACTCTTGGAAATAATTTTATAGCCTAATGTACACCCTTATTGGGTTAGTCACGGGACCCCGAATCTCCTATCCTTATAGGGGAAGCCAAATTATAGTATTAAAGAACTAAAATGGGTATCTCGTTGGACATTCAGGTGCTGTAGGTCAAAGAATACTGAACAACAGTTTATAAAGGCTGGAAATTCTTACTCTTGGAAATAATTTTATAGCCTAATGTACACCCTTATTGGGTTAGTCACGGGACCCAGAATCTCCTATCCTTATAGGGGAAGCCTAATTATAGTATTAACTAACTAAAATGGGTATCTCGTTGGACTTTCAGGTGTTGTAGGTCAAATAATACTGAACAACAGTTTATAAAGGCTGGAAATTCTTACTCTTGGAAATAATTTTATAGCCTAATGTACACCCTTATTGGGTTAGTCACGGGACCCAGAATCTCCTATCCTTATAGGGGAAGCCTAAGTATAGTATTAACGAACTAAAATGGGTATCTCGTTGGACTTTCAGGTGTTGTAGGTCAAAGAATACTGAACAACAGTTTATAAAGGCTGGAAATTCTTACTCTTGGAAATAATTTTATAGCCTAATGTACACCCTTATTGGGTTAGTCACGGGACCCAGAATCTCCTATCCTTATAGGGGTTCGGTACCGATACCGAAAATACCGAAACCGAAAACCTCTAAATGTGAATACCGATACTGATACCGAACACCCTCGGGTCGGTACGAGATCGGTATTTTCAGAATCGGTATCGGTTCGGTATTCGGTGCAAAATGCTCATCCCTAGTTCAGGCAAAGTTAACATTGGAGATACATTGTTAATTGTTTTAGATTAGGTGTTACCCGAAACTTTTCTGCATGTAACTGTAAAGCGCAACATTCTATATCATATGTAAAACTAGTTTTTATCCCGGGAGCGTCCCGGGTTGAAATATCTAATATGACATAATAAAATATATTATTATTATTATTATTATTATTATTATTATTATTATTATTATTATTATTTTAAACAAATCTCTGCCATAAGTTATCATATTCAAATATTAAAAAAACGAATCTCTGCGCCGGGGTATAAATCTAGTGCCATTACAAATGAATTCGGAAGTTTGTAATCGATCATTCTAAAAAGAACTAACATGAAATAAGAAAAAAAAAAGTTAATTATGGAAATATCGTACGCATTAGTTTAAGAGTTATGTGATGCGTTAAAAAATTAATGGGTATATGATCGGATATATAGTTCGGGTATTTGGGTATGTTGTTTCGGATAATCGGATCGGGTATCACCTAATCCCAGACCCGACCCAAACCCACAATTTTTTTAAACTAATCCAAAACCCGACACAATACCTATCGGGTTACAAAAAATAGTCATTTTTTTCTCCGTTTTTATATAGGACTATGGTACTCGTTGGAAAGATAATAAAACGTTCGTTAATTTGGTATAATTTTTTTTCTTTAAAAAATCTCGTATATAAAAGATGTTAACTATTAAAAGTTATGGGAGGAAACATGAGAGAAAAAATAATAAAGTTCTAATACTTAGATTTAATAAATTAAGTATTTAATAGATTAAAGGTTAAAGATTATAATAGATTAGGTTAAATCATATTTATTTCTTTTTTTTAATTGGTTTACACTTGCCACATCACATTATATGTGCATCTCTCAAATGAGAGATTGCATAAGAATATGACATGTAAGATTAATTCCTTTGCAATATAGATATAGATATAGATATAGATTGATATGTTATATTAGATTTATCGACCGCGGACGTTTCGGGGTATATTTATAATCATCATCGAAGATAACAAGCGCTATTGATTGTAAAGAAAGTCTAATGGTGTTGGTTTCAAGGACCTAAATCACTTGCTTCCCTCCCTCTGTGTGTCGGATTTTAATGGATTTGTGATAGTATAGTTGGAAGTCGTCACTTGTGACCTAGAAATCTGTGGGAGGTAAATCAAATCGCTCTCTGTAGCCTAGGTAGATTCAAATTCAATACTGTGTTTTGTATTATCTTTTGAGTATATGTATGGGACTGGACTGGACTGGAGTTGAATTAGTCTAATTAATAATACAGTATATGATATGATTGTGTCAGTTATTGGTGGATGTGAAGAAAGCCAGCCATGTATGGTAGAACAGGTCTTGAACGCTTCAAAAAGGCCCAGACTTTAGAACCCTTTGCCCTAGCTAATAATAATGCTCCACATTCCCATATTTCTACTACTAAGGCTAAGGATCAGGATGTTGCAAACACTCCTCCCCAACATAATATGACCCAACTTGGCGGTGGACACTCTAGCTGGCAACCTCCTGATTGGGCTATCGAGCCCCGCCCCGGTGTTTACTCTCTTCATGTTTTCAAGGATGCTCAGCTTCTTGACAAGATTCCTCTTGATAAGCGGAGGCACATCTTTGGCAGGCAGCTTCATACCTGCGATTTCGTACTTGATCATCAGTCCGTGTCACGCCAACATGCTGCTGTTGTTCCCCATAAGAATGGAAGGTATCTGATTGATTCATCTCGTCTTCCTTCCTTCCTTTTAACACACACTTATATATAACCTTATATTGCATCCCAGTGTATATGTCATTGATCTAGGATCCGCACATGGCACCTTTGTTGCAAATGAGAGATTGACCAAGAATTCTCCCGTTGAGCTTGAGGTCGGGCAGTCTTTGCGATTTGCTGCTTCCACTAGGGTTTATATCTTGAAGAAGGACGACGCAGCCCTTTTTCCTCCTCCACTGCCAAATCTGCCCCCGCCCCCCGACCCATCCGATGAAGACGCCATATTGGCTTATAACACATTTCTAAACCGTTACAATAATCTTTCTCAGTCTGTGGCTGGAAATCATGATGTATCAGAAAGACCTTTAAAGAGAAGTAAGAAGGCAAGAGTGGCATTCCGAGATCAAGTCGGTGGAGAGCTGGTTGAAGTTGTTGGTGTGTCTGACGGCGCGGATGTAGAAACAGAACCTGGTCCGATTGGTGTGAAAGAAGGTAGCAGTCTTGTTGGCAAGTATGAATCACTTGTGCAAACCACAGTAATACCTAGAGGAGAGAAAGAAACAAAGGAAGTTGGTGTTTCTCCAAAAGGCGTGACTGATAAGCTACAACAAGTCCTAAACAGAGTTAAAGCTCCTGCAAAAGGTGGAATTTATGATGGCCTCTACGGAGAATCGAGCAAAGTGTCTTCTTCCTGGGCGTATACTCCAGCTAAAGATGACCAAAGCGAGTCTCCTGGTGCTAGACCAGAGAGTAAGTTTGATGATAATGATAGTGATGATGATTTGTTTGGTTAGCTTAGCTTGTGGATCATGAATCTACAATGTTTTGTGCACCAAGAAAGAAAGGTACTTTTTCTCATTGTGGATTGTCGTTTATTCCATTACATGTTTTTTCTGTGGACCTAAAATTTGATTACTACCCATGGATGTTTTGGTGAGAGGAAAGTAGTAAACGGAAAACAATTGTTGGTTACTCGTGCATATTATATTCATGTTTCTAATTAATGTTATATGCTTCAAAGCACAAAATTAGTCTAAGTTTTACCTTCTAGATCAGTCTGTTTATATATGTAAATGGCTCACCAATAAAGATATTAAGTGGATGTTGAAGGAAGCTTCATATTAAGATCTTTTGGTTTTGGAAATGATGATTTAACTTACTTGAGATACAAACTGCACATAGCTATAAAAGGTTTCAACTTTGGTGTTACTCCCCTATTTAGGCAATCATCAACTTTATTCCGCCTCTCCAATAGGCAAGCATTTTCGGATTGTATTGTTATTTTTCTTTCTAGTGGTTGATGAACTTTAGACACTTAGCATGCCTTTTTCGGTGGCTTTGATGAGGTTCATACTTGAGACCGGAAGATTTACCTTTAGGTTTCGAATTGGTAGATGTTTATTGATGATATAAGGGCTACCTGTAGCAACCATTTTTCATCTCAGAGGTGAATAGTTGTGATATGCTGTTACTTCAATGCCTAAGAAAGCTTTATTTTGCTACCTCTTTTTGCATAGTAAGGAATTCATAAGTGATCCACCAGATAGGACACATATTCTCCATTTCCTTCTGAATTTTGAAAGTATCATCCGAATGAACTGTGAAAAGTTAGATGATGTTATCAGCTGTGAATTGTACGAATTTTGAGAAACATCAATCTTCTGAATTTTCAAAGTATCACTCAATATTATTGCCACAATAATCTAAATATTTACAGCAACATTTTCTTTGGACAAGCAGACAACCTTAAATCGTTTGACCGTTCACCCGACACATTTGATACAAGCCTAACCAAAATCAACCGGAAATAAGTTTTACTTTCCAAATAGATATGTTACTAGAATTTTACTCCCGCGCGTTGCGGCTGGGGCGTGTTGCTAATACCTTGTGATGTTAGAAAGGAAGCGCACCAATACTAATTCAGTAAACATGTATTAACCAAAGAATAGAGAAAGCCACACCCTACAATAATCTCCGAACTTTGTATAGTAGAGACTATAATGGCATTACAACACAACACAAATTCTACATTACAACCTATAAACTAATTTTGATGACAATCACAAAAATATTCTTTACAGTCTATACTTTCACAAACAATCTCAATGTGATTAGCTGATTACTACAACTTCAGATGGCAGAATCACTTCCAAAGCTAGATTTAGTATAACTAATTATCTACATCTGTGCATACATATCACATATTCAATTCTAAAATCCACATCCAAGGACTCCCTTATTATGCATTAATTTTGCCGTGATAAGATAAAGCGAAGTCGGAACCTGGGCACCCTTCCTGAATAATTTGTTTTCCGACTTCATGTAAACCTATGATTCGAGTACTGACCACTTCCATGTGGACCAGGATCCTCAAAGCTATAACAAAAAATATTAGCAAAAGGTAACATTATTTAGCTGAAAAAATAACATAGTTGTATGCGCAGTCAAAATCATGCAAGAATCATGATCACTACACAAACCTGTCAATGAAGCTCATATTTATGTACATAAGATAGTTGTAAACAAAGTCAAAGTTCTGCAATGATACACAGAGAGAGAGAGAGAGAGGGGGGGGAGGGGGAGGGGGAGGGAGGGAGAGAGAGAGAGAGACGGGTAATTTTCTCCTCGACTACGGATCCCATACTACCCCCCATAAACTGAAAATCCATAACCGCAATCGCACCAAAAACTCGAGTTCCTTTTGGATTTCCTTCTTGATCAATCACAACTGCAGCATTGTCATCATATCGTATTATCATACTGTTGTCACGTTTAAGTTCTTTACAAGTACGGACAATTACAGCTCTGGCCTCTGACCACTTCTGATCTTTCTAGAGGCATGTTTGGAACTGCGTCTTTGATCACAACAACAATAACGTCACCAATATGAGCATATCGACGATTGCTAGCTCCTATGATTCGAATACACATCAATCTCGAGCCCCGCTGTTATCTGCTACATTCAAATGGGTCTTCAAAATAAGAAAAAATGATTTAACCACAGTAACTGCCTCAAGTACTATTTTTACCCAAGGCTTTGCTACTTCGGGTCTTTTAAATGAAATACACAAACCCACAATATTAGCACCTGCTCTACAATCGGAGTGGTTAATAATGCACGTAAGTATGATGATATTGAGCTATGCGGCTCTTCTTTGTGGATCATTATTATCAGTAGCACTTCTAGTCATTACATTTAGAAAGATTTTTTATAGTTCTAAAAGTAAGAATTTATTAAATGAGTCGTTTTCATTTGGTGAAATCCAATACAAGAATGAAAGAAACAAGATTTTTCAAAAAAACTTCTTTTTTTCTGATAAGAATTATTACAAGGCCCAATTTATTCAACAATTGGATTATTCGAGTTATCGTGTGATTAGCCTAGGATTTAAAATAAAAAGGGGTCAACTTGTTCCAATTTCATCTCTATTGAATTTAAATATCAGAATAGCAGATATAGTCATAGTTCAATGGGTCAGGTCCACTTATTTTTCCTTTATTTATTTCTAATCTTTTTTATTTATTTCTAATCTTTACACTGGATTTCATTGGCCTAATTGAAAATAGGAATATTTGGTGATTCAACAGATGACTTATCATGATAACAGATAACTTATCATGATTCGTGATAATTAATATACTATAACTCATTAGATGATTTTCCCAAGGTTTTCAAAACCGGACCGGACGTCGAACCGGACCCTCGGGCGGTTCATCAGTCCAACCGGTCCGACCGGTTCGACCGGTCCAACGAACCGGGCCAAAAAATGCTTCGAAACCCAAAATAATAAAAAAAACCGGTCCGAGCGGCCGGTTTTCCGGTCCGACCCCGGTTCGCTGCAGAAACGGTCCAACCACCCGAACCGGACCGGTCCAGGTCCCGGAGCCCGGTCCGACCGGCCGGTCCGATCCGATCCGGTTTTCAAAACAGTGGATTTTCCGACTTCATGTAAACCTATGATCTGAGTACTGACCACTTCCATGTGGACCAGGATCCTCAAAGCTATAACAAAAAATATTAGCAAAAAGTAACATTATACTCGCAACCATCTACTATACCAGCAATGTACTAAAATATGTACGCTAAATAAAGTTTTAACATTTTCGGGTTAGAATCTGGGCATTTAAATATGCAAGTTATGTTTATATCCAACAAGTTCATTTTCAGAAGTTATAACATATATGTTAACAAAAAACATAAATTTACACAAAGCAAACATCTTACTAAAATATGTACGCTAAATAAAGTTTTGGTTCATCGAAAACCCATCTGACCCATCGTCCGACCTATATACACATCACCTATACAACCAAATGTCCAAAAGCAAGCATCCTATTTAACCCCAAAAAGATGAA
The DNA here is from genome assembly GCA_028751855.1 of Ambrosia trifida. NCBI lineage: Eukaryota > Viridiplantae > Streptophyta > Magnoliopsida > Asterales > Asteraceae > Ambrosia > Ambrosia trifida. The sequence goes on from CM054125.1 coordinate 1,571,053, forward strand.
ACTAATTGTTTGTTTCTAAAAACATCCATCATTCATACGACCCTAAAGTCTTGAAATCACCAACAATGAATCTTTGCTCACGAACTTCAGCTTATACTCGCAACCATCTACTATACCAGCAGTCACCATGAACTTCGGCCAGGCTTTGATAGCGTAACTTGGAAAAACAATGTGTTTGATGATTTTAACATATTTGGCTCTAATAAAGTGTATTATATGATGTATTGAACATCATACAATACAATGGTTGACTAATAAATTGCTTCTATTAATTAATAAACATAAAAAAATCATATGTACCGTTTTTTTTCTTAGTTGTTTCACAACGTGACAGCATCTTCATAAACAATCCAATCTCATTCTTCACATCGATTTCCTTCAGTTGGTCAAAATTTGCCTTGTCTGATAATTTTATTAGAACTAGCAGATTACCCGTATCAGTCCGGTCATCTGATATTCTAATGGAAGTCATTGCCATATAATGGTTTGACGGATCTACAACGGTCTTGAAGAACAATGGACCCATTATTATTGAATGGTAGTGTCTGTAATCGATGTACAAACAATGTACATATCAGATGACCAATTTCCAAACATGTAATCTAATAAAACCTATCAAATTACAAAACTTGCATATATAACCTGAGTACACTGTTACATCCATTTGTTTTTTAAGATTAATCACACTGTCACAACGATACATTACACAACAAATTTTCATACCATTTAATTTATTGCTATATATAGATATGGTTTAAAGGATCTTGGTGTTTGGTTCATAAGAATTCATATTATGATTATTGCATCATTATGTCAGTTCTGACCATGTGTATAAATCGGTGTTGTGCTGTTTACCTTTAGATTTAATCAAACGAAGCATACCAATAAGCTATATATATAGATATATTTAAATGAGTGAACTTCTAAATCTTGATTCCTGAAAAAGTAATATTAACTTGCACTCTTGCCGTATTATTTAATCAATTTTTTTAACTTATCATTTCAGCTATGATATTATATGTTGATTCCCAAATAAACATAAAAACAAACAAAAACCCTAACCGTACATCACACATAAATCTTAATCAATCTCAACATTTGATATGGATACTAATAAATATGAACGCATATCTCCTAACCGTACATCACACATTAAGTGTTACCTATTATAAATAATTAGAAACCAGATTGGGGAATTCGATCAAACATAGTATGTGTTATTCATTGATTAACCTTCTACTTATACACATACATGTACCCGCCCATATCAACCAACACTAACAATCATTCAAACTTCCACTATTTGACACTAATAGCCCCTATATTATCCTGTATATTACAATTAAGTCCCTTTTGACTACTTAATTGGTAATATTAACCTTAATCAAACCCAATATCTTATTTGAACAATAATGAACATTAAACTATAAACCTTAACTTTACACCACAAATTTGGCTTAATCAGTCCGGAAATCTGATATAATCACTAATAAACAGTAATCGTAAACACAATCATCTGATAATTATAAACGAACACTAACCCTACTAATCGTTCATCGTTAGAGGTGATACCATATTTATGCATTTGAGACTTATGATTGGTGATAACTTACCGGCTTGATCGAGTACGATATTATTGAAGAGGAAGATATGATAACTTACCGGTGGTTAATGAAGGAGATGAAGAGCTGGGTTAATGAAACAAGTAAAAACTGATTATGCTTTTGTTGTGATTATCTGCTATATTGAACCATTTCATTCAATTATAATTTTTATTATAGTTTGACTTATAATAATTTAATTATCTATACTATATTATAATGATGCTAATTTGGGGTTTTTAACAAATATAAAGTCATAGTAATGTTAACAAAAATAAACGCATAGGAATAATTTGGTTGTTTATTAATATGCATGTATTAAGAAAAAATATATGTGAAACCAGGTTAGCTATTGGACGTTATCGATGTTGATGGTGATATACTTGCGTCTGAGTTGTTAAGTTGCCTCCGGCAAGGTGTGTAGGTCATTGTATGCGTGTGTATAACAAATGGCTTTTTTAATTATCAACAAGTAATTCACATCCTGATGGTCTACTTAGATTCGCACAATTAGACATATATTACACTTAAAATGAGATTGAGAATCGGTTTTTATGCCTTATGGAATTGTTTGGCAACAACATCTAATCAAGTTATACTCTGTGGTTTAGTTGTTGAATTGCTCGCAATGCTTGATCGGCATAATGCATTAGTCCAAGCTTTTCGTATGGTGAATTATAGGTTTTATGATAAAGAGGTGCACAAAGCTTTATGCCGTTGCAATATCCTTTGTTATTTCCATATGGAGACGATGGATATCATGTAAATATTCCTCTTATAAATTTGGCTGTATCAAGTAACCGGAGATATGTTTTGTTAATATATTACTACTGTTCACGTTTACAGCTAAAGAGGGAATAAGAAATGACATTGCATAAATTTGGTCGTTTATTTATTTACATATGAAGTGGATGCTTACAGAGTGCTGTTCTTGATAGTGAGCTACAGTGGTACAAAATAGATACTATTTTTTAACTATATAGTGTGTATGTTTACAATATTTCATTATATATAGATTTTTGTCGCTAACCGGACTGATACGGGTAATCTGCTAGTTCTAATACATTCGAGTAAATAAAAAACCATATCAACATATCTTCAGAGGTTTCCCAAGCAATTCCTCTATCAAAAAATTATATGTCACAAAAGAAAATACAATATTTGATTTTCAATTACTTCCATTATCATACATGCCCCATAATAATATTAAAAAAAAAATCAAAGAACTAAAAAAGTTCTTGCATTTGATTGCTGCAAAGGGTGTATGATTATGACAAAATTTCATAGTCCACATCATACATGTATATGAAAATTTAATCATGTGATATGACTTTAAAACTCAAATTTGAGGGTCGCAAGGGGTCGGAAGGCCACATAAAACAAAAAAAAGGAACGCGAGGTTGGGACTTGGGTATATGAATCCTTAATTCAGGTTTAGGCCTTATAAAAAAAGAGGAAACTTTAAAACAAAAAATTCTGTCAAAGAAAAGGATTGAACATGAGACTTTTGAGTTGAACCAGGGAGCCTTAACCATGCACAATCTTAAGTTTGGGTTATGGGTTCATACATAAATTATCTATGGGTTCATCAAGCTTTTTAATATATGATTTCTATTAAAATTTTGAAACCGAGTGGGTTCGCGTGAACCCATCCCACATGGGGTAGATCCGCCCCTGGCTATAAAACGCATCGTTCTATTTCATATGTAAAATTGATATGTCATATTAGATTTTTCAATCCGGAACGTTTCGGGATACAATCTAGTATATATTTATGCTCTTTAAAACCCGTTAAGTTAATGTAGTTTTGAATTTGAATTATGTTTATTTTTTGGTAAAGTAAGTAGTTAAAAATGAAAAAAAGAGAGATAAATAAAAACCCTAGTCTTATTATTAGTTGTGTGAGCGAAAGTCAAAAGTAGAGATCCATCCGTGGAAGAGAAGAGAAGAGAAGAGCATAATTTCCATCTGCGATCAGGTAATGGATTTGATTGTTAGTTGTTGTAAGTTCCATTCTTCATTCCATTCCATGTGTATATATCATCCATTAGAAAATCGATTTGTTAGTTGTAGGTTATGTATTAACCTAACCTAACCTAATCTAATTTACTTATGATTTATGATACGGGTAGAGGGGGAAGGAAGAATTGGATTCGGGTGATGCTAAAACCCCAACAACCTAAGAAGAAGGAGTTTAGAGAGAGGGAAGAAAGGTTCTTCTTAACTTGAAAGCATTCCATATTATAGCATAGCAATGATGGATGATGCCATGGAAACCGGCACTTACCAAGACAGGCCCAGGACCTTTCCCGACATGCGCTCTAAACCTACCATACCTCTCGTATGTTAATATTATTTTTATTATTGTTGAGTAGTTGTTTCATACAAATACAAATACAAATACAATGATGATTTTCTGTTTGGCAGATTTTCCGAATTGTGATGCGAATGAACGTGCGTCTTGTTTTTGTGCTCGTGTTTTTGGGTTTTGGAGCTATTTTTTACATTGGGGCTTCCACCTCCCCCATCATTCTCTTTGTCTTCTCTCTTTGCATCCTCAGTTTCCTCATTTCTATTTATCTCACTAATTGGGTACTTGCCAAGGATGAAGGCCCTCCTGAAATGCTTCAGGTACTTTACTTACTTATTCTAATAATAATAATAATCAGCTTTTGCTATTCACTGACTTTTCATTTTAGATCTCTGATGCAATTCGTGATGGCGCTGAGGGTTTCTTTAAGACTCAGTATGGCTCTATTTCTAAGATGGCCTTACTGCTTGCATTCGTCATCTTTGCCATCTATATGTTCCGTACTACCACTCCTCAACAAGAATCTTCAGGCTTAGGGAGGTTAACTTCTGCATCTATCACCGTCTTTTCTTTCCTCTTAGGAGCTGTATGTTCTGGTATGGCTGGCTATGTTGGCATGTGGGTCTCTGTACGTGCTAATGTCCGTGTTTCAAGTGCCGCAAGACGCTCTGCTAGAGAGGCTCTACAGGTTCTTCTTCTTTTTTCATTTCTGCATACCTATTCCACTTGACTTGACTCTCACTTGCCATTTTTATTATCTTCAGATAGCTGTTCGTGCTGGTGGTTTCTCTGCCTTGGTGGTTGTTGGTATGGCTGTACTTGGTGTTGCCATTCTTTATGCCACATTCTATGTTTGGTTGGGAGTTGACTCACCAGGTTCAATGAAGGTTACTGACTGTGAGTCTCAACTTCTTCCAGTTAACATATTTACTCTATGCGTTTGTGCACATTATTATGGTTCGTCGACTGTTTGGAATCTTAAACCCCTCTCATGTACATGACAAGGCACAACTGTAGGTCTATATCTTAATTAGGTGCACAATTTGTTACATTTAGTTAATGCCTTGGCTTACAGTCAGCTTTCCCACTCCAAAGATATCAAATATTGCAAGGTGATACCTTTTTTCTGGGTGATGTGGATTCTGCTGTCAAAATGCTTTGCTGTAGTCACTGGTTTTGTTGGATAATTATCAGTTTATTACTGGAAAATCTGTTACTGAGTATCTACTGTGCATTTGTTTTGCATATGCTAGGCTGTTATTCTTGTCATCTGATGCAGTACAATAAACAAAAAACCATTTGTAATATGTGCCCGCTTGTCTTCAGTGCCTCTTCTTCTTGTGGGATACGGTTTTGGAGCTTCGTTTGTAGCCCTTTTTGCTCAGTTGGGTGGTGGAATATACACAAAAGCTGCTGATGTTGGTGCTGATCTTGTTGGAAAAGTAGAGCAGGGAATACCTGAAGATGATCCTCGGAATCCTGCTGTCATTGCTGATCTGGTATACATATCTTTCTTAGTTTTCTTGTTCTTGCTTATTTGGATGTTGATGCATAAATAACTGGTCAATGAAACACCAAGCGGCTCCCTTCAATTTGACTTATTGATTCTGGTCCAAATAGTAATATTGAATCACAAAATTAAGACGGGGAAACAAACCATGGTTTTAAAAAACGGTTGAGGCGCGCCTCAAGGCGATTCGGGGCAAAAACGAGTCTGAGGCGTCGCCTCTGGGGTGCTTTGTTTTAGGTGCGCCTCACAGGCCTGAGGCGGTAAGAAAGGGTTTTGAGGTATGCTTTTGATGTTTTAGACTTTTTGTGACATTTCATGTCTTCTTTTATATGTGTTTTTGATGAATTTGATGATGAAATTAGTTAGTGTTTTGTTTTTTATAAGATATATAATTTTTTAATTCCGCCTCGAACTTACGCCTCGTGAGGCGAAGGGAAAACGCCTCGATGCTCGTTTCCGTACTTTTAAACCTTGAAACAAACAAAGAGGCCACCAACACAAAAACTACTTTACTGCTCCCACCCTGTTTGTATGTTTGTTTTTCCCTAGAAAGTTATTGAGGAAGCCAGGAAGGAAACTTTTTAGTAGTACCAGTTTATAGTTTATCTGCCAAGTTTGTTAATTGTATATGTTATGTTTGGGGTTGCTTTTGTAAAATTAGTGATGTTTTTTTTTTTGTTTTATTTGTTGTCACTTTTTTAATACTAAGAGGTTTGGCAGTTTTTTTAGAGAGCCTTAAATGCATCCTGGTATGAATCTAAGTTGGCTTCATTTTTTTTTGTGTTCTTACAACAAATTTGAGCACATTGTTTGCCTGACCTACATCTTTTGTGCAAATATTTACCCATAGTTGTCAAAGGCGTAAAGCGCACTCAAGGCGCTTTGGTACTGCCTCTCGCCTAGGCGAGAAGCGCAAATAAAGCGTGGGCCCGAGAAAAAAAAGCGCAAATTAAAAAAAAGGGTGAAAACACCAAAAACACTAAAAAATAACAACTTTAAGCAATAAAGATCAATATAATAAAGTAGCACCAAGATTAAAAACCACGGAAATATCAAAATAACAAGATGTTCATGCTTGAAAACCAAAAAAAAGTTCAAAATGTAAAAAATAATAATACTTCTCTGCTGAATAATGATTCTCTGCCGTGTTTGTGACTTTGATTGTACATAGGGCATAGGGTTAGAGATTGTTTATATAGATTAGAATGCATAACCAAAAATAGAAGATATGATTAGGCGATAAAATGGTAAAGGATATTAATAGTTTTAAAAAAATCAGCTATAAAATGGTAAAGGATAAAAGTTTTTTTAAAAAAAATCATTGCTTAATTTAGCTAGGTGGGAAAAGCGACCCAGGGTCGCTTCTAGGAATTCTGTCGCCTAGGCGCCCTGGGCGACCGCTTTTAACAACTGTGTATTTACCTGAATTCAATTGCTGGGATCTTACTGCAGTAATTCGTATCCACCTTTATTAGTCTAGTTTCTGATAACGCGTATCATTTCTTTTATCATGATGAATATTTTGATCTATTAGATTTAATGATTTTGTTGATTTTCGTCATACAAGGTTGGAGATAATGTTGGTGATTGTGCAGCTAGAGGAGCTGATCTGTTTGAGAGCATAGCTGCAGAGATAATCAGTGCTATGATACTTGGAGGTACCATGGCTCAGCGCTGCAAAATTGAAGGTAAATCATTTGGTTCTTTAAAATTGTAGTTGCTTGCACTAAATCTCTGAATTTATACATTTATAATCAGTTAAAGAGTACCCATATATATCGATCCTTGCCCTTTTATTTGACTATTGTTCTTCTCTTTGGAACTTCATGTTCATGGCATCTTCTAGACTTGCTTCTTCTCAGCAGCATATGTTCCATGAACAGAGTGATCAGCTCTGTGCAGTTCTTAGAACTAGATTAGATTGGCGTTCTTAGGCTGCTGACTTTGTCAGTTCCATGATATTGGACAACATTGAGGTCCGTATGAGGCAAATTGACACACATTAACTTTTCAAATCCATAGTTGATAGATGATTTAGGGTGATCTGCTACTGCTCCAGCAGATTTTATAGCCATGCATCAAATGCTGTAGCATTTTTTCCTCTTTTTATATTTCATAATGGGAACCAAAGATATCTTTTGAATTGCAGTTAGACAATGGAAGATTTAATCTAATGCATCCAGTCTTATGTATCTATTTCTTACATATATGAAAAGTTTATGTTATTTGGTTCATCAATCACCTGTCTATAAGCTTGCGGCTTCATGGTTACATGCAGATCCATCAGGCTTCATCTTGTTTCCTCTTGTCATCCATTCGTTTGATCTTGTAATATCGTCCGTGGGGATATTTTCAATACGTGGCACACGTGATCCTGGAGTGATTGGTGTTATGGAGGATCCTATGATGATACTTCAGAAAGGATATTCTGTTACAATAATTTTGGCGGTTGTGACTTTTGGTTTGGTAATATTTCAAGTGACTTGTAGCATGTTAATAATATATTTTCATTTGCTATAGTCAGTAAAATTGTTTGCTGCCTATGCAGTCTACGCGGTGGATGCTGTACACAGAACAAGCTCCTTCTGCTTGGCTGAATTTCGCCCTATGTGGTTTGGTTGGAATCATGACGGCATACATTTTTGTTTGGATTACTCAGTATTACACCGACTATAAACATGAGCCTGTACGCAAATTAGCTCTTGCCAGCTCAACAGGCCATGGGACTAACATAATTGCAGGCATTAGCTTGGGTCTAGAGTCTACCGCTCTTCCTGTCCTTGTGATAAGCGTGTCTATTGTTTCGGCTTTCTGGTTGGGCCAAACTTCAGGATTGGTTGATGAGGTTGGAAATCCAACAGGTGGTTTATTTGGGACGGCAGTTGCAACAATGGGTATGCTTAGTACTGCAGCCTATGTTCTTACTATGGATATGTTTGGCCCAATAGCTGATAATGCTGGTGGAATTGTTGAGATGAGTCAGCAGGTAAAACGGCATTCTCTGTTACTGATTTTTCTTCATGTTTGGGTTTTAAATGATTATCTACACAATTGCAGCCTGAAAGCGTCCGGGAGATCACTGATGTTTTGGATGCAGCTGGTAACACCACAAAAGCAACCACTAAAGGGTTTGCCATTGGATCTGCTGCGCTTGCGTCTTTTCTTTTATTCAGCGCGTATATGGATGAAGTGGCATCATTTGCTCACACCCCATTTACACAGGTAGAGAAAGTCATATTTCATTGGCTTTAATCTTGTGCTGTGGAATGGTCACGTTTGTTTTCCAAATTTTGCATGTATAGGTTGACATTGCTATTCCAGAAGTATTTGTTGGTGGATTGTTGGGGTCAATGCTTATCTTTCTTTTCAGTGCGTGGGCCTGTGCTGCAGTTGGTCGGACTGCCCAGGAGGTTGTTAACGAAGTAAGAAGACAGTTTACTGAGAGGCCAGGCATAATGGTAGGTGATTCATGGATGAAAAAGATATCAACTTATCAAGGATGACGAGTCAGATTGTTTTAACGCAGCTATTACTTAATCCTTGTCATGATTTTCTCCTATGTTTATGTATGCCATAGGACTTCAAAGACAAACCAGATTATGGAAGATGTGTTGCAATTGTGGCCTCTGCATCTCTGAGGGAGATGATAAAGCCTGGAGCCTTGGCCATTATATCACCTATATTTATTGGTGCGCTCATCTATCTTTCATTCGGGGTTCATACCAAAACCATTTGTTAATACTTGATAATTTATATATTTATTGTGGCACTGCATGTCCAAACAGGCATTGTGTTTCGGATATTGGGTTACTATACAGGGCATCCTTTACTGGGGGCTAAAGTTGTGGCGTCTATGTTAATGTTTGCTACGGTTTCTGGTATTCTCATGGCTCTTTTCCTTAACACCGCTGGTGGTGCCTGGGATAATGCTAAGAAATATATCGAGACGGGCGCTCTTGGAGGCAAAGGAAGTGACAGCCATAAAGCAGCAATTACTGGTGATACGTAAGTAGCAACATTCTCGATTATTTGTTGATTTATATGTTTCTTCTCTAACCCTTATATATGTTAATATTACAGTGTAGGTGACCCGTTCAAAGACACTGCTGGCCCTTCGCTGCACGTCCTTATTAAGATGCTTGCAACAATAACATTGGTCATGGCTCCGGTCTTTCTGTGATGAACACCACAAACACAGCCCAAGAGTTTCATTACTTTATAACACTTTATTATTTTTTTTAACTTGCTGTACTGTGCATGTGACAGAAGGTCTCATCTTTATGGCTTAGGAAGAGTTACATTGACTTGACATGATACATAGTTTTTGTTTGAGTCTCTTAAACTTTACCCATGAATTGCCTGCTCTCTATTATCATCATCATCATACTCAGTTAATCCCACCTATAGCAAAGCTAAGGTAGGGTCTGAGGAGGGTAAGATGTAGACAGCCTTACCTCTACCCCTAAGAATAGAGAGGCTGCTTCCAGTGAGACCTCCGGCTCGATGTGGTTTGGTATCAAGCCTTGGACATAAGACACAGAACACTTAGCAATCGGGACAAACCTGATCGGTGCATGTACCCCTTTGTCTTTTGGCTATCCACGCCACCACATGATGCATGATTAACCGTCTGTCGTTTTTAACGTATTTTCACGAAATTAGTAAAATAACGTTAAAACTAGAGCAACTTTACTTTTGCCTGCCCTATATGCCCCCATTAAATTCCACTTTTGTTTTGATTGACTCTTGCTAAACGGATATATCAAAATGGATGTATTTAAGATTTGGAAATAAACGGCAATTAGGTGTGATTTGGTTCTAGGCATGGGTGTATATATATGGATTATTACCATATCGGAAATTGATTTTTGATACCAATTCCAGTATTTTTCAATCTATGATTTCACCCGTATGTTAGAAATGTTTTTATTGTCAATGACTTGATTATTTGAAAATGTTTTTTCTTAATGCGAAATTAAGACAAAGATGAACATTGTCATTGGTGATGACGAACGCAACAATGTCACTAAAAAGACACTGGTGGTGACGGTAGGAGAGAGACTGAGACAAGAAGTGACTCAGGTGTATGCAAATGGTAGGGTAGGGTAGGGTGTATTCATTGGGAATAAGTGAGGCCCTAGTAGAAAATGAATTGGTTATGATGATGGTAATAAATATGAGGTGAGGAAGTGAGTATTTATTTATTTAATTTATTATAATATAAAGCGGCGTCTAAAAGGGGTAGTGAGGGTTTTGAGGAAGGGAGGGAATGGTGATGGTAACAACAAGGATGGTGTGTAGTATTAGTATTATACGGCTGTCATTGGCAGAAGAAGGGTCAACCTCCTTTTCCTTTAGGAAGAAGAAGAAGAAGATTAATAATACTCCTAAAAATACTCTCAAACCCTCCTCATCCTCCTCCGCTCCTCTTCCACCCAGACGCTTGATATTGCTTCGTCACGCTAAGACCTCCTCTTCCTCTTCCTCTTCCTCTAATAATCACTCCCGCCTTAAAGGTAATAATAATAAACCTTCCTTCCTTCCTTCTAACTTAACCTTGTATTTTATTCTTATTTATTTTGCCCTAATATTTGTATTGATAGACCACGATCGTCCTCTTAGTAAGGATGCAGAAAGTGATGTTATTCAGGTCACTTACAAGCTCCAACAGCTTGCTTGGATTCCTCAACTTATCTTATTAAGGTATGCTATAACCTCTCCCTCTCCTCTCCTCTTTCTTAACAATACTAATTTCTATTCTATCCCCCTTACCTAACCTAACCTAACATGAGGAAACTGTTGTAGTGATGCAACTCGAACAAGGCAGACTCTTGAAATCATGCAGGAGCATGCGCCCTCCTTCCTGGAAGCTGAGATACACTTCATCTCAAGCTTTTATTCTGTTGCTGCAATGGATGGCCAGACAGCTGACCACCTCCGACGTGCCATCTCTAAATATGCCTCCGATCACATCCTTACAGTTATGTGAGTCACTCCTTCCTTCCTTGCATCCAATTCAACACTTCTAACTTATTTAGGAATAACAACACCAACATCTCTAAAACTAATGAACCCTGCCTAATCCTATATACACAAAAACAAATGGGTGACCACTTCCATTCAAGGGACGTGATATATGGAAAATATGTATCTTTACTAACCAAGTGCACAGCGGTTCGGAGGCCCGTAACCAGTACCGTGTCATACGCAATGATAACTACCTGAGCGTTGCGGTTTGGAGAGTTATGAGACAACGCTTTCAACAATCGTCGCGTTTCTAATATTTATTTATGGTTTTTAATATTTATGTGATGTTTTGGTATGATGTTATTTTATGGTTTTTAATGTTTATGTAATGTTTATTTTAATATTTATGCAATGTCTTCAACAATAAATAAGAAAAAAATTATTGAATGCACATGAAGACAGGCAGGCCCTAGACTATTCAATGGAGCAAAGTAGATTGTTTGTTGTAATCAGGGTCAACTAACAGTTCCCAAAATGGGAGAGAATGTAAGACAGTCATTGCTTGATTCAAGTCGAAGAGGATTTCTTGGTTGCTATTGTATTGCTTACTGTTTGCAAATACACCCATATCAGTTATATTGTGAGTTCTTCCCCTTCACAGGTGTATGGGACATAATAGAGGCTGGGAGGAGGCAGCCTCTACCTTTTCTGGTGCTTCCGTGGAACTAAAGACTTGCAATGCTGCGTTGCTTGAAGCTGCTGGCAAATCATGGGAAGAGGTTAGCTTTTTCATGTTTTTAGTATTTATGTTCATCATTGGTCATTATGATCTGCCATTATGCAATGGTTGTATGTATGTATATGTTATTAATTGATAGATGATACAAGTACTAATGTTTTCTTTAGTTGAAGAAGTCTAACCGAATCATTATATTGTAGGCATTTCTTTTGGCTGGGGATGGTGGCTGGAAGCTCCAGCAATTAGTCAAGCCAAATGTTAGCCTCTAGGATTAATCTGGTCATGGTTGCATTTGTCAAATGTTAGCTTACTTAAGTGCAACTCTCAATGGGGGGAGAGCCTTCTTAGTATGTCAAATTACATGTAAAAAGAGCAGAATCCAAGAAAATTAAATCGAAATAACTAAATAATGGACATCGGATGATGGTTCAGTCTAATATTTTTGATAACCACCATCACTAAACCGGACCACTTGTATGTTTTTTCGAAACCAACTCATGCCAGGTGACCCTTTTGAGCGTGAAAACAATGCCCTGGTTGGGTGTGTGCTATTTCTCCTTGAGCCAGCTAATGGGCGTATTTGGTCAAAACTATCATTCTCGTCAATGGGTAAGGTGTGAAACCAAAGTCGCATGAGTCCCATTAGTGTTTAGACAATGGTCCACTTCTCCAATCCTCCAACTGTGACGAAAACATTCAATTATGATTGCTATATGTTAGCCCGCTTCAATTGTAAATCGATAAACTATTTATTGACCCGTTTAAATTACCAATTGCTATATGATAGCCTGCTTCAATTATAAGTCAATATATTATTGACCCGTTTCAATTACATTCGCTATATTTTCACGTATATCAATTATAATTGCTTCACATTCGGTCCTTATATCCCTTGGACATGTGATGAATTGTAATATCTCAATTCATCTATAAGAATACATTGATTTAACTCTTCAATCTACCAACCCTTTGGATGGAAAGAAATGGCAGAATCTTCAGGGGTTTGAAAAGTGGATTAATATGTTGTATACTAGATATTTGCCCACGCGGTTCACCAACTTACAATTATTTTGAGCGGTAAAACGTATAAACAAATATAGTAGAAATATTTTATTCAGATTTAAAAGCAAGCAATACACATTTTATTCAAATATTACTAAATATTTCCTTATACACCACATTTTTAGTTTTAGTCTTGACATTCCCATCACCATCAAGTATAAGTAGTTTCACTCCTGCCTTGCTTTTAACTCTTGACAGTGCGACATAAAGTTGGCCAAGTGAGAATACATGGTCTCTTAAATACAATCTAACTTTCGATAGAGACTGTGTGAAAACACATGAAGTCTATATCATATTTTAATACAATTAGTCTCCAGTTTTTACTAAACAACAAATCAAGTAACTATATTGGTCAAAATAGATGTTAAGTTGAACAGGGGTTGCAAACTCAAGTTGAGCTAGATACACATCGGTAAGTAGACTTACGGGTGAAAGGAGTATGGATTGAAACATGCCATTTTAAGTAGAGGTCACAACATGACGAACAATATATATCGACCAAAGAATGCTTTTGTTTCCATTTCGTACAAATAATTACAACATATCTTCTAATAAACATTTTTACAATAGTGTAGGCCTAGAAACCAAATAGACTTCAGGCAACTTTCACACCACTTTGATTGTATTTGTTCATGATAGTTCATCAGCTTTTTATGTTTGGCTACATTTGTTCCTTTCACCAACCGGCTGACTCCAAAGTCTGCAACTTTCAAATGTCCAAAATCATCTAACAAAATGTTTTTATTAAATTAACCATACATGATTAGCCGGTATTTAATAGTATAAGGAAACATTAAGACTTCATTACTCGTAATCGATACGTTAATGTTTAATATTAAAACTTACAAAGGTTCAAGATCTTTGTGAATTATTGGTTTTGGCTTAATTTGTTTATAACAACTAACACTTTGTCTGGATCGTATAAAGTTCATCCCCAATCTTTTTAATAGAAACTTGTGTTCCACGCCATCCCTTTATCCCTTCACTAAGATGATGTTTCTAGATTACACATCTGAAACGGCCAACTCCCGGCATAACCTCCATATCCTGAACAAAAGTTTATATTTGTTTTTATTAGGAATCTAAGATAAACACTAAAAGACTAAATTCGCTTTTATTAGGAATGTAACTGTGGAGTGGTTGATGCCCCTTCTTCGTTTATATTTGAAGGTAACATGCTTTGTTAATGACACAATGAATGTAGTTCTTTTTTATCTTTCTGAATTAGGACCTGAAACTGTTCATCCTTTTTTTTTAATTCGATGTAGCGGCTCAGTTGGGTCCTATATGGGTAGTATTTGTTTGCATGTTTTTATGCTGGCATCAGTGACCTCTTAGAAGAGAATTGAATATCTTACCTGATGTAAACATGTAACATGCAACTCTGTTGATGAAATCTCTAAGGTCCGTTAGTTTGTAAAAAAACAATGCCAAGATGGTTACCAGCCACCTGGAGAAAATTTAAACCTTTACTATGCAATTTTAAAAGTTCTTACATGCTTACATCATAAGGATATAAACATAGTGATTTCACGCTCGCTGTTCAAAATGCAAGAATTATTACTAAACCACAAAAGAAAATAGCTACTTACCTGATACGCCTTAAGAGACTGATCAGCTGCTTCTTTTTTTGTCATTGCCAGATTTGAACTCTGCAAGATACCTATAATAGTCTCCTTTCCTGCATTCCATCAAAACCCATCACAAAATCTTTAGAACATGAAAAAGGTTAAGATCATCTTTGCAAATATCTGACAGCTCTTTTTCCACCTTTTGTTGGGTTTAGTTTAAATAAGTATGATATAGAATCATCAATTCATCATATATGTTTATTCGATGTTTATGCAGCGTTTTTTGCCTCTTCTATGCAGTTTATGCAGCGTTTTGCTGCTGTAAAAAACCCGGTTTAATAATGCATCGTTTTTTGCTGCTGTATGCAACGTTTTGCTGCTGTGAAAAACTGGTTTTACGATGTAGGTGATTTGGAGCTGCTGTTTGCAGCGTTTTGCAACTGTTGTTTGCAGCAGTATTGCTAACACAACCACTGATGAGAGAAACCACTGATAGGTAGTTACTCATTAGTGGTTATAATGCATCAGTAGTTAGAACCACATTAGTGGTTTCATCAGAAGTACTTTCATACCTATTTCAGTCTTTAACCACTAACAAATCCAAAACAAAGATTCACCATCAGTAGGTTTATTGAGGACAATGATGGCTGAATCCTGAAAAGTACAGAACAAAAAAAGTATACATGATGAGTGTAAGCATATAATCGCATTATGAACAGAGAGTCAAAGAGAATGAATTCAGCTTGGGGTTTCTACTTCCGAATCTTTCACCAGAACATATTTAAAATAATATTTAGCTTTGGAAAATGGAAGTGCTTACTGCAATGTGGCTCATGAATCACCATTGTAACATTAATCTTATTTGTGACCAAGGATGCAGCAACCTCCATTCCTTTGTGCATAAACTGTTTTTTTTTTTCTTCAAGACTCCAACTTACACCTGTGTTTTAGAGTTGCGGAGTTGCAAAAGGAATTTAGAGTTAGCAACAACCTTTGATGTTTATATAAATCAATATAGGAGATGCTCGTTTAGAGTAAAACCTTTAACGCAAATAAATATAAGAGGTGTATGCCAATTCACTATAAGAACCAAGTCAATAACTACAAATCAAAGTCATGTAACACGACCAATATAAACATTGGTAACCATAACTGGATGAGGTTTCTTGAATGAGGTTTCCTGTACAGTTATGTACAACACCATAACTAGGTGGTTAATATCCATATTATTATTATTCAAGTAAAAAATTCATCACAAATGCAACAACAAATATATCAATTATTTTTAATATATATTAATTTTTAATAATCATGTGGACGATTGACTTTACCTCACCATCATGCTAAAGGCAACCGCTAACTGTTGACCAACATCTTACAATTGGTCAAATACATTCTCAGATGGCTTTAGACTCAAATTTAATTAAATTTGTGAATCTCACCTCTCAACATATCACTATAGGCATTGTCAGCTACGGCATAGCATGTGGGTTGTCAATACATCTTATCTTGGTAAGCCGTGACGACCTCACTTCCAGAAACCAATGCATCTTTAAACGGATTGATTGCTAATAGAACGGGCCCTGACATGATCTACAAGAAAGACTACAATTAAATATAACTCGAAAACTACTATTATTATATAGGTATGATATAAACAAACTTACAAATCACCTACCCTTTAAACTCATGGGCATAAGTATCTATTGGAGCATTCAACGCAGTTTTGAACATCACTGCTGTTTCAAAGAGTCAACAATAGATATTATCATATTAAACAACTTCATTTGTAGAACCAAAATTTTAACAGACTGAAATGACCCGAAGAATACCAAAATTTCATTTGTAGAACCAATAATATCATCTTGTTATGGAGAATAAATAAATTTTTTATACAGTTTAGTAGTTATTAATCACGTATCCGCGCTACACTTCAAACTTGAAACCTTTTTTCTTTTTTTTTTTGCCAACAATCATATCTTGTAACCCATACCAAAATTACTCGTTAGACTCATATTTCCCAACATGCCCAACTGCAAATTTCGCCGCTTCTAGAATGTACCCAAGACATTTTTGATAAAAATCGCTAATAAAAAAAACACCAAATTTATTCATACGGCCTTGAGCAACATCATTGACATATGGTGCGGCGTCAAACACCAAATTTTGAGGAAGGGATTTCACAAGAGTTGTGCATTCTTCTTCTGTGGTGCAATGCATTACTTGCTCGGGTGTTAACGAATCAAGAAAGCACGTAGGTAGTTCTCTAAACCATGCCTATAATTACAAACATAAATCATTTTTATTGTCTACTAATTAAAATAAATAACTAAATATTATTAAAGTACCTTACTACCTTAATCAAGCCAGATAAACAATGAACATCTATCCCATGGGGAACAAAACCTTTATTAAGCTGCTTCCTAACATTTTCCTCTTGACAGTTTTCTGCATTTATTCTAAATATTCCTTCTGCCTGTAACCAAAACACATATAACTAAATTAACATTAAATGATTAAAATAAGTTAAAGCTATAAATCAAGTATTACTTGAAGGCCCCCTCCGCGTATAAACGCTTTTGCATCATTAGAAGTATCGTCGACACACTATTCCCTCTCTCGTCATAAGAACATTACATCGATTCCACACACACTCCAAACACGCGTATGCTGTTTCAAATCAGATTTATTCGGTTAACTAATTCCACACCAAAAAAGGAATAACATTTCAAGATTGACTTGAAAGAAAGCAATAATTCGCTTTAGATAATCAAGTAAAGATTAAAAGAAAATCAAAAGTACCTAGACGAAGCAAGATGATAGCGAATCTTGGCTTTGGTCTCGAGCGCCGCCAATAACAACCCTAACCATAAACCACAACAATAACATAAAAACGTCAAGATTCGATTATATCCAGATCCAAATCGCTGACGACAATAACCATGAACCCTAATCGCCCAAAACTGAAAAATATTAGAACCAAAGAACAATACAAAATTAATCAAGATTTGAAACAAATATCATTAAAATCAGTCAAAAGAAAAGCAGATAAACATTAATCGGCAACGAAAGTAAGTAATAATCATAACAGGGAAAAAAACGTAAAGAAAAGAAGACATGGTTGATCTACGTGTGTGTTAAAGAAGAACGATAGAGTGTTACCTTGAAGGAGACGATAAGAAGGAGATGATCGACGATCATTGGAGTATTCGTGTCTGGTAGATGAGAGCCATTAATATTGGTAAATGATTATTGACCAAATCGAATTAGGGTTATATTGTTTTAGGAAAGTTAATTAATATTGGTAAATGATTATTGAACAAAATTAATTGAATGATTTTTGATTTTTAGAAAAAAGAAAAATCTTATAAATTCTCACACTTGGACACTTGGCACAATATGATAGGCTAGAGAATTGAAGGATCAACATGGGAGTGCCATGTGTCCACATTGAGTTTCATATATTAGTTGTATAGATAGAAGTGGCATTCACAATCTCAAATACTATGAACATGGCTGTGAAGACAATTCGGGGTTCCACACACTATTACTTTCTCATTTCATAGCACTGGGTTGGGTAAAAAACAACGTCACGCCTACTGTTTCAGTCATAGTTGTCAAAGCGCCTAGGCGCACTCAAGGCGCATAGGTCGAGCCCGGAGCCTAGGCGCAAGGCGCATAAAAACGATGGCTTTTTAAGCGCATAGTATAAAATACATTTTTTAGGGATTCTAGAGATGTTTTAGGCTTGTTTAGGGCTACTTTAGGATGTTTTAGAGTTGTTTAGGACTTGTTCATGACTCATTTAGGATGTTTTAGAGGTTTATGCAACTTTTAGCCTGAATTTGGCCGGAAATCAGCCCTGATAGTGCGCCTCAGTGCCTAGGCGCGCGCCTCACAGGGCGCAACGCACTTGGTGCGCCTCGAGCCTAGGCGCGCCTAGGCGCTCACCTAGGCGCGCTTTTGACAACTATGGTTTCAGTGGAAGCAACCTCTCTATTCTCACGGGGTAGAGGTAAGGCTGTCTACATCTTACCCTCCTCAGACCATACTTTAGCTTTGCTATTGGTGGGACTAATTGAGTATGGTGATGATGATGATGATCTTGTTGTCTTTTGTTTCAGATCCATGGTCATAATTGTGAGATTATTGTAAGGTCAGGTAAATCTTCAGTTTGTAGTAAGAAGTTGTCATGTAAATCTTCAGTTTGCAGTAAGAAGTTGAAGCATCATCCAGCTTTTTTCAGGGATGGAACCACATTAACTGTAAGCATCCTTGTGTTTGTCTCATGTATGTATTGTTCGATCAAATAAATGAAAGTTTTTTTTTTCTTTTTTATCCTAGTCAACCATTTGGTGTGTTTAGGTTCATTCATTTGCATTGATCAAGGGTGAAGAAGAAAATCAGCACATTGGTTATGTGGAAGACCTATACGAGGATTAAAGAGGACACAAAATGGTTAAAGTGCGTTGGTTTAACTGTAGTGAAAAAGTGAGTGGAATTCTTTCCCATGAGGTTATGATCACACCTCATGTTGAGGTTGTGAGTGCAGAGTGTATTGATGGCCTTGCAACTGTTTTGACTCCCGAGCATTATCAGCAGTGTTTGGTTGTTGTTTCACAAGATTTCTCAGATGGAATTTACATGTGCTCTAGGCAGATAAAAAACAACAAGGTCACGCCTTTTCCCCTGTGTAAACTGCGGGGTTATTCAAACCAAGCAATCTTCTCTATCTTAAATCCACTAGTCATCCCACAAATACCATTATCATCACCATCTAACGAGGAGGTACCTAGTTCCCTTACAGACTCAGCTTCTGACGAGCCAAAACTGAAAGGTGTAGATGATGGCCGTTGTTTTGGTGTTGGCGAGGAGATATAAGTGCTTAGTAATGACAGTGGGTTGCGAGGCTGCTGGTTTAGATGTAAAGTCTTGAAGGCCAAAGATAAGCGTTTGTGTTGGATCAGTTTCTTTGTTTAACAGTTCTTATTATGAACACTTGTTTAAGATCTATCAAAGTAAATTGCACAGCGGAATAAATGTAAGTGTTCAAGTTAAAGTTTCACTTTTAACTGGAGTTATTACTCCCCCTTGATATATGAACTTAAAGCAGTAAATGAGAATCAAAACAGTTAATGAATATAACAGTAAATGCTTCAAATGATTCTCAATATATTGGAAATATTAACTACACAAGGAGTGTCTAAAATAGTGGGGTGAACCCATCTATTTATAGACTGTTAGGATACGTACATGAGAAGTATTGAAGCAATATAATAATACTAATACTACAACAGGCTGTAGCAATGGTACTTGTACAAAGACTTTAACAAAAGTATTATATAATACTAAACTACTGAAGTATAAGGCGGTGGGAAGCTTCCAACAGAACAGTTGATGAGTGACAAACTTCTGATGGATATTCTTCAGAATTTTGGTCTTCAATAGTTCTTCAGATAAGTTGTCTGGTTTGTCTTCAGAACTTCTAAACATTACTCTTCAACACTTGTCTTTAGCTTCTTCAGTACTTGTAATCTTCTTCTTCAACAGTTCCCTATACTTAGCAAAATATTGCAGAATCTGATTAAGACTAAGGTATCAAAAGTGGCATTGTCAATCCTCTTTGTTCTTACAATCTCTCCCTAGATTGATGAAGCCAAAACCTTATCTAATCTTTATTCCTTCTTTCTACAATCAAGAATCCTCCATATTTCTCTGACCATGGAGATCTTGAGTTGGTGAGCTTGTTGTTCTGTGAGAGATCCTTGTCAAATCTTGATTGCATGAGTTTCTTAAATTCATCACACAGTTTTGAATTGGTTGAACCAAAAATGATATCATCAATATAAATTTGAACAAGTAGGATGTGATTTTCCAACATGTTTAATGAAAAGTTTTTTTTATCAATGGAGTCTCTTGTGAAGTGATTTTTGAGTAAAAGGTGGAAAGTGTGTCATACCAAGCTCTAGGAGCTTGTTTTAGCCCATAAAGAGCCTTGTCAAGTTTGTACACCTAATCAGGATGAGAAGGATCCTCAAACCCGGGTGGCTGACAAACATGCACTTCCTCTTTTATTTTTCCATATAAAAATGCACTTTTTACATCCATTTGAAAAACTTTGATTTTGTTGGAAATTGCATAAGGCAAAAATAACCTTATGGCTTCAAGCCTTGCAACTGGAGCAAAGGTTTCATCATAGTCAATTCCTTCTTCTTGAGAATAACCTTGTACCACCAGTCTTGCCTTTTTCTTAATGATTAGACCAGCTTCATCTTGTTTATTTCTGAAAACCCATCTTGTGCCAATTTGTTATTTGTTTGGACGTAAGGGACAGATTTCCCAAACCTGTTGCTTCTTGAATTGTAGTAATTCATCTTGCATTGCTTCAACCCAATTGTTGTCTTTGAGGGCTTCCTGGTATTTCTTTGGTTCCAACTGAGAAATGAATGCTGAGAAAAAGCAGAAGTTGGAAAGCTGGTTTCTCATAAGTACCCCCGAGGTGATATCACCCATGATTTGATCCAAGGGATGATCTTTTGTTCAATCAGTTGTTGTAAACCACTAATGGGAGTAGGCTTTTGAACTTCTTCAAACAAACCACTAAGGTCAGTAATATCTGGTTCAACTGTTTGTACATCTTCAGTAGTTATGGAGCTGAATCAGTAGTTTGAGTTTGTTCATCAGTAGTTGTTGAATCAGAAGTTTGATGAACTTCTGATGGTTTAGAAGTTGATTTAATGACTTCATTAGGAGTCCATGATAGAGGACCATCATCATTAAACCCTTGATCACCATAATAAGTGGGTTTAGATAAAGTAGCAGTCTTTTCAGGTCCGAAATCAAAACTGTCAAGGTCAAAGAGTTCAACAGGATGTGCTGGAATGAGTGAATGTTTTGACTCATTGAACTTGACATTCAGTGTTTCTTCAACTATCTTGTTTCTGGAATTGAATATCTTATAGGCTTTTCTAATGGGAGAATAACCAAGAAAGTAACCTGAATCGACTTTAGCAGCAAACTTTGAAATAGAGTCTTTGATGTTGAGGATAAAGCATTGACACCCAAAAGCCCTGAAAAAGGAGATAAGGGGTTTGATACCATGAAGAATTTCATATGCAGTTTTGGAATGTCTTTTGGTGACAAGGAATCTATTTTGAACATAACAAGCTGTGTTGACTGCTACAGCCCAGAAATAAAGAGGTAAACCTGAATCAGCTAACATAGTTCTCGCTGCTTCAATCGATGTTCTATTCTTCCTTTCTACCACACCATTTTGTTCAGGAGTTCTGGGAACGCTGAATTGTCTAACAATCCCTTTAGACAAACAGAATTCATCCAGATTTTTGTTCCTGAACTCTGTCCCATTGTCACTTCTTATGACTTTGACAGAGAGAGAATACTGTTTCTCTACTTGTAGAATGAAGAATCTGATAATATCAGTTGCCTGATCCTTGGAAAATAAGAAGAAGACCCATGTGAATCTTGAGTAGTCATCAATAATGACCAAGAAGTACTTCTTCTTAGCAAGGCTCATGATTTTAACTAGCCTAAATAAGTCCATATGGGGTAGTTGAAGACATGCAGCTGTTTTTTATTCTTTAATAGACTTATAGGAGGACTTATGATGTTTTCCCTTAAGACATGACACACAGTGTTCTTTACACTGGTATACCTTCAAGGGTAGACCTCTGACCAAGCCCATTTTTGTGACTTTATTTATGGTTTTAAAGTTCACATGGCCAAGTCTCCTGTGCCAGAGATCTGTTTCAGAAGTTGATGCCTTTGAGAAGAAACAAGTAGTTTTGTTCAATACTTTGTCTTTTTCAATGTCCATTGCATAGACATTGCCACATCTTTTGGCAATCAGCAAAGTATGATCTTCAATGATCTTCTCTATCAACTTTTGGCCATCTGGTGAGATAATCTTGCAGGCAGTTTTGGTGAAAAAGGAAGAATATCCTTTATCACACATTTGTGACACACTCAGCAAGGTGTACTCCAAGTTTTCAACCAGATTGACCTTGTCAAACTGCATTTTTCCAGATGATACATTGCCATATCCTAGCACATATCCCTTGGCATTGTTCCCAAAGGACACAGATCTTTCTCTTTGACTTATGAAATTGTTAATCAGGTACCTGCATCTTGTCATGTGCATTGAGCCTCCACTATCAACATACCAAATACTATTTAGAACTCTGGAGACTCTCTGCACAAAGAGTAAATTAGTCAGTTTTGGGAACCCAAGCCATTTTGGCTTTGGGTTTACTCTTGAGGACCATTTTTAGAAATCCATGTCTTTTTGGCAATGGATTCATTTTTAAGAACAATGGTGGGACCTTGTTGAGGTACACCGTCAACTTTGGTCATCAGAAGTTTAACCATATTTATCAAATCTTTTACCTCAGCAGTTTGTGAAACTGCTGATGATTTTGGTCTAACTTCTGAAGAAGAATTTTGAGAAAAAGACTGTGGTTGAGATTTAGTCTTTCTCTGAGAAAAGGTGTTACTTGGTTGCTGTTTGATGTGATAAAAAAGTATTTTCAAAGTCTTGTTTGATTTGTTTTCCCACAACCAGTTGTAAAATCTTCTTGTTGTACTGATTTCCATTTCTATATCTACAAAATTCTGTTTTGTGGTTAAACAGACCACAAATTTCACATGGTTTTGCCTTTCCTTTCAAATTTTCAGGAGTTTTGGAAGGAAAAGTAATGACAGTTTTTGAATTAGGTCATCAGTAGTTTTCAGGGTCTCAACTCCTGATGTAGATGAAACTACTAATGACTCAATGTTAGTTGTTTTTACTTCTGCAGGACTTTCATTTTTAAGAAAGTTCTGATGAAAAGATGTGCAGTCTTTCATATTAGAAGTTTGAACTATTTTACTCCCATCATCAGCAGTTTTGGGAGTAAAATCAGTTGGTGATTCTATGTGATTGTACCCTATGCCAAACTTAACATTTGATGTAGTTTGTTTGTTAAGCAGCATTTGGTAACCTCTGCATGACTCCACCAAATTTTCACAATCAACCTTGGTGTCAACAAGCTCTTTTATGACATTTCCTAGGTTTTCTATCATGCTTTTTATCTGTGCTTAGGTTTCAATAGCATTATTTGTCAATTTAGAAATTTCTTTTGGCTTTGAAGCAAGTTTTCTTTCTAAATCACATTTCATTTGAGTATTTTTGCTTTCAAAGTCATTGGCTTTGCCCTGAAGATGCACATTGGTCTCTCTTATTAAAGCAAATGTTTCTTTGCATGATTTTGAGCAAAGTTTTAAAAGAGACTCTTTTGATACCTGATATAAGGCAACATTAGAAGAGCATCCCTCAAAAGCCATTAACGCAAAATTCTTTTTGCCATTATCAGGTTCTCCCCAGTTGATGTCAAAGACTTTGTTATCTGCATCTTGACTGCATTTAGATGTGTCAAAAGGAAGATTGCTCCAGTCAACATACCCATTTGTGAATAGACTTTGTTGAGTGGGTTGTTGAGCTCATGGAGGTTGCTGAGCAGCAAGAATGGAAGGCATCTGTTGTTGGCTCTGCTGTTGTTGAGCCGACATTTGTACATATTGTATTTGAGGCACATATTGGATTTGTGGAGCTTGTGCCTGTACAAAATGTGTCCTTCCCTGTGTTCCAAAATTTCTATTGTAACTAGGGTTTCATTGGTTTCCAGACTATGATTGGTATAGTATGTCCATTTCCTTTAAGTCGTCATTACTGAAATTTTTTAAATCATCCATTATAAAACACATGTTGTCAGTAGTTTGACAGTTTTCTTTATTGTCATAAGCTGGATATGACCTTTCTGATGAGATCCCAACAGTATGTCAATGTGGTCAAAAGATCCAAAATCATTAGAACAAGATGGTGAGTCTTGTCCCAAAAGTGTTGTGCTACCTGGAATATAGTCATCAGCAGTTTTACCAGAGTTTTGTAACTTCTTCTTTTGATTGATTTCTCTCTCAAAAGTTAGTAATCTCCCATGTAATTTTGTAAGTGCGAGGGAGTCAAAATCTGGTCCTGAACTGAGAACTATATAGTAAGTTTCCCGTTTTTTCTGGTAAAGATCTTAAAAATCTTTCAAATTGTTGTGTTAAAGTCTCCCCACTAACATGAGTAAAGGTTTCATATTGTTGAGCAATAATTTCTCTGGTGTTGGCAATCACCTCATCAGTTCCTCCAAACTGTTCTTTTAGAAAATCCCATAGCTCTTTGGCACTTTCACAATGTAAAAGTCCAGCAATATATTTCATTTGGGAGAGCCATTTCCTACATAGAGAATGCCTTAGCATTAAGCTCAAGTTTTAGGAAATCTTCATCAGTGTAGTCTTTTGGTTCTTTTGGTCTTTCTACTTTAGTTTCTGGATCAGTTATTACTGGTTTATGGGGTCCATACCTGACAGATCTCCAACATCCAGTATTTGTTTGAGATAAAGTGTGTGCCAACCTCTTTTGCCAGATATTTTATTCATTTCTGACTAGCATAGGAGGTTTATTGGCAGATCCAGTATTATAAGGGTCAATTTTTAAGAAATTTGATTTATCAATGGTTTCTTAAAGTGATGGATGTTTAAAAAACTGAACTAGTATCCTTTATTGAATATCAATAAGAGTCTGTGTCTGATTCTCAATTTGTTAGATTGATATTTGATCAGATGTACCAGTGCTCTGATACCAATTGTTGGATCAATTTCTTTGTTTAACAGTTCTTATTATGAACACTGTTTAAGATCTATCAAAGTAAATTGCACAGCGGAATAAATGTAAGTGTTCAAGTTAAAGTTTCACTTTTAACAGGAGTTATTACTCTCCCTTGATCTTTGAACTTAAAGCAGTAAATGAGAACCAAAACAGTTAATGAATATAATAGTAAATGCTTCAAATGATTCTCAATATATTAGAAATATTAACTACACATGGACTGTCTAAAATAGTGGGGTGAACCCATCTATTTATAGACTGTTAGGATACGTATATGAGAAGTATTGAAGCAATATAATAATACTAATACTACAACAGGTTGTAGCATTGGTACTTGTACAAAGACTTTAACAAAAGTAATATATAATACTAAACTACTGAAGTATAAGGCGGTGGGAAGCTTCCAACAGAACAACTGATGAGTGAAAAACTTTTGATGAGTATTCTTCAGAAGTTTGGTCTTCAGTAGTTCTTCAGAGAAGTTGTCTGGTTTGTCTTCAGAACTTCTAAACATTACTCTTAAGCACTTGTCTTTAGCTTCTCCAGTACTTGTAATCTTCTTCTTCAGCAGTTCCCTATACTTATCAAAATATTGCAGAATCTGATTAAGACTAAGGTATGAAAAGTGGCTTTGTCAATTCTTTTTGTCCTTACAGTTTGAAAGTTGTGTACGTAGATGTGGAGTATGTAGAGGGTCCTGGAAATCTTGAGGTAATCTTTACTGTAGTAGTAACATTTGGTTTTGATTTCATTTGATTTTTAGGAATGGATTGCTTCTTGTAGAGATGCAGATCCTGATAAGTTGGGGATGAGATACGTAGGACGCTAAACCATCCGCCCATGGCCTCCTAGTTGTTCAAATGCATGTTTTAGCATTGGTGGTTCAGTAGACGCCTGGTGGTGCGATGCTTGGTGGGAAGGTGTCGTAGTAGCCACCACCATCCCAGCTAATGATACTTTGTGTGTTTACTTTCCTAGTATACTTCTGCTACTACTATGATTCTTTAACCAATGGAATCTTGAAAGAAAGTTGAATTGGTTTTTGAAGGTGAAAAGAGATTTTAAAATTGTGAAAAGAAGAACCTTAGAAGCTCGAAAGATTGGGTTGGTAACAAGTGGCTAGAAATAAAGCTAAATCCTAATATACTAAATGTCCTGAATCTCCAAACCTTATCTGCAGTGGACACTAACGATGCTACTTCTTCACAAAAGGAGGAAGCTGCAACCGAATGAAGTCTTTTTTTTACTAGTAAGCGTAGGAAGCTCCATGTCTATTTTGTCGCATATCCAGCTTGCAATTAAGATTCTATAGATTTAATAATGGTATGGTTCGGACCTTGTTAATGAGTATTGATGCATGACGCTAACCCACACGAACCCAAAATTCAATTTAGACACGAATTCGAAGGCAAGTCATGTATTCATGAGAAGGCCTGTATAAGCAATTACATCTAAAAGTTGAAAATACAAATACAAAGAAAAACATCAAAAATCTAAAAATGCACACCTATGTTTGAGAATTGAGATGTATCTAAGATACGATGTAACAAGATGGTCAACCTCATTGTGTGAATACTGAATAGATCAAGAGATCATCAATAAACACCATAACTGATTGATCAAAGATTTGTCTAATATACGCGATTCATAAGGCCCATAAATGCTTTTGAGCATATGTCACCACCACTACCGCTATGGTTGCGGAAGTGTTGGGGTTGTACTCATCCGAATCATGCACAACATACAAACAAATGTTCATAGTTAGGGTTTTAGTTTGTTGTTTTCGTTGTTTATATATATGGTCCTAGTAATTTTATTGTTGATCCTAATGAAATCAAAAAATTCTCCAAGTTCGCTTTCAATTCACATCATATGCCAATATGGAAAACGGTATTGAAAAAAGATGGAGTGGGGAAGTTGCATTGACACTGTGAGGGGTATCGCGTGGGAGCGCAGCTGCATGGCCTTTTGTACCCTGGTGACTTGGGATCGGAGAATGGGAGATTACAAACCCATTTTGGGTTTTAAAAACCAACTCTGTTGCCATTCAAAAGGAGGTTGCCCGTTTACTTACCATTCTATTGTAGTTAGTTCTATGATTATATATGTAAGGTCAAAGTTATAGGTTTACGTTTGTTTTAGTTTGACAGGCTTAGTTTGTTGGACTCTTATAGTGTTCGGGTTGAGAATGGGTGAACGAACTAGGTTCGACCCACTATGTAAAACCACCTCCTATGTGTTATAAATAGGAGGTTGGTCTTTGTTATTATGGTTGATTGCTTTTGTTACTTTCTAGTGTTTTGTGCGATCCTTGTACTAGACGAGTTTATCTCGTGTGCAAGTTAATAACAATTCAATCAGTTTATGTTCTTGTGTGAACCTTACATTAGTTTTTTGCACTTGCGTTTGGTTTGAGCGATTTAATGAGAATTTCGGGACTTACAATTGGTATCAGAGCCATTGAAGTTATTTAAGGGCTCAGTTTGATATCACTCGGCAACAAGAAGATTAACAAATCAGAAGTTTCAATCAAAGGTAGTTTCTTTTACTTTGTTTTGATTTGTTTAAATTAACATATTTTGGTGTGTTGGTGTTTGTTTTGATTACAGGATTAATCGGTTTTGGTTGTGGAAGAACAACAAATTTTTGTTACAAATTTGATGTTTGATCGAATTTGGCAAAAATCTTTGTGTTAACTTGAATTTTGGGAGTTTGGTTGCAAAAGATTTGGAAGGGATTCGAAATTTTGGCAGCAAAATCTACTTCAATATTTTCGGATCTCATCAACCAACCTTTGGACGTGTGCGACCTAAATATCAATTGTACGACCCTTGGTTGTTTGCCTTCCAAGTGTAGGATAGGTTTCTCTGTCGAACACTACACAAGAACTTAGATTCTGGGTTTTAATGTGTGTGATGGCGAAAACAACACACGCGTGCGTGATAGTCGGTTAGAAACACAAACAATAATGTTTATGACACAATAAGGATTCGAACACAATTTTGGCACAACTTCACCATTGATTAATAATCAGTTCAAAAAGTTACAAACAAGGAGGCTAAGGGAAGTAATATGCATTTACAACTTCTTCTCACAGCATGGCCAGACCTACTCTTTAAGGAATGGGGCACTGTTTCACAACACAACTTGGTATTGGGGAGAAATCCCCTCTCACTATGACAAGGCTACTGGTGTTGCATTTTGCGTGAATGTATTGTGTTCTACCCAGTATTGTAAGAATCTCTAGGCGCTAGTCGGGCGGTGAAGTACCGACTGACGATTAATCAGGATTAGTAGGTATTAATAGGATTTAGATTTTATATGCAGTTTTTTGTTTTAGTGTATACACACGCATTTTATATGTAGTTTTTTTAAGTAGACATGTTTTAACCCCTTCCTCAACGCATATCTTTAAATATCTAAAATTAATCGCCATAATTTACAGATTATGGTTGGAAACTAACCGAAATTTACAGATTTTGACCGGAATTTGGCCGAATATAGATTTGCGAGGCGTGTTGTTTTTTTTCATTGTTAAATTAAAGATGCATACCAACAATATAGATTTTATAATGTCCTTGGAGTTGGTGATCACAGGAAGTTAATGGCGTCCAAAAACAAGCCCCAAACAAGTAATGACCGAATTTGGTGGTCAATAATTTTTAAAATTGGAATAAGTCCAACTGCAACGGGAATT
This sequence comes from Ambrosia trifida, assembly GCA_028751855.1. NCBI lineage: Eukaryota > Viridiplantae > Streptophyta > Magnoliopsida > Asterales > Asteraceae > Ambrosia > Ambrosia trifida. Next base: position 1,600,219 of record CM054125.1, read on the forward strand.
GAGAGTGAGTGGTAAGCAGTAAGATTATGATATTTGTATCTGCAACTGCAACTACTTTGGAATTAATATAGATGGCCTTCAAATTCAAATGACTTAGAGTGTGTCTGGGGTTGAGTTTTGAAATGGATTTTTAAGCTAGCAAAACGCAATAACATAAAAGCAGCTCCACCCCTACTGTAGCAAAACGCATAATCAGTTTTCAAAAAGCAATCCCAAACACCCTCTTTAGTTTGTTTGTTTAAACAAGTTATAGATCAATCTGTGAAATAAAGCAATGTTTGCCATATTTAAACTTAATTCTCATTTATGAAGATCCTGTCAAATTGATAAAATCAAAATTGGTATATGTATAATTTATTTATTTTCTAGATTGAGAGTGCTTTTACTATAAATTATATGTATCCTGTTATTTTTAAAGACTAAAGGTTGAGACTTGAAAATATATAGTTTGTGTTTTGAACTGAAGATTATAACTAAAAAATTATAATAATAGATATAAGAAGAGATAACATAAAAAATTATAACTAGCTAGGAGAATAGATTAACATTAATGATCATATCTGAAAACATACACAGGCCGGCCACATACATTGTTGTAATAATAATAATAATAATAAGGTGCATGGTTTCATGCAGATCGATCATAGAAACCATGAACCAGAATTGAAGCGCGCAGAGGGCTAGCTATATTATGAATATTCTATATGCTTAATTTGATGTGGTAGGTAGGCAGCTAGCTAGAGATGAAGAGTAGTATCAACATCAGTGTCGACATTAATACTCACATTTTTTATTAAGGATGGAGGAGGGGCAAGCCAAGATGGGTTGGTGTTTTGGAGGTTGATGTCCCAGTCCCAGTATGTGTTAACACATTGCTGCCGCTGCTTCTTCATTTGCGAACTCGGCCACAGGGAGAGGGAGAGCGTGAGCAAATCATGAGAGTGTTTTGGGGATGAAATCAGCTTCAGAAGCGCTGATGATCTTTCTTCTCTCATCTCTTTCACCTTCTCCAGTCGTCTAAACCTCTCTTGCAACATGCCAATGGAGGAACAAGCCACCTTTTCGTCACTCTTTGCCCTCATCACCATTCTGCACTACCGTCAACCACTGCTAGCTGTAGCCTTGATTATTAACATACTACTTCAACTTCCTGCCCTTTATATAGGCCGCCTAAATATATACATAAAAAAAACCTTTCTTATTTAATATATACTTCAAATTTATAATATAATAATAATAATAATAATGTCATCATCATCATCCTAGTCACTTTTACGTATGTGTAATTCAGTTTTACAACTGATTTTTTTCAGTACATATACATATTCGTGTGTGTAAGAGACAGAACATATAGTTATATGAATTTATATATGTAGATTCACTAGTATTATTATGAAAAAGGCAGTATATTATATAAAATTTACATATGTGTAAGTTTCTATCACTTACACATGTATACAAAACTTGTTAAGGGCTATTTAGAGATGAAAAAGGAATTGCTGAAAAGTTAAATCATTTAATATCCTACATTTATATATTTTGTCATAATAAATAATGATGATTTTGATTGATTTCTCGTGAATGCTTACAATACTTAGATTATGTATGTATCATTGGGGTTGGTGGTTCAATAGCAATGCAAAGTCTTTTAAAACAATTAAATATGAGATTTTAGATTCAAGTCTTAAAATGAGTAAGAAATTCACCGTTAAATTTTTTTTGAGTATGCATGTATATAATTTTGGTGTTAACTTGTTTTCAAACCACGACTTAGTTTTTGGAGTTTAATAAAGCTTAATATAGATGTTTAATTATGTTGGTTTAACGCTCGTTTACTTCATGTCAAAAGTGTCAAAAAATTGTTTATACGTAGGAGATACGTGGCAAATTGTGATGTGTTAGTTTTGTAAGAAATGTGTAGAAAGTTGCATAGGAAACGGGTTTTCTACGAGGTGTTTTGCTACATCGCAAATGCGTTGTAAAACGCTATCCGTGACACATTTTCTAAAGAAATTGGTTTAGGAAATTTAAGATTTTCTAGTAGCGGGTGACATAGCATGTTAGTCGGGGTTGCATACCACTCCCTCATGTTAATAGGTATTGGGTGTTAAAGAGGTTATAACTAAATTTTTTTTTTTTTTTTTTTTTTTTTTTTTTTGCAATTTAAGGGTTTCTTTCATTAAAACAAAAAAACGAAAGTTACATCATAATAGAAGGTAGACGGACAACAAGTTGCGCCGCCACCCTTTTCTTTTAAACAAAAAACCACTAAAAATAAGGGTATGTGGAGTTAACATGATTTAACCAATTGCTTTGGGTGAAGTAGAGCGAGATAGGGAAAAACGGGTGATATACTACCCAAGGATTCATGGAACTACCAACCAGCTTTCCGGCCTTTGTATTAATTATTTTATTTTGTTGGGGGAATGAATCAATTCAATTCTCATGAGTCACAGAGTTTTCAACATCATATCAAATGAATGGCCTACTGAAAAGTGTGTTATAAAAGCATGCAGATTCTTACAATATATAAGTGATTATATTAATAATACTTGACATCTAATTATATACTTGTATGTACGTATGTATGAAGTGATATGATATTATTCCTCCAGTGAAGAATGAGTGAAAAAGATAAAAGAAAGGAAATGAGGAGGTTAGGAGTTCAAGCCATATTTAAAAGAGAATGTAAAAAATGGTGTAATAAAAGGGTGTAAGAAGAGGTAAAAAATGGGATGAAATTAGCTTTAAAAAAAAAAAGAAATTGTGAGGTAAGTGATAAGATTCAAAGCATAAAACAACACAGAGGCCAATCTAGGAGTACTTGTTAGATCTAGTCTAACTAATGTGAGAATTGAAGGCTAAAATGAGAAAAAGGGTTTCGCAGAAAGTCCAAAAAAGGAGTTTAGAAGATAGCGAATGGAAGGGTGCTTTTGGAGGAATATGAATATAATAGGCAGGGGGCATGTCCCCTCACAACACCAAAAAAGATAATAATTACCTTACCCTAAGGCGCCCTCTTTTCATGGACACTAATCGCTTCGCATTTTTTCAATCATCATTCCAATATCCCTTTTCTGCTTCTTCCACCATTCTATATTTAATGGCATCATAAAAGTTAATCCCTTCTTCATTATACCATGTAATAGACATTATAGAGGCATAAATAAACATAATAATGTCCCTAACACCGTCCTCTTAGGCATTATATGAGCATAAATAGGGATGAACATTTTTAGTATAATGCCCAAATAAGATTAAAAAAAATGAAATGTAATAACTAAAAAGGGCATTAAGTGGCTTTAAAAACACCGTCCCCCTTAGGCATTATATGTAGGGCTGCAAACGAACCGAACGAACACGAACAAGATTTTCTGTTTGTGTTCATTTGTTAAGAAAACACTTGTGTTTGTGTCCGTTTGTTAATTTTGTTCATAATGCACACGAACATTAATGAACATAAATAAGTGTTCATGAACACAAACGAACACAACCAAGTGTTCACGGACAGAAACAAACACTAACGGACACATATTAACTTTCGAATAAGATCGAATTCACACACATTAAGACATTAGCTATATCCGTCTGAAATATAATCTACTTTTCCAAACATACTTAGTACTTAACATAATATTAGTAAACATAATAAAGTAGTGTCTCAAAAACTAAGTTCGCAATTGAGGGGATGGAGGAGGGCGTCAGAGGTGGATGGTAGAGGGCGTCGAAGGTACAAGGCATCAGAACTGAAACGTGAAAACATAATGAACTTGGATACTAAAATTAATGTGATATAGTAGTATATTTATCTCACATATACTATTTATTTTTTATTCGGATAAGATAAATAAAAATATACAAGAATATAAAAATTTATAAAAAATAAAACCCTAATAACTATCAACACAAACGAACATTAACGAACACGTTACCAAACGTTCACGAACATAAACACACGAACGCGCCGTCTGTTCATGTTCGTTTGTTTAACTAAACGAACGAATGTTTTTGTTTTTGTTCGTTCATTTATTAAACGAACGAACACAAACGAATTTCCCGCCGAACAGTTCATGAACTGTTCGCTGAAAGTTCAGTTTGTTTGCAGCCCTAATTATATGAGCATGAAGAGAGCGGGGCATTTCTAGTATAATGCCCAAATAAGATAAAAAATTATGGAAAACAATAACTAAAAAGGGCATTAAGTGGCTTTAACCATTACACATTTTAAGGGGCCTTATGAGAATGATGTGGCAGAAAATGCCCCTTAAAGGGCATCACCCATTACTTATGGTCTTATTAGTTAGGATGTATAATTCTTTAGGGGAAATGGAATCTAATAATCCCAACTTTGGGGAGTTGGAAGGCAGCAGTCCCAACTTGCAACTTGTACCACAGCAGTCCCAACTTGTCAACTATTTAACTTGGTTGGTCCCAGACTAACTGAGGTTAACTTTTTCTGTTAAATGCCACGTGGGCATCCCACGTGGCAGTCCTACGTGGCAAAATCTGTCCAGTTGGCAAAAAAACGTGGGTCCCACTTGTTTTTCAATTAAAAAAAATCTATTAATTATTTAAAAAAAATCTTTAAATAATAATAAAAAAGAATTTATATATATATATATATATATATATATATATACCCCAACATCTTCATCATCTTCACCACAACAACTACCTGCCACCACCGTCCACCACCACCATCTCCGACGACACCACAAACACCACCACCACCCTCCCTCCTCCTCCTCCTCTGTTGACCCGACTCTTGACCCGAACCTTGTGTCAACAACCAACCATCCTCTGTAGCCACCGCCAACTGAACCACAACCACCATCAACAATAATCCCTCGTCACCATCAACAATAATCCCTCGTCACCATCAACCACCGCCACCGCCGCCATCTGAACCACAACCACCATCAACAATAATCCCTCGTCACCATCAACAATAATCCCTCGTCACCTCTCCAGATCTGAACCAAAACAACCATCTCCAACTCTAATTGTGCCCTTAACTGAGACCTTAATTAAAACCCTAACCTGGACAATCGTCACCGGCGTCATACGTCACCACCTGAACCCACCATTCTTCTCAGCTTCCGAGTCCAAAAGTGTCGGCCGATGGCTCCCCTCCTTCGATCTCCTCCTTCTTCCTCTAGTTCCCCCTTTACAATTGTTTTTCTCTCTCTCTCTTTCTCTCTCTCTCTCTCTCTCTCTCTCTCTCTCTCCTCCACTACTTCTCGTCTCTAGATAAAGGGGGTGTGGGGTCGGTTGTCGTCGGAGGCCACCGTAGATGGTGGTTGCCGGAGACCCTACTCCTCTCTCCTCTGTTACTCTATCTCTCTCTCTCTCTCTCTCTCTCTCTCTCTCTCTCTCTCTCTCTCTCTTTCTCTCTTTCTCTCTGTGTTTATATGTGTATATAGACATAGATTGGTATAATATATATATATATATATATATATATATATATATTAAATAAAAAGACAAAGACAAAGACACATGTTCATTGTAGGGCCCACGTTTTTTTTTGCCAAGTGGGACAGATTTTGCCACATGGACTGCCACGTAGGATGCCTACGTGGCACTTAACTGGAAAAACTAACTGAGGTTAGTCTGGGACCAACCAAATAAAATGGTTGACAAGTTGGGACTGCTGTGGTACAAGTTGCAAGTTGGGACTGCTGCCTTCCAACCCCCCAAAGTTGGGATTATTAGATTCCATTTCCCCAATTCTTTATAAGGGAGATTTCACACGGCCACGTCATTTGTACTCTAAAGTAGTCTAAACACTGAAAACTATTAACACATGTTGGACCGGGACTATAGTACAAATCGCTCCTGATTAACCCTTTGAGACGTCAAACATAAACATGAATAATTAAACAATACGAGTGTGATATCCATAATCATTCTTTATTGATTGATAAACGAATCGACGCGGATTCTTCATACATACACACACACACACATACATACGTTGTTGAATGGTTAGCCGGCCTAATGTGAGCTCAACCTCAGGCTCCTCAGGCCAACCTAGACTAGACCACACAAAGTAGTCGTCTCCTGAGAGCCTGCTGCAACTCTCTCTGCAGAAACCCTAAATCGAACATATATATATATATATATATATATATATATATATATATATATATAGGATGGATAAAATGAAAACCCTCTTGAGTTGAGAAAACCTTTGAAAACCCATGTAAAAAAAACATTATTTTTTATGAAAAAATAACCAATTTAAATACATGTTTTTAAGCAATTTTGGCAAATTAAAAAAACGCTGATGGGATTTTTATTAAAAAAAATAAACAAAGTTGCGCTGAAAACATATGTTTTCAGCAACTATATTTATTTTATTTTTTAAATCCCGTCGGCGCTTTTTTAGCCCAAAACACTTAAAAACATGTATTTTATATTGGTTATTTTTTCAAAAAGAAAATAATGTTTTTTTACATGAGTTTTCAAAGGTTTTTATTTTATACTTGACCTATATATATAGTGGAGAGTTCAAATGAGAAGAAAAAGTATTATAAGAATAAAAAGAACAAATTTAAACCAATACGAATTATCCATATAATAATTGTACTTAATGTTAAATAAATAATAAGTTTTTTGTAACCTCCCTAAACTGGTTAAATAAATAAAACACATAATTCAATTTCAAAATATGTTCTTTCATATCAATCCTAATTTACAGTGAAGGGTGATTTCGATATGTGTAGGACAAATGTAGGTTGAATCTCTATATGTGTAGGATTAATGTATGATAATCTCGATATGTGTAGGATAAACGCGTGATAATTTCGATATATTTAGGATGGATTTTCATATGTGTAGGACGAAATTTGCTAATGTGTAGGATAAAATATTAATGACTAATTAATTAGAGAGATAATAGTTAATGTAATAAGAGTTAAAGTATTAACGTGTCGTTTCTTCTTTTTTTTTCACATTAAGTTTCTTCTCATTTGATCCTCCCCTAGATGATGGTTCATTTCAGAAGAGGTTTTAATGCGAGAAGTGCGAGAAGAAGATTAATAATTCATTATATCACTTTTAAAAAAAAAATATGAACTCAAGAAAATTGTTGAAATGTGTTGTTTATTCATCTATCTTGAAAATAAAACAAATATATGAACCAATTTCATTAATTTATATAACCTACAAATGTACAAATTTTGTGTAAGTACATTACCTACGCATAATCTAACACATGTGTAGGAAAAATGTTTAAACCTTAAAAAAAACATTTGATTGCATAATTTAATGAGTTTTTGTATATATGACATAAACAAAGATATAAAAAAAAGTTTTAACTTCAAAAATATATGAACCATTACTAATAAAAAGTAAGATTTAGGTTTCTTCTCGCACTAAAACACCCTTCTGAAAATAACCTTACATTATATATATATATATATATATATATATATATATGGAGAAAGTGAATATGGTGTTGTTGCACATGTAACCATACATGCGCGGCCAATGAAAACTATGTAGTTTTGGTAAATTTCAATTAAAAAAAATCATTTTTCAAATTAGTTTCCATGATTATCTGAGTATCCAAACGAAAAACTAGTTTTCCTTGAAAATTAATTTGGACTTTTTCCTTCCCTAACTTTTCTGCAACAGATTCGTTTATCAAAATGATAATGGAGACTACTCGACCCAATCCCCATTAGTAGCCATGGCCCATAGCCTCAGTATTCTAAGCTTCTTACATTTCTTCTCTTGTTTTTCTTTGTTTACAAACGTGCAAAATCTTCAATCCTACTTCTTCATATATTGTTTTCGAAACAATCAAGGTTAATAGTTTGTTTTCAAAATTTGAACTGATTAGATGTTTGTTCTTATCACAACTTCTCCTTAAACACATTCGTTCTATACTAGTCCATATTCTCATATATCCTTAATTGCATAGCAACGGTCACAAACTTACACTAACCATAAATAAAACAAAATACGTTACAAAGTAAAAATAAATCATAAAAAAGAAATTGGGAATTGGTTTTTTAATAACCTAAACTACTTGAAATTAGGCGTTGACACCTCAAACTAAAAAATTGGCCATATATAACCTGTACTATTAACCTATTGGATTCTGACACTCAATTTGGGTTAAGTCATCAACCTAGTTAGATTAAGGGTGCCACGTCAGCATGCCATTCCAGATTGTGGGTGCCACGCAGCAAAAACACTAACTAGGTTAGTGACTTAATCGAACCTTAATTGAAGGTTAATTCGTGAATAACCTTAAACCTTAATCGAAGGCTAATCCGTGAATAAACTTGAACCATAATCGAAGGTTAATCCATGAATAAAATTGAACCTGAATCGAAGGTTAATTCGTGAATAAAATCGAACCTCAACCGAAGGTTAATCCGTGAATAAACTCAAACCATAATCGAAGGTTAATCTGTGAATAAACTTGAACCTTAATTGAAGGTCAATTCGTGAGCAAACTTGAACGTTATTCGGAGGTTAATCAGTGAATAAAATTGAACCTTAATCAAAGCTTATTTCATAAGTAAAAATAGAACCTTGATCGAAGGCTAAATCATAAGCGAACTTGAACCTTGTTTGAATGTTAAATCTTAAGAAACTTGAACCATATCGAAGGTTAAGCCGTAAGTTGTTGGATCAGTAATGCTCTTGATGTTTTGCTTGCTAGTGAACACTTATGTGTTTAGCAAGTTCAATCAGATTTGCACAGCGGAATAAGCAAGTAAAGTTACACTATCAACTGGAGTTATTACTCCCCCTTGATGTTTGAAAACTAAAGACAAGTTTAATGAGAATCTAAGTATTGAATGTGAATGATAATAAATACTCAAACAGATTCTTTGTAAATGAAATGGAAATAACAATAATAAGCTTTGAAGGATTTCAGTTTCAATTAAAATCGATGTCTAAAACAGAGGGATGAACCCATCTATTTATAGACTTACAAATACATGAACCTTGCCAAAAAGCAAGTCTGCAACAAGTTGCATTCTTGGAACTTGTACAAAAAGATAAAGTAATAATAAACAAATAAACTACTGAAACATAAGGGTGGTGGAAAGATTCTATTACAAGTGCTGATGAATGACAAACTACTGATGAGTAGTTTGTCTTCAGTAGTTCTTTAGTTGACTTGTCTGGTTTGACTTCAGAACTTCTGATACTTCTTCTTCAGTACTTGTTGAATCCTTCTTCAGTACTTTTGACTTCTTTCTCCAGTAGTTCTATACTTAGAATATTTTGCAGAAGTATGAATTAGACTAAGGTTTGCAAAAGTGGTTTCCTCAATCCTTTTTGTCCTAACAATATCCCCCTGGATTGATGAAGCCAAAACCTTATCTAATTCTTTATTGTTGTTTTATTCTGTCATTCACAATCTTCCATATTTCCTTGAACATGGAATTCTTCAGTTGATTCAGCTGTTCATCAGTGAGAGATCCTTTTTGAGGTTCTAGATGTTGAATTGTAAGCAAGTCCTGAGTTGATAGATTCTTTAGTTCATTCATGGATTTGTAGGCCTTGCTTGTAAGATCTCTTCTTGTCACCAATGCTGAGTTGGAATCAGTAAAGGACCATCTGATGATCAACACTTTAGATCTGTCAAAATCTGAAGTATAGGGAACCATGCTGGATCCCTGGGATGTTCCTGAGTGTTGGATGTTTTCTTCTTCAGTGACTCTCAGGTGGGATTCACTTCTGTCTTCTGTTTGCACCACATTAGGTAATTTAAAAGTAGATCAATGATATTCAGTAACTACCTTTGTGTGCAGCTTATCAGTTATAGTTTTCTGGATTTGGTAAGCAAATGTTGAAGGATCCCTAAACTGTGTTATCAGAGGCTTTTTTTCAATATCAAAGTCTCCATGTACAACTATGTTGCCTTCTAGCAACACCATCTTGAAGTCAGTCTTTGTATTGTCCTCTGGCTTTCTTTTGGTAGCTGGTCTTTGTTTGACACCAGAAGTTCTAACTACTGAAGTTGATCCTTCAGAAGTTTTGAACTTCTCTGGATTTGCAGCCTTAGCAGCCTTGTATTTCTTGTATGTGTCCAGTAGTTTCTCTTCTCTCCACTTTGACACTGAGGCTTTTGAACCATAGTCATTAGCTACCAGTTCTTCAATTATCTTTGCTCTCTTGGCTTTTCTATCCTTCTCTGTTGCAAGTTTGTCAGCAACAATTTGAGCTCTTTTGGTTAGCTCATCCATTGAGAGCACTTTGAGTGAATAGGCTTTTGTTTTGCTGTTCTTTGTGATGAAAGACACCAGTTGTTGTCTTTTGTCTTCTTCAACAACCTTTTCAATCTTGGCTTGCCTATTCAGCTCTGCTTCATAAGCTTGAAGTTTATCATTGAAGCTCATGTCTTCCCTTGCTTCCAAACTGTTCCAGATCTCATCCTCCTTAGCCTTTCTTTTGGCTGCAAGTAAACTCTTCTCTAGTAATTCTTTAGACTCTGAAATTGGAGAAGGGTTCAGCATAGTCATTGTTGTTGTTGTAGGCCTTGGAATAGGAGTTGGTTGTTGTTGTTCAGTTGGTTTGGAAGGCTCTTCAGTTGTTTGTATGCTGGAAGTGTTAACTGCTGAAGTGTTGATAGAAGTATCAACTACTTAAGGATTGTATTCAGTACTTTCTGATTCTTCAGAAGTTTCTTCATTATGGGCTTGGGAAGGTTCAGCTTCAACATCAGTTGTAGAAACAAGCCTTTCTTGATCTTCTTTTTGTTTCTTGGCTTTTTCTAGCAGTTCTTGTTGTTGTAGAGCCACTCTTGCCTTTATCCTAGCTTTTAGTGACTCCTTTGGTTCCTTAATCTTCTCCCCCTTTTTGGCTTCATCCACTTCTGGAAGCCTGCCAAGTTGAGAAGTTCTACTAGTGAGTTCAGCAAGCTGTCTTGAGTTGTTATCAATCTTGTTGGACAACTCACCAAGTTTCTTGTTAATCACCTGAAATTGAGTTTTGGTTGACAACTCCAAAGCAGTTGTGAAAGATTTGAGGTGATTGGCAATGAGGGTGTTCATCAACTGGTATAGGGGACCATCTGGGCTGCATAATTGGTTCAGATCTATGCTTGATGACCCAGGGAATTGGGTAGGCATTTTTAGTGAGGGTGTGTTTTTGGGTGATCTTCATGTTGTACAGAAGATGCCACTATAGGGGAATCAGGGATCAAGTGGACTTTAACCTGATCTGGTGTGACCAGCTCTTTGAGCTTAGAGACACCAAATGCAGGACCTTCACTAGCAGCCGTCAATTCATGTTTGGTGGAGTGTGAATCATCATCCAAATCAATGGAATCATCCAAATCAATGGAATCATCTGAATCCCTGATTACATCCTCAATGAGGACAGTATCAGTTATATCATGAGCTGGGCCCAACCCAGTTGTCTCATGTACCTCTTGTTCTTGGTTTAGAGGATTTTCTACCTCAGACATGAAGCCTTCATCAGTAGTTTCCACAAATGAGGTATTGGAAATGTTACTTCTGTCCTCAGATCCACCACTGGGTGGTAAATGAGTAGTAGCAGCCTCAAATGTACCTAAGGTCTCTAAGTTTGGGCTTAGAAACCCTGGTTCATCCTCATCTCTTGGGTTAGGGCTATGGACATCCACATTCATGTCAAAATCTGAAGGTATGTCCCCTGTTTGATGTGGTTGTTGGGGACTGGCATGTTCTAATGGGATGGTCTCTTTTAGCCCAGAGAGAAGTTTGGCAATTTCTATGGTTTCAGGTTCAGAAGTTTGTGGTAAAGGTTCAGCAGTTTGGGGTAAAGGTTCAGCAGTTTCAAAAGAAGAGTCAATTGGGATTGTTTTCTTAAATTTCTTTCTTTTGAAGAGAATTGTGATTGGTCCTCTTGTGGGGGTTTGAGATGGATGAGACTGAGAGGATGTTTCAATCACATCTTTATCAAGTGCAGATTGCACATTGGCAAGTTCAGGCATCTCAACCTCCTGAACTGCCTTTATTTTAAGGCTGGTGGGTTTTGGTTTTTGTTGTTTTGGTTTCTTGGCCTTTTTGGGTGAGGGTTTGGAAGATGAGGGTTCCATGGGGACTGTTGTGTGTTCCCCTTGGTCATCTTCTGGCCAGGCAGCCGGTTTATTGTGCCTAGAGTATGCTTGTGAGGTTAATGGGTTTAAAACAATTGTTTTACCCACAAGCACCCCTTCTCCAAGTTCTTTTATTATGCATTGCATAATGAACCTTGGATACAACAAAAACTTCTTTTTAGAATTGAGGTGATGCAACACCAACTCATTAAAGAAAATGGTTGATGCCGTGAATTTTGTTTCATTCACAATGGAATGAAAAATAGGTTGAAAAGTAGAGGGCATCTGATCATAAGATCTAGTTTTTGGACTCAAGCACATGATTATGTAATGAAACAAAAGTTTATATTTTGGTTCAAAAAATTTCTTGAAAATGGTTTCATGTGAGAAAATACCTTGGTAACCACACTCTGTCATAGTCAGATGAATTTCAGAGTTTGAAAATTGATCTGGGGCATCCACATCATCTAGACCCAGTCTAATCCCCAAAGTTGCTGGTGTGATTGCCATTGTTCTCCCTTGGATGGTTGAATTGAGGGAGATCACTTGATCATTCACTGTCTCCGCATTCGCCCAGAACTCATTTAGAGTTTCAGTGTGGATTGGAGGATCAATGGTGAGGGCAGTGAAGTATTGGGATTTAACGACCAAATCAATGATTTCTTCGTATTGGGACCAGGCTTCATGTTTCTCAAAGTAGCCTCTTTGATTGTGTCCCTGTTTTAGTGTAAGAGCCATGTGGTTTGTGTGTGGGTCGATCGAACAGTGTTCTTGTTTGCAGGTTTAGGGTTTGAGAGTGTTTTTGAGAGAGAAGGAGGGAATTTTGCTTTTTGAAAGGATAAGTGTTGGAAAAGGTGTTTACAAGGCAAAGCCAATGACTCAGAGAGAAAATATACTCAAATTAAATGTGATTTAGAAAGAAAACTTGCTGCAAAATCAAAAGAAAATTCTAAATTGACAAATAATGCTATTGAAACCCAAGCACAACTTAAAATCACGATAGAAGACCTAGGAAATGTCAGAAAAGAGCTTGCTGACACCAAGGTTGAATGTGAGAAATGGGTTGAATCATGTAAAGGGTACCAACTGCTGCTTAACAAACAAAGTGCATCAAATGTTAGGTTTGGCATAGGGTACAATCACACTGAAACACCAACTGATTTTTCTCCCAAAACCACTAATGATGGGAGAAGAATAGTTCAAAATCAAACTTCTGAAGAAAAAGAATGCACATCTTTTCATGAAAACTTTCTAAAAATTGAAAAAGAAAGTTCTTCAGAAGTACTAATCAAATCTGACTTTAAGCCATCAGTAGTTTCATCTACATCAGGAGTTGAGAACCTGAAAACTACTGATGACCTAAATCAAATCAAGACTGTCAGAAATCTGCCTTTAAATGAAAAAGAAAAGGCAAAAGAATGTGAAATTTGTGGTTTGTTTAACCACAAAACAAAATTTTGTAGATATAGAAAAGGAAATCAGTATAACAAGAAAATTTCACAACTGGTTGTGGGAAAACAACTCAAAAATGATTTTGAAGAAACTTTCTTTCCCAACAAACAACAACCAAGCAACACCTTTTCTCAGAAAAAAGATGAAATCTCAACAACAGTATTTTTCTCAAAATTCTCTTTCAGTAGTTAGACCTAAATCATCAGCAGTTTCACAAACTGCTGAGATTAAAGATCTCATGAATATGGTACAACTACTGATGACCAAAGTTGATGGTGGTCCTCAAAAGGATACCACCATTGCTCTTAATGAAAAATCCATTGCCAAAAAGACATGGATTCCCAAACTGGACAAGAACAAACTGTTAATGTTCTCAATAGCAAACCCAAAGGTATGTTAGGTTAAGGTTATGATTTAGGGGATCCTCTAGCTCCTGGAATGGACCTGCACAAGGTAACAGACACCGTTAGCCTTAACGCAGGAGGGGGTCTCATGCGTTTGGACTCCGGCGTGAGAATAAGTATGTATTCTTTTGGAGTGATAAAGTAGAGAGTATGAGAGTAAAAGGAGTAGTGAGAAGTGTGTGTGGAATGCATACCCAAGGGTCTCCTTATATAGGCAATGGAAATCTGCCCAGGAGCTCCCTTATGGTAGCATCCTTACTATACCTGGTCATGGTTGACTCTCTTTATGCTGCCAGCAGTGAGACTTTGCCCTTTTAGTGCATTTTCAGCTTTTACTATTTCCTAGACATGGCTTGGAGCTGTGTGATGTTTTGTTTTATGCCAATAGTAATACGCCAAAACACCTTTTTATATTTCCAATGTTTTTAGTGTTCACTTTCTGCTGCATAGCTACCGTATGGCAGCCATGCTGCCTTATGTTAGCTGTTCAGCTCCAAGAAGTCCAGCGAACCTTAACACTTTTTACTTTGCTTTATTTTCTTAACAAGGGTTTAGACGTGGTCGTTTTAGGACCCACGTCATCAAAGAGAAATTAGGAGGAAGAATCGCGAAACACTGCAACACATGATGTCACCTTATAGCAAAGTTATTTTTTTATTTATTTAATTACAAGAGTAATGATTATTACTATTAGTATTAATATTATTAAAATAGTTATATTTTTTAGCTACGATCCCAGGATAAAAGTTAGTAAAATAATAAAAGAAAGCCAATAGAAAGCACGCGTTGTCTTGGAGATTGGAGCAAGCTTGCGTGTGTGCAAAATGCTAATACCCTCCTCATCTCTTCGAAAAGTAAAAACATATAATAAAAAAAATAATAATTGAGGAGAGAGTGTTAGGAGGGGCAACACTAGCAAATGCAGCTTTCAACCTGCATGCCATTTCCATCCAATTACTCCAAGACAAATTCACTCCCAACTAAAGTTTTATATACGGCAAAAGAACTTCTTCGATATGTGAGAGAGGGAAGGAGAATGTTGGTTCTACAACCAATGTACCTTTTTGTATTGAAATTCGATATCGGAGAGAATGTTGGGTATAATTAATAGTAAATATTACTGTATATGTCTTTCTTTCTTTTATGTTTTTATATTCTTACAATATAATAATATCTGCTTTTTTTGATCGGCGAATAACTGTGTGGC
This sequence comes from Ambrosia trifida, assembly GCA_028751855.1. Classification (NCBI taxonomy): domain Eukaryota; kingdom Viridiplantae; phylum Streptophyta; class Magnoliopsida; order Asterales; family Asteraceae; genus Ambrosia; species Ambrosia trifida. The sequence continues at coordinate 1,615,334 of CM054125.1, forward strand.
AACCACCCTTGCGGGGCACGTGCCCAAGAATCGACTACTCGACCTCCAGCAGCCCCCGCCTTCTCCCGATGCGCGGAAACCTGAGCCCCACCCGCCCGAAGGCACGACAGTATTATAGAACTCGGTAAAACCTCGCCGCCCGTCAGATTCGAACCGGCGCCACCCGTATTCGATCTTCACCCGGATACCAAACCATAATGTTGGAAGTGGGAATTGAACCCTTGATCACCTAAGTGAACATAAGGCCTCTCCACCACTCCACCACTATGGATGGATTATAATAATATCTACTATTTGCTAATGCTAAGAGCATTCTCATCCCTTATATTAAATCTCATCCATCAAATTACAATAAAAATAACTATTTCACCTCTAAATCTTCTCTCTTCTAATTAAAATAATAATACTTTTATTATTATATTTTCTCTCTCCTCATTTACAATTACTTACAAAAATATTAAAATATATATATATGGGTGAACAGTAGCTTTTCATATTTAGGGTGAAAAAGTGCTTCCACCAAATATTTTCTCTCTCCTTCGCTCACAACCACTTACACTCACCCTATATAATTTGATGGACACACTCACATACATTTGATGGACCGAATGTGAATGCTCTGAGATTGTGTCTTTATATTCCGCGTTTATCCTTTCAATCTATTAATCACTTATGCATTAATATATCTACTATTTGCTAATGCTAAGTTCATGTGTAGTGGAGGGGGTTATAAGACGTTATGAGGATTAAAATATTATAAAGTAATAGAAGGGGTTATAGGGCGTTATGAAAAAAGAGGGTGTAGTGGGGAATGGGCATTATGGGGCTTTATAAATAATTGAGTAATCATTGGTTAATTATTATTTTCTTATTTAAATAATAATATTAAATACTTAATAAAAATTACAAATACTAAAAAAAATTACAAATACTAAAAAAATTACAAAATCTAAAAAAAACACAAATACTCATAGGTTATATTTTTGCTCGATTTTGGCCTTTTGTTGCAAATTTTCAAGGCCTTGCCTTCTAGGTAGTCGTGCGACTTCGTGTAAAAGTCAAAGTCGCATTGAAATTGTCGATCCCTCATAAGCTCAACCACCTCTCGGTTTTCTTGGATACGCTGAGCCCCGATGTCGCGTATGTCTTGGAGCCGCTGGTTCATCTCAGCAAACGCCAGGAGTAACTCGTTCACCCCCGACGAAGACTCCGCCCGGGCGGCTCGACCAGCCCGTTGACCGGGCGGACGGGGTAGCTCATCCGCCCCCTCCTCCCCTGCAAAATACGCATTTTCTTCGGTGTTTAGGTCGATGAAACGCGCGTCAGACGTAGGGGTCTCGGGATCAACCGACTCAGAGGTCTTCGACTTCTTTGAAGGCCTCGTATTTCTGGCCCTAGATGAAGAAGTTCCAACCGTTGGGCAGACGGTGTGCCATTTGGAGCAGTCTTTCAGCAGCCGCCAAACCCTCATGTATGGAAAATTCCCGTATTCTTGTTTGTATTCTTCCAAAGCGGCCTCCAAAATCATCGCGTCGTTTTGGCCAGTTTTCCACTCGTGCCGGACGCGTTGATAAACACCTTGAAAGTTTGTGCATTTAGCGTTGATATCGGTCCACTTGCCCGATATGGAATCGTCGGGCCGGTAGTTCTCTCCCTTACCAGCCAGATCAAAAAATGATGCTCGGACTCTCCTCCAAAAATCTCATTTGTTTTGATAGTTCGCTAAAAAAACAAACCAAAAAAATATATAAGTGCCCGTTTAAAAAACTTTATGTAAAAAAGATATAACATAACAAAAAATATATATCTTACCAACAACAGGATCCTCCGACACGTCAACCCACTCTCGGGCTAACGCGAACAACTCGTCGTCAGTCCATGGTAGGGCGGTTTTTTGGCGCGAGTGTCTGTGTCTTTCCTTTTGTGAGCCCGTCTTCCTCGTTCGGTTGTCTTGCCTCGCGCGGGCTCTTGCTCTTGCACCGGTTCCTGTGTCTCCGGAACCGACTGTGTGTCTTGCCAAGCATTTGAGGACCCGAACATTTGAGATGTCCCAAACACTTGTGTTGAGCCAAACCCACCTCCCATGTTAATGTTATACATGTTCGGGTCCCAATTCATTGGTTGGTTTAACAGGTTCATAAAAGTTTGTGGGTTTGAACCTGAACCCGGAGCTATGGGTTGGGACCCGACGTCAGTAGTTTGAGGACTGAACCCGAAACCACCTCTACCGAATGAATTCATCTTGTGTGTGTAGAAATTTGAAATTGTGTGTGTGTGTGTGTGTTAGTTTGTATGTGGATGAGAATGTGTTTGTATGTGGATATGTATGTATACATATATAATGCACGATTTTTTTTTTATAAATGTTAGGGACCGTTCAACGGTCAAAAAGGGGGCCCCTCACATTTTCCAAACTCAAAACGCCCGTCAAAATTAAAACGCCTACAATCCATAACGCCCTATAGCGCCCGGGAGGGGTGTTTTCCGGCGCTATGGGGCAATGTAACGTCATAAAACCCCCCACTACGGGTGGTCTAAGATTGTGTCTCAAATATATGTTTTACGTAAAACTTTTTGTCGGTGATATGATATGTGGAGAAGAACTAAAAGCTCAATCGGTGATATATACTCTACATTTAGAAGCAGGGCCGGCCCTGAAGGGGCGTGGGGAGGATTCCCGGATCAGGCCCAATTTTTTTGGGGCACATTGACCCTCCGACAATCCAAGTTTTCTTAACAGTGATGTCCTTAATTTGATGGATTTTTGTATGTTTGAGCCCCAAATTTTGGATTCAAACTTTGTGGGATTCAAACTCCCAACCTCCCCCAAGAGGGTTTGTTCCTTTTTAACTTTTATTTTTGTTATGAAACAATTTTTTTTTTAATTTCCAAACTTTCACCCATTTATATTTTCATACTTTGTGGGATTCAAACTCACAACCTCTCCCAAGAGGGTTTGTTCCCTCTATTATTAGACTACAACTTAAGTGGGAAATAAAATTTGATCCATCAATTTGATATTACTTTAATCATAGCTTAAAAAAATAGTTTACATCATTTATTTCGTTAAGGCGTAAAGCTAAGGCTAAGGGGCACAATTTTTACAGCTCGGCCCGAGCACCTAAATTTTCAGGGCCGACCCTGTTTAGAAGTACTTACAGGGGCGTGTAACTTTTGAAAAAAAAAATCTACACAGACGAACACATGAAATAAGCAAAAATATTCATTTTTAAATATTACAGATAATCAAAATAAAAGAAAAAGGTTATTTTTTTATTCGTCCCTTCTAAAGTTCAGAAAAGAAGTTTAAAACATACATATAAAGAAACACACACAATCAATCTCTCTCTCTCTCTCTCTCTCTCTCTCTATATATATATATATATATATATATATAACTAGATTGTCCCCGAGGTGCTTGTCGAAACAGACAAATCTAATATTAAGTGACAAAATATGTGTACTGTAAAAGAAATATGTCATTTTTCAGATTTTTTTAAAGGATTAACACTCGATAACTCATAGAACCTACTTCCAATTCTACGTGTACATTGATCAAGTGAAGTCTCTGTACAACTTTGTCACTTCCTCAGTACATTCTAAAGCTGTGATAGAACCTGGGAAAAAAACAACTAAATTGGTATCAAATGATATGTCATGATGATGATTGATTTAAAAGACGTGTATGGTGAGGTGATTTTACCAAATTGACTACATCTGCGAATATATATATGTAGTTAGCGGATTCTTATATGTAATAGTAGGTTCAAAAGCATATATACTATCATAACATAATTAGTGACTTGCCTAAACATGATTAATGAATTACCTTAATTAACACATTGTGTGTTTTTTTTCATGAACAATAACCCACTAAAAAAGTCGTTTTTTTGTTTTTTTGTATAAAACTATGGAGCTCATTGGAAAAATAATAAAATGCTTGTTAATTTGGTATAATTATTTTTAAATGTCGTATATAAAGTTATAAACGTTAATGTGGTGTGAGTTGTTTTTTTAAAAAATGTCGTATATAAAATTACTAATGTTTAAAAATTGTGAGGGAAAAATAAAGATAAAAATATTAATTAAAATATTAAAATTTTAAAATAATAGTTAATAGTTATCTTTAAAATATAATTAGAAAAGACGTTTGGAGGGAAATTAAGGGGTGTGAAGGCATCACCTAGTGTTATGTGGCATACCCCTTTTCTTTAAGGAAAATCTTCAAAATAAACATTTACCATCCTTTAATTCCAAAATAAACATTTACACTATCCAACACTACTCAGAATTTGAAATTTGTCCCAAGAGTCTTAAATAAAGATTCTTTAACTTGTAATGGCCCCACAAACCAACCGATAAAACGATGACACGTGGGTGAAAAAGGCTACTAGACGCTTGAGTTTTGTGGAGTCTTTACCCTAGACGCGTCTATAGTTGGCAAGAGTCTTAGTAATGTACGGAAATGTCTTTAGTTCAAATGAAAAGTCTTAAAAACGTACGGATGCGTATATAGTTGTCTAGAGTCTTAGTGTTGTACGGAAGAGTCTTTGATTTGTACGAAAGTCTTAAAGACTCTTCAGGCTTGGCGTCTAGGATTAAGACTATACAAAACTCAAGTGTCTAGTAGCCTTTTTCACCCACGTGTCACCATTTTATTGGTTGGTTTGTGGGACCATTACAAGTTAAAGAGTCTTTATTTAAGACTCTTGGGACAAATGTCAGATTCTGAGTAATGTTGAATAGTGTGAAGTCCCTAAGCTTAAGACCTTTCATGTGTTTATTTTTGTAATTAAAGAGTGGTCAATGTTTATTTTGAAGATTTTCCCTTTCTTTTATTGTATTATATATATATAGAGAGAGAGAGAAATCATGTGAGAACCAAAAAGTGATCGGAGAACCGACGGAATCACTACAAACCATGCTACTATTTTTATTTATTTTTTATTATATATGTTACAAATCTTTATGAAAATTAAAAATAATATATGTAGATCAACAAAATATGTAAGACCCAACCCGAACAAACAAAGTTTTATACCTTAAACACATGATTTATATTGTAAAATTTGGAATTTACTTAAAACTTTTGAGAATAGAAAATGATTTTGTATGATGTTCAAAATGAAACAAAGTTTATGACAATACGCCAGTGCTTACAAAGTGTTTACAACTTGATTTCTAACCCCCAACAAATTTCTACATTTTAAACAATATATTTGCAAAAGCGTTTATGAGATTTGCGCGTTCGGTTCTTCAGAATAACTTGATCTTCTATCCGGATTCAAAATAGTTCATATATAGGGTTAAACATCAACAAACAACCCTTTAAAACGGTTAGAATGGTCGAAAGGTTAGAAATATAATAGAAATTCAAACTCAGAAGTTCCTCACGACATGCAAGGAAATCTCGCGCTACGCAGCATCCTGTACAACCACCTCTCGCCCAGCGCGAGGAGACTAACCTTCCTGCAAATTACCTTACTAATGCTGCATACTACTGATCTAGAATTTTTCTAAGGCATTGGGCTACGATTACCCTATTCAAACCTAGCCATATATTTTGTTCTAACAAAAATTCGGGGCACTATATTCACTAATATTGGCTCGTCTAATCACCTTTTAGCTTGCGGTCAATACCCGTTTCAGCTTCTAACTTGATTTCAGCAACTATTGTCGGTATGACTCTTTTGACCCGTTAAGGCCAACACTAACAAGTTTGTATTCAAACCACGTTCTAAATGCTTGATTTGTATTTGTATCAATCCCCTATAAGGGGAACTTGTACCAAGGCTCATACTCTTGCCAATACGACCTCGTGGTTTGTTAGTGTGCCGGTATTCAATCAAGGTTTACATAATTATCTACAAAAAGGACTTTTGTCCAGTATAATATTTTTAACACAATGTATGACCTTCAATTAGGGATGCTATTAGATTTACTCACTAATTGACCCGTTTGCTCAATTGCCACTACTCTTAACCCCCCCCCCCCCCCAAATAAGGTTATCTTTAACTAATTTAACCAAATGACCCATTTGGCTATGTTGGTGTATTACTTTACCTTCAAATAAGGTTATCTTTAACTAATTTTACCAAATGACCCATTTGACCATGTTGGTGTATTACTTAACCTTCAAATAAGGTTATCCTTATCTAATTTTACCAAATGACCCATTTGACCATGTTGGTGTATTACTTAACCTTCAAATAAGGTTATATTTAATTAATTTCACTAAATGGCCCGTTTAACCATGTTGTTGTGTTACTTTACCTTCAAAAAAGGTTATCTTTTTAATCCTTGTTCAAGTAAAACTTGAATAATTAACATAAAACTCTAAGAGTATTATCGGCCATACATCATAAACATTATCTAACAGTATTTAAGTCATCATATGACTTACCTTTAGCGTGCTCCTTTTATCCTCAAATGCATGGCTCCATGTCTACTGAAGCCTCGTTCATTTACACCTAATAGGTGAATATTCACTTAAGTCGTTAGGAACTTTTCTTAACATGTTTACACACTCTTTGGTCATGTTTTTCTTTAATCAAGTTCCTTAGCCTAGTTATTCACAAGATTGACCATTAACTAGGTGTTTAGATGCCTAGAATATCACTTAGACATTTCATTAAACACTTGGTGGGCACTACCTTAACAAGGTTAATTCTTGTGATTATGAACCTTAAGGATTCAACCATTTCTTTTCAATCAAGATTTTCCAACATGACAATTGAATGTTTAGCTAACAAATTTCACATATAGAAGCCTCTATTCTATCTCATTAGGAATGATGGGTTTTACTTAACTTCAATAAAACCCACTGATGTCGTGTGGATTAGGTCTTTTTTAAACGTCCTTTTTATAGAGACTATAATCTAAAGAAGAAGTGAGAACCGAAAGTGATTGACTACTCTAACTTTGTTATATTCAAAGGAAATCAAGTGTCAATTTCGGGGTATATCATAACGTCAGCAGACGTAACTATCTCATGGAGGAGTCATAAGGAACTGTTAACAACAACCTAAGTTATCATGACATAATATGTTGCTGATCACAACAGAATGGTTATTAAATGTTGTTGGTAAATTTATCAGTTGACTCATAACTTATTAACTCCATTTAAATACTAAGTTGAAGATTTACTGTGATAAAGTCAGCTACCATAATTTCTCGAACAGTAACAGTTTGAGAGGAGTTGCATTAGAGTTCGATACGAAATTATTGTTCGCTTATGTTAAGAACAAATAGAGGAAATCCGAATTTTGTATCAAATGCATTCATGATATGCTTATGGATCCTATAACTAAAGGTTTATCCCCTATAAGTCTCACTAAGGGCCAACTAAGAGAAAAAGGGTTTTACTAATGACCATGTACAACTGCATATCGTACTATAAATGACTAATGACTAATGATTAATTTCCCCCATTATGATTTGTTTGTCTATTAGTATGCTAAGCTAGCATAGTGGCATAAATACAATAATATAACAAATCAACAACTAAGGGCATAACATAAATTGATCCTAATGCTAAGTTTTAAATTTGGGTGTAGTATGATTAATAGGGGTCCTAAGTCGAATAAAAACTTAACGACTGTATTTCTCTACTACATTTTGGGTTTAGAACTAAAATGGGTGTTAATCTCTGCAGAATTACGTAATACTCATAATAAATGCTTACTCGTTCAATATTAAGCACTATGGTTTGAATTCGGATAGTTGCACTTGAAACCAAATCCCTCAAACCATATGCTTTGATACTGATGACGTGAGTAGTTTAAGGTTAAACAAACCAATTACATTACACAAGCTTGCTTGAAAGGTTGAAAGCTAAAAGGGATCATAAAGTGACATCTGTCATCAGCAGAAAGAACAAAACCAATGTCATGTCTTGTCATTACTTTTCTCGGTTGACTCCACTAGCCGGTCACACTCATCACGTGTGGAAGTCACACCTTATTAACCGCAGGTCCCAAGCCTCCATCGGCTTAAATGGAAAGTCCCTAGTTGTATCTTGGATCTAGAGTTTTGACATGCCTATTATAGAATATTCATCTTCTATAAATCAGACGCACAGTCACACTTACACACATCCTTCTATTCTTCTCCACAATCACACTTCACGTGTGATTCTCTCCCAACTTCACTTAACACATCAATAAAGTAATAAACAACATTCTGACTTTGGAACGATCCTAAATCAGAATCATAACAACTAAAACATCAAAACTCTCGAACTTCCTATTGTACCTGGGTATGTTTGATGATGTCTTTGCATGTTTGATCTTTTATTGTGTTTAGGCATCCATCAGATATCGAAATTCCCAACGGTTTTACTAGTTTCCTGATAAAGACCGATTCAAGATGGTCAATCTCCCAATGGGTTAGACTCCAAGAAAGATAGGTAAGAAGAGATACTAGTTGGGACAAGTTTCTTAATTCATTTCTTGCTGAAAACCAACTTGAAGAAGCAATAAATAGCTTTTACTAACAAACAAATGAGAAGAAATGGGGAGAGAATGCTGCATGAAATATGAGACGTGGGGGAAGTCGGTGGACTGTATCATTTTCATGCTAGTGAAACATGAGAATTTGTGGTTTTGCTTGGTCTAAATAACAAGCAATTGTAAGGTTGAAATCCACAAGGAACGAATTTATTTATTTTAAAATTCAAAAGTTCTCAGTTACTTTACATCCATCCATCTGCATATTTATTTGCACATGCTACTTGAAACAAAGAAAGAAATTCATTAACCATTATCTGCGTTGCAGAAACTATCAATTCTCTCGTGGCTCAAGCCCCGCAATTTCTCTAACCACTTGAGCTTTGTCAGCCTCAAACTGTTCATCCTCTGCAATACAATACAATACAATACAATGCGACTTTCATCAACCACTTCACAACATACCTTTTCTTTTTCTTAATAATAATTAATATTTCCTCACCTTTATCTGGCTTAAAATCAGCAAACAGTCGCAGAAGCTTGCTCCTATTTGCAACAAGTATGCCAATGATGTCAGCTGGCTTATTCTGGTTTGCTGCAAATAACTGAACACGGATTGTTTCTTACAATTTGACCAATCGCCCAAACAATAATGCCATGTTCGAATTTTTAGTACCTTAAAAACATGAAATGCCTCTATCTGAATGCTCTTGCTTGACTCCTGCACATACTTAAAAGTTTTGAGATACGTGCTAACGCACTAATTGCTAGTTAGTAATAATAACTAATAGAAAGAGTGAGAACTGTACTCTCAGAAGATTCATCAAGATCCTCAAGTTGTCCCTTGAACTTGCATATCTTGTCATCACAGCAGAGTTGGATCGATCCAACAAGATGTCTCCCAAAAGCTGCACGGTCAATGATAATCTATTGGATCAGCCAGCAACCACACAATTCTAACTGCACTTTCATTATTATTATTATTATTATTATTATTATTATTATTATTATTATTATTATTATTATTAACCAAAACCCTGTACCTTGATAGCTTGTCTTCTGGTTATGTAATTGGGTGACTCCAGAAGCTTTGAGTTGTATTCTGCGAAAAACTGACAAGAGAAACACATGCATGATATGCTCAATGAAAAGTTAAAGATAACAAAGCTACTCAAACAACCCGTATCAAGTATGAGTGTTACCCAGTCATAGTTTTTAGAAAGAAACTCAGCAACTGTTGACTTGTGTCGTGTCAAGAGCTCCTGGAACAAACATTTAAGATTCAACATGTGGTACTGCTTCAGCTAATAATATGAAGTCAAACAACCCATATCATATAATAAATTTTCTATGAAGAAGAATGAATTGGGTTAGTCAAAACAAGTAAACTAAACAGTGAAAGACAGATGTTCACTATTGTGGATCAAAGGGTAAATTATAAGAATATAACATGAGAAGGAAGAAGAAGTAAATCATAATCCAGAATACGAAAAACAAAGAGAAGCAGTATAAAACTGTAAACCTTGAATGTTGCTGCAGCATCAGCAGCAATATCAAAATTGGGAAGTTGAATATAATCAAAGAACTTCTTCATATGATGTGAGTCCAAAACATACCTGAAAACCAAATGAGGAAAGTGAAAAAGTTGGTGATAGGATGCCATGATGTGATGTGATGATATTACCTAGCAACACTTTGGTGACGTATACATTCCCTGAGCATTGCACCATAATGTAAGGCCATGTCGGGATCCTCATAGCTAAAGAAAGTAAATGTTATTATGCATATATAAAAGAAAAGAAAAGATTGGAAGGGGATGGGCATATTAATTAAATTAATACCCTGAAACAAGGATATCCATAAGATCAATATTGGCCTCCAAATAATCACAAGCGATGAGGCGAGATTGAACTTGTTGGCGTTGGAGGTTGGCAACAATTTGAGTAGCATCCTTGCGAGCCTAAATGAAATGAAATGAAATGTACAAGTAGTTTGAATGCAAAAGTAATAATAAGTAATAATAAGTAATAATGGTTGGTTACTTCTAGGTTGAGCTTAGGGAGACAGAGAATGAGTAAGCGGAATGTGTTTTCCTTGAAGAACTCCTGAGTGAGTTGAGCACAGGCTTCAGACACGGGCTCCGCTTCACTGTTTCCGTACAGAATTTGCTTCAGCTCACGAAGAAGCTTACTCAGCGTACCAAACTATAATATTAATAATAATAATGGAACATCATTATTAATCCAATCCAATCCAATCCATTCCATTCGATTCAATTCATTATAAATAAATGAAACCCTAGTAATTTATAAGGAAGGAAGGAAATAAACCTTTTCTTCGCGTTTGCTCTCCCGACTATCTGGATTGCAGTCGGCGTAGATGAGGAGATCCCGAGTCTGGCGGACTAGGTCAACCGGTGTCTTGGGTTTTGACTTGAACAGTCCTTTCATGCCGATTGATTGATGATTCCTATTGCTGCTACTTGTCTAAAAATCAATATGAAATTATTATTATTAATGATTAATGAATGAATGAATCAAGGCAGGGCAAAGGAAGGGAAGGGTTTGTGGATGATGGATAACAAACACTACTCTCTCTGCTGGATCTTGGGAAAGGCCATCATCACATCACATGATGGACCCCTCCCTCCCTCTCCTTTTTTTAATTATCATCCCTCTGCTTTACTCATCTTTCTATTTTTCTACCTTTTTTTTCTCTTCTTCTACCTTGCATTTTGCTACCGCTTATCTAAAACCATTCAAATTTAAAATTTCTTTTTATACTTATCTTTATTACTAAAATACAATATCAAAAACACAATTTACGCGTAAAAATTAAAACGTATACGAAAATAAATTGTTTTACACATGTGTAAATTTACTATTTATGCATATGTAAACTGTTTCATTTACACATGTGTAAAAAGTTAATTTGAAAGTGTTTTTGCAAAAAAAAAAATATGAATTATTTAGAAAGAAAATTCATTTATTAATGTTGTATATTGATTATAATGGGGTTTGTATTAAAATTTTTTGATTTTGATTGATTTTTTTACTTGTTCTCACGGTTCTTACAATATTTAGCGTTCTCAAGATAACTCTCCCCTATATATATATATATATGTGTGTGAAGGTTCATATACAAAGTAATAAGAAGGTGCGAAGTGTGTGAAGGACTCTCCACCTTCTATTTTGACATTGTTAATTTTCACAAGGGAGGACATTTTTGCCTTTTTTTACTTCTTGACTCATAAACCCACTTCCCCCATGATATTTAAACGGCTATAACTTTTTCATACAATAATATTTTTTTTTTAAAAAGTACACCGTATTAACGAGCGTTTTGTTCTCTTTAATTTGAGTAGTTTAGTGCTATAGTTTTCTTAATTTTTAAAAACTGGTACGTAATTTCACATTCAAGTATATGGTATGTGATTTTAGGTGTAGCTTGTAAGTCCCAAATACTAGATCTTGTTAGTGCAAGAGATTGTTATCACTTAGAAACACCTATTGATTAGGTGTTTTAAGTGATGAATCTTGAAAAACTAAGAAACTAGATAAAACTTGTAAAACCGACACACAAGATAAAGAGAATCAAGCTTTCATTACTGATAATAGTCATTGAACACCATGGAATACAAAATAAGTATACACCCTTAAGTTCTTGTGCTATCAAAGATGACCAAAACCCTAACCCTAATGAGCAGCACATGCATTCTATATATAGGAGAAGACTGATGGGCCTGCGCACTTAACATAAGTGCGCAGGGCCCGTGTCTAAGTGCGCAGCCCACTAGGGTTTCCATATAAACTTTGATATAATTACATAATCGGCCCCTTAGCTTACAACATACATCATAAACTAACAAAAAGTCTTTGCACTGGTAACTGCGGTCTCAACTGAACCCAACAATACTCCCCCTAAACCACAGCTACCAGATCTTTCTCTGTCTCAGTCGATTGACACGTCGCTTGTCTCCCCCTCTTCTCTCTCTTCCTGCACAGGGGGTTCTTGAACAATAGCAGCAGCAGGTTCTTCTTGGACAACGGGTGGTCCTTAACAGTTTCTGCAGCAGGTTCTTCTTGAACGGTTGGTTCTGGATCAGATACTGCTGCAGGTTCTTGAGTAATCACCTCTGGAGCAGTTTCTGCCTCAACTTGAGTTTCTTGCGCAACAGTAGCTTTAGCAGCCTTTTCTTTTGCAGCTCTTTCATTCTGTTCTTTGGCAATGTCAGATGCATTGATTCTATTCACCACATCTAGCAGTTCTTGTTTCAACTTCATAGCACGATCGACTACTCTCCGGAATAATACAGCTTCCTCAAAAAGTACATGCCCTGCTCCCACATTGATTTGGTTTGCAAACAGCATATTCAGATCGGACAGATTAAGAGCAAAGACATCCACTGGATCAAGAATTCTCATAATCTCAGCATTATCCTTTGACTTGATCACCGCTTCACCAGTCAGACTGTCATAGAACCATTTCTTGAAATCTTTTAACATGACTGGAAGCTCTTCACGTATCGGAACCCTTGTGACAACCTTGGGAGGATCTATCACATAAGTAATTATACCTTGTCCAGTAGCAGGATCAATTCTTTTCTTTGAAATATGACATCTCAGTTTTTGGGGCTTGAAAACTGTGAAATTTCTAACACATTCTCTTTCTATCATACTTGCAAGACCGGTTCCAATGGAGTTGTTGGTGGGATTGATGAAGTGTATTATCATAATATAAACATAACGGAATTTTAATCATAATTTTTATTTTCGACCTTAACTTTAATCACATTCAATATCAATAAAGACCTAGCATTTCATTAAAAACATGAAGTTATATCCACATTATGTCATCATTCATCTGCATAATTTGTAAGCTGCATAATCAACACAAAAGTTAACAGATTATCAATTTACTTTCGAGGGATGCGTAGCAAATCAACAATTTTGATTGACGATTTCGAATGAGCTAAGTTACTAATTGCAACACCTTATATTTTGATTTCGATATTGATTTTGATTGTAAAAAGAATCAGAACAAGAACGCAACAGAAGATAGTTGGACTTTGAAAATCGTGATTTTACAGTTTAGATGTACAACCTTTCACTAGGGATGAGCAAATACTCCCGAATACCGATACTGATCCCAAAACCTAATACCAAAAACATACGATACGGTATGAGATCAGTATCGATTCGATATTCGATGCAATATGATGATCCCAGCCTTTTGACAGTTATAAGGGGGGACGGGGCGCCACCCGAATTGTGTGACATCTGTCACCAGCAATTTTGTTATTTACACAAATCTAGTTCTTATTTTTTTCCCTCTCTTTTATTTGAAATTATTTCCAATAATTTAATTCAAACTTTAGAGACCTAAATTCGAAACACTAAAATATTAAATACTGGTTTAATACGTTGGATTCTTACGCGAACTTAATGTGTTGTAAATCACTAAATTATTTGTGGTTTTGACGAAAACGTTTTAATTACTAATTATTATTTTATAAAAATTATAAGTGTAACAATATTAATAATAAAATTTTGAGCTAGTCAAAATTGACTTTCACGTAAAACAAAAGAAAAGAATAATAACAATTAATGCTTTCATCTTCACTTCATAATTTGAAATGTCCATATTTTTCCTTTTCGTGATTTATGGAACGAGGAACAAGCAAATGAAACGCCCGATATTATTGCTATAAATCACTCCATCTTAGTCAAGGCCATTTATTAGTCATTAACTTTATTGGTTTCTAATAAAAACCCGGTCGGTTGCTTCAACATCGCACCACCAAAACAGTAGAGAACACCACATTGTGTTCACCATCTCGGCTCTTTTCTGCACCCTCCGACCAGCCGCACAACCGCATCCTTTCATGTTTCCTTTTCCTCTGAGATATCGCCCCGCACTGCCACCGAGTCGACACCATTGCATCACCTGCACAATCATCAAACTACCAAACCTTCACCTCTAACACCGCCAACCTTGAATACCACCTTCCTCCCCCGTCGCCCTGCTCGATTTTCTGACCAGGATCATCCATCGGTCCTGTTCTCCGAGCGGCCTGACAAACAAATCCAACTCAGTCGAGGTATGATTTATATTATCCTACTTGTTTCTTTTGAATCAAATCCGTAAGGCTATAACCACAAATTTTTTTTATAAAATCGAATTTCGGGTTTCAAATACGAGGGTCGTTCTAAGTTTTTTAAACGGCGAAGAAGATACGGTGAACATATGTGCTAAATATTTTCGGTTATATAACAAAATGGAACCTAGACTCACTGGTTGTGTCATTACTTCTTCCCGAAGATGACTCGGTTTCGCGGCTATTGGTCGGTCACCCGTTCGAGTTATTATCATTTTACCAGTTGAATAAGGATGCTCAATGGTATAAAAATAGTGACTCAATCATAACTCTTAATATTCCTCAAAAGCCAATTTCATTAATTCATGGCATTTTCTACAACGAAGTTTGTGTTTCTAGAGTTTGAAGATATGGTTTCTTTATTTTAATAAATTCTTGTTCAATCATTTGTATATATGTAAAATAAGCATACAATGAGATGAAGTTTTGGTTAAATAAAATGATTATTGAATTTTTTTTATAATAAAATAGATAAATCAAAAATTGATACATTCCACACAAGCTATAACAACGTTAATGGTCGCTAAATCATCATTCTTAATTTAATTAGGTACAAGCATAAATTTATCGTTTCCCGTTGATTTGTTGCAAGTTTATTATCACAATCAAGGTGAGTATATCTTTTCCCCTTTTTACTGTTTTACTATTTTGGGGTGACTCATGTACTTACTATCAATTTTCTATTTCATCTTACTAAAATAGCAATTCTTATGTGTGTTTGTTTGTGTCATTTCATGTATCTATGACCTGTCAAATCATTAACCGTTGTGGCCTGACATTTCAATGAATAGTACTATGGTATATACCCTTGTGACTCTGTTGAGAGTCCTTGTCATTGCTATGTATTACATTACTACTAGCGCATACTATATATATATCTGCTTTCCTTTCATAGGGTTGATTTGACCCGGATGCCAGTTATTACATTTTGCAAAATAACACATGAATTGCTAAATTTTCCTTACTATATATATCAAACGGGTATACTCACCAATACATTTTTGTATTGACCAAATTATTTTCGTACATGTTCCAGGTTCTTATGAGATTATTTCTAAGTTTTTGGAACTTAGGCTTAGATTGAGATTTACTGTATTTTAGTTTAGATTGCTAGTTTTAATTGTTGTATTTCTTTCAATGTAATAAATTAGTCAATTCAATGTATCAAAATTTACATTTCTAGTCCATGAGCTATTGAACAATCGTCACTACGTGACACCTCAATGTTTCCGCCATCGGTTGGGGTGTTACAAATTGTCCACGGGTACCAAGTACCAGCACGGTATCACCGCCGCCATACACGCTGGTAGTGGTCCCGTGGACCGTTTTGCTGGTGCTCTTTACCGTGCTGGTACCGGCTGGTTTTGTGTTTTTTATAAATGCCAAGTTTTCATTTTACCCCCGTATGTTTTAGTGTTTTTTTATTTTGATCGTCTCTTTTATATGTATAACGTTTATTTATTTAGGATTTTGTATTAACCGTATGTTTATTAGAATGTAAAGTAAATTAAAAAAACCTTGCATTAATAAATACTAAAAAATGCATTAAAAACAAAGAAAAACACTTAAAGTTTGCGCAACATTCGCCATGCCTCGACATGGTCGAAAGCGTTGCCGTATCGAACCTCATACTCATATTGAGCGAATTCGATAGCCAACTCCTCGTCAAGCTCCGGATCGTCCGTCACTTGTTGCTCGTATAGGGTGGTCCACCTCTCACATTTGATGTTGAGGTCGCCCCACTTGAACTGGAGGTCGCGGACAGTCTTGGTTGTGTTGTGGCCAACGTGTTCAACGAAGTCGCTAAACACTCGAGCCCAAAACCCCTCGGGGGGGGGGGGGGGGAAGGCCGACCTATCGTCCCGGGGGGGGGGGGAGTTGAATTTCGGGGTCGTTCGACGCATCCTTGTGGCAAACCACAAGGGTCATTTCTTCTTCTTCGGTCCATGGGTTCATTTTTGTGTGTGTTTGGGTTTTTAAACCGTGGTAAATTAAGGCTTTTAACCCCACGGTTTGATCACTTTATATACAATGACGGTGACACGGTTGAAATAGTAATTAAATTTGGCTGGCCGTTTCCAAGATAAAAACTTAAATTTGGCTGACTATTTGGTGGAACGGTTGAACTAGTAATTAAATGTTAAAACCGTGTAAAAATGTAAAAAAAATAAAAAGTTTGGGTATGTAAATGAAAATAAAGAAAAGAATCAGTGGAGTGCTACCTACAAAAACGTGTTTCAATGAAGTAAATCAGTGAAGTGATGTGGCAAAGCAGCAAGATTTGTTAGAATCAGTTAAGTTAAAATAAAAAACCCTTGTGGCCTAAGAAGATTCGATTGATTTAGGGTTCTCAGTCACTAATGAGTGAATAGTGGTCCCATCCCATAGCTATGCAAATGTTGTTGAAATGAAATGAAATTGTTGTTTTAGTCTGTCTGATCCTTCAATTGAATCGGCTCCGCTCCGTCTTGATGGCATAACGATATTTCATCTTCTTGACATGTTGTCCCCCCGGGGAAATCAATCTTTGCGATGAATGACTAATTACTTTGCTACCTACCTCTCTCTCTCTCTGATTGATATTCACATGTTGGGGTTCCCATCATTTGCCTCACTGATTGATTTTGTAAGCAACTTTGCTACCTACCTCTCTCTCTCTCTATTACCATATGTTTTGCTGTATTATTTTATTTTATTTTATTGATTAAATAACAGATATATAAGAAATTGAAATGAACTACAACAACATCAAGTAGATAATATATAGTGATTATGATTACTTTAGTTGAGCCTCCTAGCTAGTAATCCAGCCGGCCCCTTATGTATTAGAATAGAAAAATGGATGTTGACTTGTCAGCTTCAGTACTGTTGTCCAGTTTTGAGGCTTACAAAGACAAAGGCTCCTGCAAATTATTATTATTATTAATGAGTTATATAATATAGGATATGGAGTACGTTAATTAGTTTGGTACGCACCGAGAGTGGGCATCAGAACTGATAGTACAAGGGTTCCAGCAAATTTCAAAGGCAGGCCCGTCTTTAGCATATCTTTGACATCAATGTGACCTGTGGTGAACCCTATCACATTTGAAGGGGTTGCAGTAGGAAGCAAGAACGCAAACTGAGCTCCAATCGCCCCCGGGACCATAAGCAGCAGTGGGTGGACATTAATATTTTTAGCTATCTGGATCAGTAGGGGAACCAGGATGGTGGTGGTAGCGTTGTTTGAAGTAATTAACTCCGTCATGATGCTGCTTATCACACACACCGCCGGGGCAATGGCCAGGTATGGTGTCTGCCCCAGGAAGTCGAGGCTCCTGGATAGCACGTCTGCTACACCGCTTGTCCTTACTCCCTCCGCTATTGCAAGACCCGCACCCAGTAGTAAAACGATATTCCATGGTAGTTTCTTGCATTTGTTCCAATCCATTAGCTTCTCTCCTTGTTGTTTCTTGTTTGGGATTACGAACAGTAGAGTAGCCATCATTACGCTAACTGTCCCGTCGCCAACACGATCATTAAACAAGCTTCCCCATCCGGGTATGTCGTCAGTTATGCTTCTGGTCATCCATAAAACAATTAATGCCTGCGTGCGGTGCGCAGCACATATATATATCAAGTGATCAGTTTCATATCATAACATTAATTAATATTCCAACAACCTGTTCTTACTTACTTACTTACTTACCGAGAAGACAGCCAACACCATCTTTTCCGCAAACGCCATGGGACCTAGTAAATGAAGCTCCCTCTGTAAGTGGGCTTTATCCAGATAAGCTGAAAGAGTGTGGGCTGTGGGGGGGCAGTAGGCAAGACAAAGTATGGCCCACAAAGCAAAGAAGAGGAGCAAGGCCATAGGGAAGGCGAAGAAAAACCATGTACTGAAGCTCAGGGGATCGGCTTCTGGAAAATAGCTTTTCCACATCCCAACGAGTATGAGGTTGACGCCTGTCCCGGTGAGTGTGCTCATTCCTCCTACAGCGGACGAGTATATGACCCCAAGCACCACCGCTTTGCAGAAGTTGCTGCTGCTGCTGGATTCGGCCCCTGAGGGCAGGCGCTGCAGGATTCCAGTGGCCACGGGCATCATCATAACGGTGGTGGGCGTGTTGTGCATCCACATGCTTACAAATGCGGTTGTACCGCATATCCCTAGAAGGAGGAGGTGTGGCTTTACAGGATCTCCGCAGAACACTAGCGTTATCTGCCACCAACAATATTTCTCATCTATACTATATATTAATTAATTAATAAAGTTTACATACATACATGCATATATTTAATTAATTAATTAATTATCTAGTAACAAGGATAGGATAGGATAGGATAGGATGTGGATAAGAGAAATAAATAGGCAGTGTACATTTAAGGCTAGTCTTGTATGAATGTTGTAATGCTCAACGGCAAGAGCAAGTATGAAACTGCCAAGGACAAGGGAGATGACATCGTCCATGTAAGAGCGGGCGACATCATCCGCTGCGGCTATCCCAAAGAGAGGGAAGAGGAAGAGGGGGGACATGGAGGTTATGGGCATGGGCACGGCCTCAGTCAGCCACCATGCGAACACCCATGCAAGCACGCCCAACATGTTCCTGCTGCTGCCATCCAACTTCACACAAACACAAATCAGGCAGCACAGCAGGGGACCCGACAAAATCAACAAGTTTTTTACACTCAAAAGGCTTGGGATATTATTACTATTATTATTATTCGACCTGCTGCTTTCGCCATCTAAGGGCAGAAGCGGGCTGCTGCTGCTGCTGCTGTTATTTTCATCATCCATTGCAAAATCAAGATCAAGATCAAGATGATGAGTTCATATACGTCTCTTCTGCTGCTGACTCACAACATTAATCCCATCCTTTTAAACGCTACTTGTGGTGGTCGATGATTGGATGATGGCATATTATTTTTTATTAATTTATAAAGCTAGGCTACTAATAATAAGTGTAATTGACTACAATGGGCCCCGCTACAACACATGACTACCACCTACCTCATCTAATTCAATCCTTAAATCTATGCTTCTTTCATATTTTATATCACAACATATATACGCCATGAAAAACAAATCTCGTTTCCAAAATGTTTTTTCTAACAAGGACACCGCGTCACAAAGCATCAGAAAATTTTGACGAAGCCCTTTTTAGCAGAATCGTTCAGAGTCTGGGAAAAGTTTTTTGGTTTGTGCCCCCACACGTTTTTTTTACTAGTTATCCCAATTTGTGGTTTGGGCCAAAGCATGTTCGCGGTTGAATACATGGCCATTCTTAAGTATCGCTTGATGATCGCTATGTACCCTGAAGACGAAGTCTGTCCGATCTGCCGCACGGCTTGCCTGGATAAATGTGGGAAGCATGCAGTTCACTACAACGAGATGGCCGGGTTTAAATACCGACGTATTCGTATTCATATTCATATATATTGTATCTTTAGATTAGATGATAGAAATGATATCCACTTGGATTTTTTCATATTCCTATTTTTTTAAATATATTTCTTTAAATGTATATATTAACTTTTGTCTCATTTCTTATTTATCTCTGTTATATTAAATAACTAGTGGGTTTTCCTATTGCGTGCTGCACGATTGTTTCAAAATTTGTTGTACGGGTTTGTTTTGAGAAGATTTAAGACATAGTTAAGCAGTAGGTTCTTAGGTTGCATAATTAAGTATTTACAAACCTAACTTACAGTCATAACATGGTTACGACGGTGTGTGTCGTTAAGTGTTACAAAACATGTCGATTTAGATCAAACAAAATATTTGCGTCCGTGACTTTTCTGCCCAGTTGTTCAATTTCCTAGAGCAGGCCTTTTGTCAGCAGTCCTTGCATCTCTTGAGATAGTTTAAAAGTGTTTTAATTACTAATGTGTTTGGGCATTATGGATTAAGAAAGCAGCTCAAAGTCGCCTAAATAGTAAAACGCCTAAATTATGAATTGCCCAAATTATGAATCTAAACAATAAACCATCTAAATAGTACAACGCTTAAACAATAAATCACCTAAACTATGAATCGTTTAAAAAGCGCGTAAACAATAAATCGCCTAAACAGTTAAAGGGCTAAACAATAAATCGCCTAAACAATAAAACCTCTAAACATATAACCTGCAAGAACAGGGCAGAAATCAAACGCACCTAAAGAATAAAATGAAATAAAAATTATAATAAAATATAGCAAATCTCACATACTGATTTACAAATTATGAATTGCCCAAATTATGGTTGACCGATTTTGATTTACAAATTAATTAATATATTATTTTCGATTTAAAAAAAACAAAATTTTTATAAATGCTCACATACTGCCATGTGGCTTAATAATGGGAGGAGAGATAATTGCTAGGGGGTGAATGATTGCCATGTGTACAAAATGGCTTTAAAATATTATATGTATATAGATTAAAGAAGTTGTAAAAAGTAAAGGAAATTAAAAATAACAAAAAAAAAAAAAAAAAAAACCCTGGAACAGGCTTCACAACCTTGGAGCTACATTTTTTATTAACACAATGAAATACTTTTTCCTCATCAAATCCATTACTCCCTTCACCAAACTCACGTATTATATACTCAGTATTAACCTTCTTGGTTCATTTCAGACATCCAAGGTAATACCACCCAACCTCTTTGCACAGAACTTTAATATTACCTTACAACACAACATGCCCATCCTTCATAAAATGAAATAAAAATTATAATAAAATATAGCAAATCACAAAAAAATGAATCAATATATATTAAAGAAACAAAAAATATTATAAATTACCTTCTCTATGGCAGAAAGATCACCTATGCTTGTAAACGGATTGTTATGCAAAAACTCATCTTCATTAGAAGAGAACATAGAGACTCCAAATGGACGATGGATATCATTGGGATTCTCAGACAAATGTTGCATCAAACTATATGTATTGCTCACATTATTTAAAAATTGTTATTTTTAATAATAAACAATAAAAATAAAATAAGGCTTACCTTGATTTGTATGAGTTTATTTCAGGAATATCCTCATTAATCAACAATCGGTTAACAGCATCACCAAAGGAGTTAGACACATAAGGTTTACCAATAATTAATTTAAGACAAAATTACAGAAAACTACCTTTATGTATTACCGAAACTGCACCTTTCACCTTATCTTTAAAAAGCTCGCTAATCAACCTTAACATTTATATTTTATTGCAAAACCAAACCTTTATCCCTAACTAGGTTAGTTTTCCTGGTTAAGTCTCCTCACATGTTTTGCATGTGAGGGCTTTTTAGTCTCTTTATTGGGACATTTATTAAAAGCTTTATTTACACAAAAACCATTATAAACATCATCTTCTCCAAACATATAATCAAAACCCTAACCTGATAAGCCCCAAGAGTTTCAATCAACAAAAACCTACAGTACCTAATCATAGCAATAAACCCGCCCATAACCGAACCCGACAATTCAAGATCACTCTCATGATTCACAATCTGTTCTTCCAAAATCTCGATTTCAACCCGATAACCCTTGGCATCAATAATCCCCAATTAATATTAATATTGTTGTGAACTTTTTATATATAGATGAACAAATACGAATCACGAATCTATGTGATTAATGATTAAATGTTTTACCAAAAACCTTCATTACCAAAAACACACTCATCCTCCTATTATTAAAAATCAATCGATAAAATTAACCATTAATAATCAAAATCCACAAAAAGAATCGATTTTTTACAAGAAATTTGAACTTCAAACCTTCAGATTTGAGATTAAATCATCAATTACATAATCAGAGGCATACTCTCTGTTGTTTTTCCAGTTCAGAATCAAGTCCAACAAATCAGTTGTGCTTCATCAACAATTGTGATTCAAACTCTCTTTTGAATGAGGTATGTCTGCGATTATAAGGTACTCTTAAAGACCATTGATTTGTTATCATAAGACATATAATTAGAAAATTGTGCAGATGTTGAAATGATAATTACAAAAGCGATTGAAATTATTTACATGCAGATATCAAAAGCATCTCTAGCACCTAAATCCAGTTACATTACAAGGCCTGCTGCTTCAAGGCTTGATGATTTTCTTGTTTCGGTATCTCCAGAAGCTTTTGGCTATTGTAGGAAGTTTAATAATGGAACTTATTGTCCTCCATATGAGGTTAAATTACTTCCATATCTGCAATAAATGAATTTAAGTAGTAAGTTTTGACTTTGGTTGTCAAAATCCACACATTATTTTGTTTAAAATAAACATTTAAATAAAATACACTTAAAATGACTAAAAAGCCCTCACATGCAAGGCATGTGAGGGGAGTTAACTGGGAAAACTAACTCAGTTAGGGTTAAAGGTTTGGATTTGCAACAAATAACAAAGGTTAAGGTTGATTAGAGTGCTTTTTAAAGATAAAGGTGAAAGGTGCAGTTTGGGTGATACATAAAGGTTGTTTTCTGTAATTTTGTCTTAATTTAAATAAAATTACGTTAGACATATAAGTTTTACCGATTCAATATTGTAAATAAATGGAATCTATGTATATATATAAATATAAAAAATTAACGTACCATTGTAAAACTTCAGCCTTCCAAACTGTAAGACCAATATAATTTGCTCTTGCTTTGAGTTTTCAACAACATAACTTGACATTTGATTTGCATAGTTGTCCCACAGAGTAACGTAACTGGTAAAACCCCTTAAATAAATATGAACCTATATCATATTCTATATCTTTAAAACCTAAATGCAAAAATAATACTAATACTGCAAAGTAATATACAAAAGTTATATATACGTATACATATACATACTCATTATCTTGAACTTCCATTGTTAATCTCTTTTTAGTACTTGAACTATTTTTTTTCTTTATCTTCATTGTTGAAGAACTTGAGAATATATCCAATGATATATGACATAAGAAAGATAAATTAATTTGGTAAAAATATATAATTATTTAAATACAATGATAGATTAATACTAACCTATAGTAGTGATTTCAGATTCTGTATTTTCGATCTGTATACTTTTAAATGAGACAAAACAAAAACCGAAGGGTGGGCCCTTAAAATCTTCACAATTATAAACACGAGTATCAGGATTCAAACATAGTTTGTTTGAATTTGATGCATACTTCCACCTGGAAGTATGCTGTCCAATTCCTGGATTTTTTATTATAAGACAATTATTTTCAACCAGGTACTTTTCAAATCTGAAGAACCAACGCTTAAAAACATTGGCTTGAATTTTGTTTCCCTGTAAAAAAAATAAACATAACTTAAGTATTATATCCAAAATCAGAATATTAAATGTTATTAATAAAAAAATAAAGACATAAAAATGTTACTAATATTTCTTACATTTTTCATCGATTAGTATCATTTCAATGGAGTAGGATTCATTAGGATTTTTCCGATCCCGTTGACGCCAAACACGAATAATTCTAAGTTTTAACAACACCTCAGACTGGTTCACATTGATATTTGTTAAGCATGATGAATTCTTGGGGAGCAGCCATTGTTAAACTAAAAAATAATAACAGATTATATATTGATTTTAGTATAAGTCATAAAACAAAAAACATATAAAGTATTCGTACTTCATTAACAAAAAAGGAATAATAAGAAGAAGACAGTACCTTGATATGATGCTATAGTTGCTGAAATATGAATATGAAATGTTTATTGAATTCTTATTTATATTGATAACAGGTATGGTTTATTTTTGGATTTTATTAAAACGAAAATTGTTGCCTTATAATTAGTTTGGAAATCTAAATGTAAATTAGTAAATTAGTAAATTAAGGTTAATAGAATATAAATTAAAAAAAAAAAGATATTTATTATGATTGATAATTATTTTAAGTAGTTTGACTAATATACATTAAATTTTGGAAAGACTACCAAAAATATATATAAAAAAATTAAATTAAAAATGGATTAACAGTTATTATTATTAGTTATTGGTGTTAATTAAGGTAAACATAAATAATTGACAAAAAATAAAACGTAGTTAATGAAAATTTAAATATAACAAAAATATTTTTAGACCCATTTTTTTTTCATATGCTTTCATCTTAGCAATTGATTTACAAAATATCTTAGGTATTGATTTACAAAATAAAAGTTAAAAATAAAAGGTAAAGATGATTTTCATACAAAATTAATTTTTTATTTAAGGGAATAATATAAAATAATGGTATGTTATTGTAAAGGAAGAAAGTATAACAAAATCTAATATAAAAATAATAATAATATAATGATGATGATGATAATAGCGTAATTTATGTAGGTTAGTTAATTGATAAATAGGAAACAAATAAAATAGGAGAGGAGAGGAAATCGGGTGAGAGAAAAGGTAGCAGTTGTTTTGTTTGGTGTTTCAATGGAGGCTCAATGACTGTGGGCGAACAACAACAACGTATCAAACGGAAACTGAACGATGATGATGATGATGATGATGAGGTGTCGTCAGGTGTTGTAAGGATGAGAAAAGAGGATGAGGAGGAGTGTATCCAGTTCTTTGTTCGCGGCATCTCCGGGGGCCCAACCCTAGTCCTCCGCGGAAGCCCTGACGACACCATCGAACTCATCCACCGCAAAATCCACTCCGCCACCGGCATCCCCCCGACAGAGCAGCGCCTCCTTTACGGCGGCAGGCAGCTCCCCTGGGACCACACTCTCCTCCAGTGCAGCATCACTAACGACGCCGGGTTGCATTTGGTGGGGCGGTTGCGCAGCACCCCCTACCCCCACGCCTGCCAACTGCTTGATGATCTGCTCTCCCTTATCTCCAGGGCATGCCGACAGGGAGCAGGAGCTGCTGCTTCCTCCCTCAAACCCAAACTCTCCAAGCTGTTGAAATTGATGGATGAGTCTGATGGCGTTGTTGATATGTTTGTTTCCTCCTCTGCTCCGGCTGCCCTGGTCATGCTCTACCTCTCCCCCCTTTCCGGTAACAAAGGGTGCGCCTTGGAGTCCCTTGAGCATTTTATTCAGTCCTTCCCTTTTCCTGCTCCTCCTGTTTTTGCTCCCATCCTTTTCCACTTTTCTAAATTGCTCCGCTCTGCCCCCCTCCCTCCCCATGACCCTTTATATCTCCTCTGTCGAACTACTCTTGCGTCACTGCTCAACAACCACCACCACCACCTGCCCATTCCCCTTCCCCATATCTTTCCATTTCTCACTGACCTTGCCACCACCCTATCACACTCTCTTTCCAACTCTGCACCCCCCTTGCCCACTGACGTCCACGATTTTGCTGCCTTTCTGCGCCCTCTCAGGTTCGCATTTCTTGGCACCCTTCCAGTGGAGGACTACAATTGCTACGCCAATTATCTGCATACAGTCTTTACTGATTTGCTGGCAAAACTGCAAGCCTGCCTCAACATAGTGGAGCTCAGGAAAGCCAAAGCAGATAGTGGATGCCATCAGTACCTTTGTATCTTGAAGGAGCTGCATCATATTTCCCTACTCTATCAAGGTGCAGAAGACAAGTTTTGGATGGCTTTGAGCCGTCACAAGGTTTCCATACGCCATCTAATTCTTAGATATGCCACGAGGGGAGAGGATTACAAATGGATTCTTGAGCATAAGGACCTCACTGACTTTGCATCCCGGAGGCATTTGGTTATGCTGCTGCTTCCAGAGGTGAAGGATGAGTATGGGGACCTCCATGAGATGCTCATTGACAGATCACAACTGTTGGCTGAATCCTTTGAGTATATTGCAGGAGCAGAGCCTGGAGACTTGCGTGCTGGATTGTTTATGGAGTTTAAAAATGAGGAAGCTACCGGACCTGGTGTATTACGTGAATGGTTTTTCTTGGTCTGCCAAGCTGTATTTGATCCTCATAATGCTCTATTTCTTGTTTGCCCTAACGATAGGAGAAGATTCTTTCCTAATCCAGGTAACCCCTATGCCTTTCCTTTATCTTTTTTTGTTATAAGATTCATACATATTAAGTAAACTTGTTTATGGAGTCAAATGGCATGCTGTGTCTGGGGTTAGTATATTCCCTTTGCATTTAAAGCCTATGGCTAATCTCACTTATATACAACCATAGGAATTGAGAATTCAAGATGCTTAAAACTTGTATTAGTATAATTTTGCCAAGGTACATGAGCACTGTAGGAGGTAGATGGAATTTTGATGCCCAATGTGTTGCTTTAAGCTTTTTTACAATCTGTTGCAAGCTATTTTTCAACTCGGTTGGTAACCATTAGCCACATGATATCTTCTACAGCTGTTGCATATGTTTAGATAATTAATGTGATTTTTATCATGCTGTGGTGTGATTTTATATGACACTATGAACGTATTTATAGTTGGATTAGTTGCCTGAAAAAACTTAAAACAGAAGGCCACAAGTCACAACATAATGCTGAACAGTATTTTATCAACTTTGGGCCGACCTTGCTATACAAGTGTTAAGGTAGACATTGCTTAAGAGACGGGTTGGTCAGGAACAAGTGGAGTTTGGTCATATCTGCACATCAGAATCTTATCACCTGTTCCCAACCAAAACAGATGCAATATATGTTGTGAAGCATATAACAGAAAGAAAAGGAGGTTGTATCGATGGTGGATACATCAAGTCTTGAGTTCAGATAAATTTTATCCAATTGCATGCTTTGAACTATTCTGTTTGGTAATTTTAGATTTTTAGCTCCCGGTCTCCATTTCCCTTATGTTATTTTCCTTTATATAGCAATAACATGAAAAGGAAAGAATTGTTATCTTTTTCAACTGCTTGATATGCTTGGAACATAGTCACAGGATTCGCTAATGAGCCTGTGTACCGCGAATCGATTCGCCCGTACCGGAATCGGGTACATTCGCGTACCGTTCGCATAGGATTCGCGATCCGATTCGTGAACTTGAGCGTACCCGATTGTGTATAATTTCGTACCAAATGTCACAAATTCGCGTACCGGATTGTCGAATTCGCTGTTTAGATTTAATGCGATTCGCGAATCGTAACTAAAAAGCTTCGAAGGCTGCTGTGTTTTTGAAGTTTGAACTTACAATTATGAACTTGGTTAGTTTGTTTTATGTTTTTTGAAGTTATAATTAAGAACTTTGTTTTGGATTTATGTTTTTGAACTTATAATTAAGAGCTTTGTTTTGGATTATGATTATGAAATGTTTATTGAAGTTATTTGAAAAAAAAAATATATATGGTATAATGTTTATATACGATACGACGTACCAACTTATAGGGTACACCGTACCGCGTACCGAATTGGCGAACCGAATGAACCTACCCCCCCTCGTACCGACTTTTAGAAATGCGCGAATCGCGTACCCGATTTCGTACCACGAACCGAAGCGTACCGCGATTCATGTGACTATGGCTTGGAAGTTGGAAGGTTTGAAATAAGGTTGTCTAGCCTTCAGGCGTGAGGCGCACTAGCAACTGGTTAACTAAAATTGTGAATCAGATGACGCCTAACCACTTAAATTGTGGATTAAGGAACGGGTGACCGTCTGATTTTGTGAATTGTGATTGAACTGAAATTGACGTTCAATTTTTTCTTTTCAAAGTGACCTAAAAGTCAAACTGAATTGCGATTAAGAAACAAGATTCTGGGTTCGGGATTTAGAAACAAGATTCTTAGGTGGTCCATATATTTGTGCTTATTATGTTGTACACAAAGCTTTGTAGTTTGTATGTATAGCTTTTTGGACTGTACAATAAGCCTTTTTTTTTCCTTTTATTATCTTATTTTTTTTAGTGTTCAAGGATCAACAAATTAGTAAACGTCATGTATAATTAGTTTATAAATAATTAAATACTGGGTGCCTCACGTACGTGAAGCTTGCACATTAATTTTATATAACCGGTTGATTGTTTCTGTTATGTTTATTTCAATGTATCTGGTCCAAAGGTATAAGGTGGGTTTGAAAAATGTAGAGTAATTATGGGTTATGTTTGATGTTGGCAGCATCTAAGGTGGATCCAATGCACCTACGATATTTTAAATTTGCAGGCAGGGTGATAGCGCTAGCGTTAATGCATAAAATGCAAGTTGGGATAGTATTCGATAGGGCGTTCTTTTTGCAATTGGGTGGAGTTGATGTATGTTTGGAAGATATAAAGGATGCAGATCCATACTTATATAGTAGCTGTAAGCAGATATTGGATATGGATGCTTGTGCAGTGGATGAAGATGCACTTGGTCTAACATTTGTTTGGGAGGCTGAAGAGTTGGGATCCATGAAAGTTTTGGAGCTTGTCCCTGATGGAAAACAGATAAGTGTGAATAGCAGAAATAGGAAGGAGTACGTTGATCTTGTGGTCAAACATAGGTTTGTGACATCTGTTGCCCAGCAGGTGGCCGAATTTGCTAGAGGATTTGCAGATATTGTTACAAGTGAAGAAATCTGCAAGTTATGTTTCAAGAGCCTGCTTCTTGAAGATCTTGATGGGATGTTACATGGGAGTGAAAGTCCTATTTCTGTTGATGATTGGAAGGCACATACAGAGTATAATGGCTATAAACATACTGATCCTCAGATATGCTGGTTTTGGAAGGTATGTTGCAGGTCCTTTATTTTCCAAGCCATTTGTTGTGTTTTCTTAAAGCTGAGATGACTTAATGAAATTGAACAGATTGTTGGGGAAATGACAGCAGAGCAAAGAAAGGTTCTTCTTTTCTTTTGGACATCGGTGAAGTATCTACCAGTAGAGGGGTTTTGCGGTTTGGCTTCTAGGCTTTATATTTACAAGTCAGGTGAGTCAGATCGTCTCCCTTCTTCTCACACATGTTTTTTCCGAATATGTTTCCCAGCTTACCCGTCAATGGCTGTGATGCGACAACGCCTAAACATTATCACTCAGCAACATGTTGCCTGTAGCTTTGGAACATGGTGACCAACAACACTTGACTTGTGTACAGAAAGTAAGCAGTAATAGAGGGGGAGGTAAATTATTATGCATCTATCGTTAACAAGGGAAAGAAAGGTTTTTAATTTTGATCTGGTTTGGTTTTGTTTTGTTTATATAGGTCCGTCCTTGTGTTTATGTTTATGTTTATGTATATGTGTATATAGATAGATCTCCAAATCCAATTTATCATCCTCATAAAATTTTAAACAGTATGCCCACTTTTGAGGGTGGAATAAAAATAATGAGATCTGGGTGGTTTTAAAAGATGCAAAAATTTTATAGGTAAGTGAAGTCTGGTTAAAGAGACATGTGGTATGGCGGCGTTTGCTCCCTATCAAAGTGGTGTGGGGTTAAACCATTGCAAATATAAGTTTAGGTGATATTTATATGACATTTGCACCACAAATTAACGTTGATGTCGGACCAAATATATCTTTAATTTCTTATGGGCCTCTGTGATTTTTGTGGGACCGGAATATTTTTCTTCAAGAAATGCTAGAAGTGAAGTGATGAACTCACTACACAGTAAATTTGCATGTCCTTCCAATATTACGTAATAACTGCAACTTCACTTGAAATTGTTGTAGTATCAAATTATAAACTATTGGTTCATCATTCCATGATGAGTTTTAGTTCATAACCATCGGTTGCCAAATGATGGCCTTCAATTGTCGGTAACCTTTTTGTACCCAACACCATTAGTCACCAGCTACAACAACCTCGATCTCTCTCTCAACTATTTGCCCTCTTTCGTCCGATGTTGATAACGATAGCACCACGCCCATGAAGAATGAAAATTTTGAATATTAGAGGATGCTGAACACAAATCGACATAATGGTTTTGAGGTGTGACAATGTTAATTTAACCTTTTGCAAATGCCAATCATGTGGAGGGTATCTAAGTAATGCAAAAAAAGAGTATTTGACACATCTTGCTACTTTCTGCTTCTTAGCTCTTTCATGGCAATATACAACTTTCTTATCCTTAGCTCCTTCATTAAATCCGTACAAAGTCGAGCAATCAATGGGTGTTAGGTTTCAAATCTAATGGATCATAGAAAGTTCATACCTAACATTGGTGAGGTGTCAAATGGGAAGAAGCAAAAACAATGATCAAATAAACGCCATACACTAAATCAAACTTATATTTACTATGCAATTGGTTTTAAGTGCCCAAATTTATCTAGACATTAGATAATTAATACGATTTCTAAATACTATTATTATGTATTTAATCATTAGTTGTAAAAGTCTAGTCGTAAGGGATGGATGGACGTGTGTCGTGCAGCGTTGTAGAACTCGCTAGGCGCTAGTCGGTCGGTGAGGTATCGACTAGGGATTAATCGGGATTAATCAGGATTAATCGGATTGAATTTTTATATATATTTTTCCAAATTTATACATATATAATGCTAATTTTTTACCTTATATGTATAAATTTAGAAGTTTATGGGCCAAATATAAATTAGTGAATATGGAGGGGGGAGGGGGGGTTAATATTAAAATACCTAAACTTAAATAACGCTAATCACCTCCATCGTTCACCATATCCCGTTTTTTCCTCCCCGTTCCTTCTTTCATCGTAAGGAACCATCAGACGCAACTAGGGTTCATGGAGTTTCATCGATTTTGCTTCTAAAACATGGATTATCAACCAGTTTTGAAGTAAGAACTTGTTTTATTTGATCGATTTGCTCCAGTTTTGACCCATTCGAATTCATTTTTACCTAACTTTGAGTTTTTTAGGTCTGACTAGGATCAATTTGGTCTGATACTCTGATTAATGGTGATTAATCGCGCACTGATTAATTGAGTGATTAGCCCACCCAAGGGTTCGAGTGGCATTTCACCCCTAACCACAACTCATCCGCTGATTCTTCAACATCAGTCGGTTCGGACCTCCACTCAGTTTCACCCAAGCTTCATCCTGGTCATGGATAGATCACCCAGGTTCGGGTCCATAAGCAGTGACGGTATATGGGGAATAAGCATCGGCTAACTCTGTGCCAGCAGCCGCGGTAATACAGAGGATGCAAGCGTTATCCGGAATGATTGAGCGTAAAGCGTCTGTAGGTGGCTTTTTAAGTCCGCTGTCAAATCCCAGGGCTCAACTCTGGACAGGCGGTGGAAACTACCAAGCTGGAGTGCGGTAGCCCAACCATTTATGCGTTGGAGAGACCGTTTCTTATTTTGTGCCGAAGCTATTTATAAAGCACAAGCTGAAACAGGTGGGACGAAAGTCGACCTTAGTGATCCGACGGTGGCGAGTGGAAGGGCCGTCGCTCAACGGATAAAAGTTACTCTAGGGATAACAGGCTGATCTTCCCCAAGAGCTCACATCGACGGGAAGGTTTGGCACCTCGATGTCGGCTCTTCGCCACGTTCCCCAAACGGGTACTGTCGGGTCGGGTGAATTCAATAATAGACGCCTGTTGGCATTCCAGCCCTCCTTCGCCTTTCATGGCCACATATCTTTCCGGCTAAGGAATGGGGATATCTATATAATCCGATCGATTGCGTAAAGCCCGCGGTAGCAGCGGAACCGGGGAAAGTATACGGAAAAGACACTTCTTTTCTATTAGATTAGTCTATTAATTCATATTAGATTAGTCTATTAATTCATTGAGTGATTAGCCCACCCAAAATTAATCAGTAAAGTGAGGACTATCAATTAATCACTGATTAATCGGGATTTTTACAACCTTGATGTCGTGTGAGTTGTCCATTAAATGTTGTAAGACATTTGTTTCATGGTTAGGATTGTGACACCAACTATGGATAGTACTCTTGACTTCAGCTACTATGCTTGGTTTTCTTAAATCACGGCCTTATTCTCCAAACAATTGTGCACGATTATTCCATGGTCAAATCAAAGTTTTGATAGTACAAGGCGTTTTACAAATCTTGAATCGCAGCTACAATGCGCGACTGCAAAACGCACTAGTTAACGGTTAAACTTGGATGACGTTAGAAAAAGATAAGTTTTTAAAATAAAAAATAAAAAAAATAGAATGAACTAGAGGGTGTTTGGGATTGAGTTTCAAAACAACTTATTGACTTATTGGCTTTTTCAAGAAGTCAATAAGTCAATAAGCTGTTTGTGTAATCCAAAAACAGTTTCTGTTTTGACTTTTGGCTTTTTGATCACAAAAGCTAATACAAACATTTTTTTTTAAAAACGCATTTTCAAAAATTCATAAGGTAATAAACAATTTTAACTAAAAACATTTTGTGTTTCCAAACTCAATCCCAAACACCCTATAGTATTATTGTGGCATTGAAAAAAAAAGTGAAAGTAATAAAGGGGGGAAAGACGGCGAAAGAAAGAAAGAAAGAAGCCCTAGCTAGCTAGGTGGTGAAAGAAAGAAAGAAAGAAAGAAAGAAAGAAAGAAGATGGAAGAGAGAAGAGAGTACGATGAAGAAGAAGAACGAGAGTCGAAGAAGCAGAAACTAGGTTTTGATAACGCCCTTCTTCCGCTTGCAGCATACCAAGATGTAGAGGAAGAAGATAAAGAAGAAGAAGAAGAAGAAGAGTCGGAAGATGATTCGGATAATAATATGAGCAGAAGAAGGAGGACTATTGAAGTCCGTCGAGATTGTCCATACCTTGATACTGTTAATCGCCAGGTATCTTTTACTTTTACTTTACCACACCTCCTCATATCATTATTAATTAATCATATCATATTATAATAATATAATTAGGACTTAGGAGTTAGGAGGAGGGAGGTTGACATGTATGTATATGGTATGGTATGGTTGCAGGTTTTGGATTTTGACTTTGAAAAGTTCTGTTCAGTGTCTCTTTCGAATTTGAATGTGTATGCTTGTTTGGTATGTGGCAAGTATTTCCAAGGCAGAGGCCCCAAGTCCCATGCTTATACTCACAGCCTTGAAGCCGGCCACCACGTCTTCATCAATCTCCGCACTGAAAAAGTCTACTGCCTTCCTGATGCTTACGAGATCAATGATCCTTCTCTCGATGATATTCGCCATCTTCTTAACCCTAGGTTTAACCTTCACCAGGTTCTCCAGCTTGATACCAACCGCCAATGGTCAAGGGCCCTTGACGGCTCTGATTATCTTCCTGGAATGCTTGGCCTTAATAACATCAAGGACACTGATTTTGTTAATGTCACCATTCAGTCTTTAATGCGCGTCACCCCCTTGAGAAACTTTTTTCTCATTCCCAAAAACTACTCCCACACTAAGTCTCTACTTGTTCATCGGTTTGGTGAGCTCACAAGGAAGATATGGCATCCAAGGAACTTCAAAGGACAGGTCTTTCATCTATCATTTTCATTTTCATTTTCATTTTCATTTTCATTTACTTACTTGTTTCCCCTCAATTTATTTAGGTTAGTCCTCATGAATTCTTGCAAGCTGTTATGAAAGCTAGTAAAAAACGCTTTCGTATTGGGGCCCAGTCTGACCCTGTTGAATTTATGTCATGGCTTCTCAATACACTGCATACCGACCTTAAAACTTCTAGGACAAAGACCACCATTATCCATCACTGTTTTCAGGTATCACTTCACTTCACTTCTTTTTATTTCTTAATTTAATTCTATCCTTCAATCCCAACCCAACCCAACCCAACCCAATCTCTTCTTTCTAGGGAGAATTGGAGGTTGTCAAAGAGATTAATGCAAACACTGCTGCTGCTGAGACCAGTAGAATGCCATTTTTGATGCTTGGACTAGATTTGCCCCCACCCCCACTTTTTAAAGACGTCATGGAGAAAAACATAATTCCTCAGGTTTGTGCTTTTAAATTTTTTTTATTTTTTTTTTATTGTCAAGTCTTGTTTGCAATGTTGGTCAACACTCAATGGTGTTCCATACTTCCCTAAAAGGCGTGGCAATCAGGCTTGCGGAGGTTACATGTATTGTCTGTAGAACTAATAAGTTGACGAATCTATACTTGTAGACTGTTGAGAGTGAGCTACATAGCACATGATAGATTGGTTTTTATATTAGTGTTTATGTTTGTGGAGCTCATCTGTAATTGTTGTTTTCTGTATGCTATCATCTTGTGTATATTTACTGCAATAGATATCTAGTCATTTGTTTGGTGGGTGCTGACTTTTGTCACTCAGTTTTTAAGGATTGGGCATTTGACTTAAAGGTGTATTGTTACTGTAGGTTCCACTTTTCAACATACTGAAGAAGTTTGATGGGGATAGCGTAACTGAAGTAGTGCGTCCTCGTGTAGCCAGGATGAGATATCGTGTTACAAGACTTCCACAGTATCTTATCCTTCACATGCGTCGTTTCACAAAGAACAATTTCTTTGTAGAGAAAAACCCAACCCTTGGTGAGAGGGACTTGTATGTTATTATGTGATTGATGTGTTAGTTGGGCTTATTTGTTGAATTTCTGTGTGTCAGTTAACTTCCCAGTGAAGAATCTGGAGCTGAAGGATTATATACCATTACCATCTAAAGAAGAAGAGGAAGAAAAAGTGCGTTCCAAGTATGATTTGATTGCAAACATTGTTCATGACGGTAAACCAGGTGAAGGAGCATATAGGGTATTTGTTCAGCGCAAGTCGGAAGAGCTCTGGTAGGCTGTCATCTTCCATTTCCATTTCCATTTCCAGTTCTGAACAGTGTTGTAAGTAAGAAAGATTGATTGATTGTATGGGATATTTTTTGTTTTTGTGTGCATCAGGTATGAGATGCAGGATCTCCATGTTGCAGAAACACTTCCGCAGATGGTTGCACTTTCTGAGGCTTACATGCAGATATATGAGCAGCAGCAGCAGCAGCAGCCGGATTCTCAGAAGCAGGTGGAGGCGGAGTGACACTGTAGTTTGTATGGTTATAAAAATGGGAGGGAAGAGTTTTATGTGATGGTATGATGAGAGATTTTGTAGTCATTTGCTTGCAGATAAGAATTCATGTCTCATTGGCTTGGTGTTCCTGGCTAACTAATCAAGGCTGAGATTATTTTTGATGGCTTATGTCAATCAAATAGAATGATTAGATAAATGAACCATAAGTTGATTAACTAAATAAAAGTTTTGTTTTGTTTTAAACAAGACCATTTGGTTACACTGGTGCTTTAAAACCAAGAGTGCACCAGAAACCTTGTTTACATGTGTCTTGTATAAACCAAGAGTGTATTAATTAAATAAATAAATAATAATAATTATAGTAGTGTTGATTGTATATTGAGTTAAAACATTTGTGTTGTTTTTTGGTATAAAAAGTAAGAAGCAGGAGGAGGTGTGTTAATTGGTTGAAAACACGTGTTGTTTTTATGAGATGAGAGAAGACAAAAGCATTGGAGTTGGAGGTGAGGTGGGTCAAAAGATGTGTTCGTTCTGT
Organism: Ambrosia trifida; assembly: GCA_028751855.1. NCBI lineage: Eukaryota > Viridiplantae > Streptophyta > Magnoliopsida > Asterales > Asteraceae > Ambrosia > Ambrosia trifida. Next base: position 1,651,137 of record CM054125.1, read on the forward strand.
AAGGATGGATTATGAAAATAAAAGTAGAAGGAAGGTGGGCGTGGGCACACATCGTTTGACCTCACTCTCATCCCAACTAACATTTTGATTGTCCCTCCTTCCATCCAAGTTTTTTTTATCATATAAAAAACATGACCACTACTACTGCTACTCATCAATCAATAAAAAACCCCCATCATCACTCAACGTAATTAGTTATTTGTGACAATCTCTAGTTAGTTAGTTAGTTGACCAAACTTTTATGTTTCTGGCTGTTAAAAATAAAACACAAATATTTTTGTAATACAAAAGTCCAAAATAGAGATCGTTATAAATGTGGGGACAAAAAAGAAATGGTTTTCAAACTAACAACAAACTTCATATCAAACTAGTAGTATCTTTTTTTTTTTAATTTTTTTTTATTATTAACGGCCAACAAACGATGTCCTGATTATTTGGAGTACCCACCAATTGGTTGAAGACACGTCTTAGGTGCCCACCCGCATGTAGCGTTGGATAGCCAAAACCCACCAAGCCACCAATTCCGGGGAAAGCCTGACCTCCACTGGCTCAAATGCACGAAAGTGGAAAATCAATAAAACCCGATGGGATCAAGGATCGAACCTGACACCTCAAGGAGACTAGATTCTACCCATCATTTTTCATGACACCTTAAGAAGGCTAAATTCTAGTAGTATCAATCGTATTGAATTGACTATTTATTTATTAGGCGGTAGATATAATGAAGCGCCCCAGAAATAAAAGATAAATAAATAAATAAATTGAGGGTCTAAACGGAATTGGTTTAAAGTTTTGGACCAATGATGTATTATTCTGTCGTTATTTAAAAAAAAATGTAATATTATAATTGGGATTATTCCGAACGCATGTATGTATGTATATATATTACATACAGAGGAGCGACGCATGTGTATGTGTGTGGGTGTGGGTGTGGGTAAGTCCTGTCCTGTCCTGTCCTGTGTGCAAGTGTTGAAGATTGCAACTGATTCAGATTTGTCTGCTACCTTACCGAGGTTTGCTTCTAATTTCATTTAATTATTATTATTATTATTATGATATGGTTTGTTTGGTCTTCGTTTCTGCTTCATGTTGTTATTGCCTTAATATAATTATGAAATGACAACTCAAAGTTAGTGAAGCTTTTAGGGTTATGTTTTGGTTTGCTTATGGAATGGAACCATTGGGATTTTGTATTGAAAATTGGATTTGTTATGTTATGTTTGAATGGTGGTCAACACATGTTGGGTTGGCTAATGCAAAGTTGTAGTTCAGTTCAGTTCAGTTCAGTTCAGTTAGTATATGCTTACTACCTGGTCGGTCCTGACTGCCTCTGCTGCTTTGTAGTAACAACTAACAAATACATTATTACACTATTTTTCCTTTTTAATCTCAGAGAGTGTGTGTGTGTGTGTGTGTGTGTTTTGCTATGCTATATAAGGTTGTTGTGAAAGCTCTAGCTGTGGGACTGGGACCATGATAAAGGACAACGGTAGTCATGTTCAAGTTACACATGCACATGCTGCAAGGATTCGACGACGCAAGGCTTCAAACGAGGTACAACCTCTTAATTTGCACATAATTGGCATGCCCTCCTTCCTATCTTGCTTTTCAAACCCAAAGGCCAAACTCATACATACGTGTTTTCAACTCCATTTTTAACCACATGATTAAGTTTAAAGTAGAACTACTTTTCTAATTTTAATGAGAGGCTTCAATCAACTTTATTATATCAGGTTCCAGGGCAAAAACACTTGCTGGTAAATGACCAAAACAAGTACAGGTCAATGATGATTCGCGCGCATTCAAGTATTTGGATGATTGGTGGCTTTATATTTGTCGTCTACATGGGGCATCTCTATATTTGGGCCATGGTTGTTATCATCCAAATTTTCATGGCAAAAGAGCTATTTGGTCTACTAAGAAAAGCAAATGAAGACAAACGACTCCCAGGATTTAGGCATTTAAACTGGTAACAAAAATTATTCCTAATATTCGTGTCAGCATGTTTCTTGTTTGAAAGTTGATCTACTTGTTCATTTCAGGCATTTCTTCTTCACAGCAATGCTATTTGTATATGGTCGCATTCTTAGTCAGCGGCTTGTCAATACCGTCTCAACAGACAAGTTTTTGTATAAAATTGTGGCCAACCTTATTAAATATCATATGGTCACCTGTTATTTCTTGTATATAGCAGGTTGGTGATTATCCTAGTAAAGCCTCCAGTCCAGTAGGTGAAGGTCCTTTTCTCAACTTGTGAATAATTATTATTTAATTTTGGTTCAGGTTTCGTGTGGTTCATTCTCTCATTAAAGAAGAAGATGTACAAGTATCAGTTTGGCCAATATGCATGGACACATATGATCCTTATTGTTGTCTTCACACAGTCCTCTTTCACAGTTGCCAATATTTTTGAAGGAATTTTCTGGTAAATTGCCTCACCTTTTAGTTTATTTTTTCACAAACAAATGCTGTCTGCCACATATGGATTACTATACATTACCTGTGCCAGTATGCTCTCTTTTTTCTTTTGGTACAACTGTCATTTTAAGAGGCAATTTGGGATCTTGCTACTAATATTCCTTTTTATCTATCTAAATGAGTTTGGCCATAGAAAGTGATTTCCAACGTTCTAGCACTCTATTAGCTTTGATCATAGAAGGATCCTTTTACAACATGCATGTTTGGCAATTCACACATGATGGGGCTAAAAACTTAAATACCATGTAACAAAAAATGAAACCAATTTCAGCATGCACAAGTTTTCAAATGTGACACAGGTTTCTTCTTCCTGCATCACTTATCGTCATCAATGATATTGCTGCCTACATCTTCGGCTTCTTCTTTGGAAAAACACCGTTGATCAAGTTATCTCCAAAGAAGACTTGGGAGGGATTTATCGGAGCATCAGTTACTACAATTATATCTGCCTTTGTGGTGAGCACTATCCTCTGAATTGGCCCATCCAAATTCATATTATCTTTTTAGCTATTTTCTTTTTTATTCAAAAAAATGCCATTATGATATGACAACATCTTGGTGACACACCTTTGGTCTTCTGCAGCTTGCTAACTTTTTAGGTCGCTTCCAGTGGTTAACGTGTCCGAGAAAGGTTCTCCATCTGGCTAAGAAATTATCATCTTTATATCTTTGAGAAGTTATTAACTTCAAGACTTGTGGTGCAGGACCTGTCAACTGGTTGGCTTCAATGCAATCCTGGCCCCCTGTTCACGCCTGAGAACTTTACTTTACCTGGATGGCTTCCCGAATGGGTAAATTGAGCTGTATCTTGGATATCTTAATATAATATAGTTAGTTGTACATGTTATTTTTAGTTGAAAGCTAATCACCTAGAGTAATATGGTTGACTTGTTGACATAATGCTCCCAAAGAACCCGTTGCCTGAGGATCTATCCTCATACCTTGTATATAGCACTTGGTTATATAACCTACATTCAATTTTGCTTAAACCTGATTAGGCTTTAGTTTGTATATAGGATTGTGGTAAATGATTTCCATGTATTGCCAACAAAAGTTTTGTATCTACTTCCGTTGCAGTTTCCATGGAAAGAGATGAATGTTGTGCCTGTACAGTGGCACGCATTGGGTCTTGGACTTTTTGCTTCAGTTATTGCTCCATTTGGAGGCTTCTTTGCTAGTGGTTTCAAAAGAGCCTTCAAGATCAAGGTGCGGCATGCCTACAGTTTTTAAGCATTGTAATTCATGCTGCATGGTTTATTCTATTGTGATTTCCTGTAGGATTTTGGGGATAGCATTCCTGGACATGGTGGAATGACAGACAGAATGGATTGTCAGGTGAGTTTTTGGGGCATTTAAAACATGAGATCAAAGACTGGTAGAGAAATTTGAATATGGAGAGTGAGTGAGTAATTTGGTTGGTGTCTTTGCAGATGGTTATGGCCGTGTTCGCATACATTTACCATCAGTCGTTTATTGTGGCTCAAAGTGTTTCAGTTGGGATGATTTTCGACCAGGTATTTTCTAAGAAACAAAAAGGAAGAGTAAGTTGGATGATTGTTTATATAAAAAAAAAATTATTTTTCAGATTGTAATGAACCTGTCTTACGAGGAGCAACGAGCATTGTACAGTAACCTTGGGGAAATAATCCAGATAGGCAGGCAGTTGGGTGAATCTTGAAGTTGGGGTGTATACTATACTAATAGTAGATAGGATGGATACTCACTCCTCAAGTCAACCCATCATTTGTATCATTAAAACTGAGCCATCATTTGTATCATTAAAACAGTGATCTTTTATATAAGGTTTGCATGCTGTTGTAATTTCATAACAGAAGCATTAATCGTCCAGTCCAGTCCAGTGGTATATTTAACTTTGGTTTGTTTCGAAATAACTTCGTCAACACCACTTTACTCAACCATTGGTTGTTTGCTTTCGCCAGCATTTTTTTATATAATATAAAAACGACCTTCAAATCGTAAGACCTTATAAATTGAGCAAGCATTTAAAAATAATAATGAAATTTGGTTATAGATTATTAATCATTTATTTGATTTAAACCCCAACATCTTTTGATGATAAAAATAAACATAGTTTTTATCCAAAATCCTAAAACATAACAAACAAGGCATTGGCATTGTCCTTTTGATCATTGCTAAACTCACCCGGATACTACGTTAAACTCATCGGTTAAGTATTGTTCCCAAGCATATTGGAAAAAAAATGTTACTCAAATATCTTTTGCAAAGTCCTAAAAGTATTATTTCCCTCCCAAACTTAAAATTTATTTATATTGAAAAAAAGAAGTGTCAATTGAGATTGGAGATGGTGATAGCAGCTCTCACCATTTTACATAACATAAAACACCCTTTTACATGCAACAACATTTCAATGCATTTGGCCATACAACTTGTATCGGATCTATATGTAATTGTGAATACCTCTCTCTCTCTCTCTCTTATTATATACAATGTAGATTTCTTTATATGTGTGTTCATGACTTGTTGTTGGGTGGGTTTGTGATAGATTTCTTTATACAATCTACGATACCTTCACATTCTGCATCAGGAAGTATACAACCTAAATCATCTTCAGATGCATGAGGAGAACGAAGGTTCCCATGAGTCTGACATGCTTTCATTGTCTTGCAGTGTTCTGCTTCGTCGTCTCTAATGTTGACAAACACATCATACATATTTTCTGGAAACAACAAAATAATAAGCACAATCCTTTGTATGAATTTAAAAAAATAAAAACAATTTGGGGGCGTTTCTTACGTATTATTGGCCTTCGAGTATTGGGAAGCCTTGCGGTTTGAAATTCATCTGAACAGAGATGTTGAGATGGTTATGCATAAATAGAAAACACACATCACATGATGTAGCTAAAGTGGGGCTTCTTACCAAACAAGTACAAATCTTCTTCTGTGTAGTATTTCACAGCAACTTTAGAGGGAGCAAGTTTTTTTAATTCATCTGTACAAGGTAGCAAGCAAGCAATAAGGTGTATTGATTTTGGTCAGCACAGCAGATTGATTCAGCTAGTCTTTATTAGTTTAGTGTATATCCCTCCCTCCCTTTCTGGCAAAACTTGAAGCTAGTATGTATGTATGTATGAGCTATTTTTCGATTGCGATCATTAGAGATTATTGGCACATCTGTAGGTATTGGTGGGAGGGGGAGTATAAAGCATAAACATGCTGCAACTGACTGACAGTGAAAATTATATACAAGCAGTGTTGTAAAAGGCGCTAGGCAGGCGGTGAGGTCCAGCCTAGGGACTAGGCGAAAATTAGGCGGAATTAGGCGTTTTGGTATTTTATACGTATTATATATATATATAGGGGGAGGATAAATTGAAAACCCACTCGAGTTAAGAAAACTAAGAAAACCCTTGTAAAAACCATTTAAAATTTTGTAATTTTTTTTGAAAAAATTACACAAGGTAACATACATGTTTTTAAGCATTTTGGGCCAAAAAAATAAAAAAAGCGCCGAACGAATATTTTTAAAAAAAATAAACAACGCAAACTTTGTAACAGCGCTGTTAACATATGTTTTCTGCTTTTTAACATATGTTACAGCGCTGTTAACATATGTTTTCTGCCTTTTAACATATGTTAACATCGCTGTTACAAAGTTTGCGTTGTTTATTTTTTTTAAAAATATCCTATCGGCGCTTTTTTTATTTTTTTTGCCCAAAACGCTTTAATACATGTATGTTACCTTTTGTATTTTTTTCAAAAAAAATTACAAAATTTTAGATGGTTTTTACAAGGGTTTTCTTAGTTTTCTTAACTCAAGTGGGTTTTCAGTTTATAATTTCCCTATATATATATATATATATATATATACACAAATTTAGGGGTTTTTTTTTTAAAATATGATAAGATATATACACATAATACTTAGATATATACACATAATACTAAGAAATACCTAGAAATACTTAGAAATTTAATAAAAAAAATAAAAAAATAAAAATAAAATAAAAAATAGGCCCGCCTAGGACCGCCTAGGCTCCGACTAACTGCCAAAACGCCCAGGAATCCGCCTAGGGCAAAATTCCAAGTTTTCCTTCAGCCGCCTAGGGCGCCTTTTACAACACTGTATACAAGTAGTAGGGCATGGGTAGGGTGACATGATGATTGGAAATAAAGAAGAAGGAAGCATACCATACCTCCTTTTTGTTTAATAAATTTGTCATAGGTTTGAAATGCATGGGTCTCGACACATTCAGAAAGATGATCTGTATTTATTTAAACAAGAGATGAGATGGTAATATTGTTTATTTATTTATTTAAACTTTAAAGAAAGTAAGTTTGGAGTGTACTGACATGCCATTCTGGGGCTGAAGGCATACATGAAGACTGTCATGAAATAATAAAAGATTGCAATATGTTGAGCAAGGAAGCGGTCAAACCACCAAGCATTTCCACCAAGCTCCTGCAAGAAGAATGCATATATATATGTAAAAGGAATGGAATGGAATGGGAAAGAAGAAGAAGAAGAAGAGTTAGTAAGTAAGTAGGTACTTCCATAATAAGGAGATGATGCATCTCGTTCCAGCTCTCAGCAAAGTGAACCTTGAGATAGTCAGATTTTCTCCACCAACCAAAACTCTCGTACATGTGAAGAACAGATATAAAAGCTGTTTGTTTGTTTTGTTGCACCACACACACACACACACACACACAGTGTAAGTAACAAGGGTTAATAAACTAGTAGTAGGAATGAGATGGAGGATAGATAGATACCAAAGTAAGGGACTCTTGCAATAGTTTCGAGAACAAAAAACCTTGCATAGTCTCTGTCATGGTACAATGTGTCCAGCACTTTGATTACGGAATCCTGTCGTCATCAAAAAACTCAAGTGAAGTGAAGTGAAGTTGGCATGTAAGGAAGAATGCAATTGAATTGAATTAATGAATTATACGTACTGTAAGAAAAATGTTAATGGATTGTTCAAGCTTGATGAGCCATTTGTCTAGAGAAGCTTGATTGGGATTGGGATTGTGATTGTGATTGTGAGGATTAGTGTTAGGTTGAAATGTTTCTTCCACAATGACTTGTTCATCATTTTCTTTCAGAATCACCTTACACAGCACCACTAACCTCCTCCTACAAAATCATCAATCAATCAATCAATAATGAAATGAAAATAAACACAACAAGTAAGTAAGTAAGTAAGGAATGGATTAATTCCATGTTTGAAAAAATATGTTAACAATTAAAGGTTAGGTTAGATTGGAATAACAAGGAAAGGAAAGACTAATAGTAATAAATCCATACAAAAGAAAAGCAAGGTTGGTTGTTGAAGATGAGAGATACTACAATTATTATAGCATATAGTTAGTTAGAAAGTTGTGTGTTAATAAACCACCAACAAATACAATTTCAAAACCCTAATTCCTCTTTTTTTTTTAAAAAAAAAATTAAAAAAACAAACCAATTGATTGAAAGAAAGAAAGAAACCTGGAATGGAAAGGAGCGATTGAGGTAGTAATAGAAGAAGGAGAAAAGAATTGAGGAGTGTTGATAGCAGATGGAGATGGAGGAGACAATATCCCAGGAACAACAAAACAAGTCGCCGCCATAACTGCTCTTCTCTTCTCTTCTCTTCCTTTCAATATTTATTCATTCATAAATCATCATCATAGATCATCCATCATACATACATAAATATCTTCATTCTTTATAATTTAATTTTATAATTTAATAATAGAGTTGTCGTTTACAAAGGACGGACGGACGGTTTGATCCTTTGGGCCAGCCAGCCAGGCCCATCTTCCATCGGATAACAAAAAGCTATTTAATTATTATTTTTCAGTTGCCCACCAGCCCTTATTTTTATGCCATGATAGAAATTTATATTTTCCTAGATAAATTGAGTCTGAATTGAATATGGTCCCCACCGATTTGATCTTCCAGACATTATCGATGGGAAAAAAATTAAGTAAGCCCCCCCTCCGATTTAAAAACCAAGCTTCGCCACTAATTGTTTCAACGACTCACATCATTGCCATTGCTTACCCTCCTCTCCAATTTTATCATGCTTCGTTGCTAGCTTGGGAACCAGAATATAATTAAGCTTTTACTTTTATATATATATATATATATACATACCGAATGCTTGTTTATAAAGAAATAACATGCTCACGAAGGACTACTACTAGGTCAGTTTGAGATAGCAATTTACTTAACCTTCATTATATGTTTTCTCTTAACTTCTTCCTAAATTTAGTTGCTCAACACATGATGTGTATTGTTTTAGTCCTTTAATTTAGACTGAGTTACAAGTTTTGTCCTTTATGTTTACATCCGATTGCAACACATGCCCTTTACATTTAAAATTGATTGGTCTTGTAATTTATCTTTCAAAATCGTACATGTTTTGTCCTTTAATGGAGAAAACTAACTGAGTTAGACATAAAGAACATAACGTGAACGATTTTGAAAGATAAAGTATAAACCAATCAATTTTAAACGTAAAGCCCATGATGACATATTCATTCTCACCACTTTACAATTTAATTCTTTTTATTTTATTTTATTTTATTTTGGTCACTGTTAATTACTTTTATCCTTAGGCATCCACCTTTAATTATCATCAGGAGATCGATCATTAACTTAGTCATTATTAATTAATTAGGGTATGGAGTTGTTACCCAAACCATCAATACATAGATACATAGATAGATAATACATTAACACCTATATATGATGAAATTAATCAATATACTAGCTCCCAACACAAGCAATTTTTTATTGAACACACACACACATCCAGATTAACCGATACTGTTGGTGGTCTAATTAAGCGGTTGCAATGTCCATGCTCTTCATAACTTCAAAGCGGGGCTCCTTAGGCTGAAATTTCACTTGAGCATACAAGTTCATGTAGTCCTCAAACACGAATTTGGGGTACTGCATATTTTTGTTATTAACCAGTTGTGGCGCAGGATAGATGAGTGCGTCACTCCCTGGGTTGTAGAAGGAGGCTATGGACATGCGGCCAGTGCCGTGAGTCTGAGCAATGACTCTGTGCAGCACGCTCTTGTACCTTCCATTGGTGATTACCTCTAGCTGATCACCCAAGTTAATGACAATGGAGTGGTGCATGGGTGGCACATCCACCCACTTGTCATCCTTAAGCAGCTGGAGGCCACTCACCTTATCGTCCTGGAAGAGCAAGATGACGCCCCCAGCGTCCGTGTGGGCCCTCAGACCCTTGATCAGGTCTGGCTTGGGACACGGAGGGTAGTTGCTCACCTTGGTCCCGAAGGTGGGGCCCTTGGCGCCATAGAATGCTTTCTTTAGGTAACCCTTGTCCAGACCCAGATTTTCACATAGGATGTCCAAAATATCCTCAGCTAGGAGTTGAAGCTGCTTAGCGAATTCCCTCATGAGGTCCCTGTAGTCGGGTTGAAGATCGGGGATGTCAGAGATGTTGGATTGGGGGAGATGGCGGAGATAGAAGGTGCTCTCCCAGTCCAGGTCATGGATTTCAGTACGAAGCTGGGCCTCATCAGCTAAGCCTTTGGCGGCTACCATTTGTTTGAAGCGCTCCTCCATGCACTTCTTGTAATGCTCCTTTGTCATCTTCTCCACTCTGTCCAAAAGCTCAGTGGAGATCCCATGATTCACAATCTAATTCAAACCAATTAATTATATATACATAAATTAATATAATATTATTTTATTATTAAGTTTATATATATGTATGTATGTACCTGAAAGAATCCCCAATTTTCACAAGCATCATTGATTAGGTTCATTGTTGCAGCTCTTTCTTCTCCATTCAGCTTCTCCATGTTGACAACTGGAAATGTCTCCATGACTCCTCGATCTCTAGCTTGAGTGTGTATGTGTGTGTGTGTGTGGAATGAATAGGGAGCTGAGGGGGTCGCAATTTATAGACGGTGGTTGATGATATTAACAAGGAGGGGATCAAGTCATCCAAAACATGTATTATTATCAAACTATTCTTTCTTTGTGGGTAGGACCCTAGCTAGCTAGCTTTCTAAAGTTATGGTCACCCAAGGACCTTGGGTCTGCATCATCCAACTCGGTTACGTCTACACTTTGATTTTTCTTTATGCTACCTGTAATTGGAATTAATGCAGATTTCAAACATCCAATACTTTTTTCTATATTCACCTCTTATTCTTATGTTTTTAATGCATTGTAATATAACTATTCCTATTCCTATTCCTATTCCTATTATATATGTTTTAGCATGCATTTTATACTCGCCGGTTCTCTTATATTTCATTACCATAATAGATAGATATTAATTATTACCATACTTATCTTCTATTATAAGTTGCATTTTATACCATTTCTTTATATATATATATATATATATATATATATATATATATGGGAAGGTTATCTTGAGAACGCTAAATATTGTGAGAACCGTGAGAACAAGTAAAAAAATCAATCAAAATCAATTTTTTTTAATACAAACCTCATTGTAATCAAAATACAACATTAATAAATGAATTTTCTTTCCAAATAATTCATCTTTTCTTGCAAAAACACTTTCAAATTAACTTTTTACACATGTGTAAATGAAACAGTTTACACATGTGTAAATGAAACAGTTTACACATGTATAAACAGTAAATTTACACATGTGTAAAAACAAATTATTTTCGTATACGTTTGAATTTTTACGCGTAAATTGTGTTTTTGAGATTGTATTTTAGTAATAAAGACAAGTGTAAAAAGAAATTTGGAATTTGAATGATTTTAGATGCCGTTCTCACGGTTCGCATGAAATATAGGTGTTCTCAAATTAACTTTCCCATATATATATATATATATATAGGGTTGGGTTATTTTGAGAACTTTGTTGAGTTGAGAGAACCATGAGAACCATTATCAGCCATTGATCTTGTGCAATGAAGGGTTGAGATCAAAAGTTTCTTGTTTTTGTCTTTTATGAGCCCACTTGGGTGTGAATATATTTTTTTAATGAAGTAAAGTACAATTAGGGGTATTAGGGTAAATCCACCATGTGAGAGAAATATAAGTAATATAATATTAAATGAATTATTTATTCAATAATTTACAAAATCAGATTTTTTAAACTATATTTTATTTTTTAATCATATTTTTTTACTGTATTTTATTTTTTAAATCCTTTAATTTTTTTAACTTTAATTTATTTTTTAATTCATTAATTTTTTTAACCAACTTAGGTTTTTAAAACAAAAAATCAACTTTAACATTCTGTCTTCTCTCTCGTTTTTACACTGATGTAATTATTTACACCAGTGTAATTCTACATAATTTACATCGGTGTAATTATTTACATCGGGGTAATCTACCATAAAACAAGCCTACTACACAAAAACACTAGGGTAAAAACCAAAAATCAACATATATACATTTGTATTACACCACCGTAAAATGCCTCAAAACATCAACAAATGTGTGTTACATCAATGTAAAACAACCAAAAAATTATAAAACTCATACTACACATTATTGTTGAGGAAAAAAAACATGCTGCTGCATCTACAAACAAACGAGCATCATCCATCAAAAAACTTCATCTTCTTCAAAACATCATCATCTTCACATCAACTCCTTGCCAAAACCCCTGCTACACAAAAACCCTGCTACACAAAAACACTAGTGTAAACCCCAAAAAACAACACCTATAATCTATACATTCGATATTAAACCGGGGGTAATTATTTACATTAGTGTAAAAAACCCTCAAAACAACATATATACCACAAACTTCTAAAGAAAATACACTAGTGTAAAAACCAAAACTACAAAAAGATATACACATCAAAACCTCTACAAATTTCATATTTTACACTGGTGTTTTTACATAATAATAATAATAATAACAATAACAGAAATAATAATAATAACAGAAAAATAATAATAATAATAATAACAGAAAATAATAATAATATTAATAAATAATAACATAAATAATAATAATAAAAATAATAACAAAAATAATAATACTAATAATAATAATAACAGAGGGTTAATAACAGAAAAATAATAATAATAAAAAAATAATAATAATAATAAATGGGATACCTGATCGGAAAACACCACCGGAAAACCCCCACCACCGTCCTCCGCCTCTCCTCCGCCATCTCCTCCACCCCCTCCGCCATCTCCTCCACCCCCTCCGCCCCCTAACCAACCAAGAACCACCCCCTTCTCGCTTCCAGATCTGTTCAGATCCAAAACCCACCACAAAAAAAACCCCGACGCAGACCCCCCTCCGGTCTCCCTCCAGTTCAGATCCAAAAACCCAACACCCGTCTTCTGTTCGCACCCCCACCACGAAGCACCACCGTCTTCTGTTCGGACCCCCTACAACTCGTCACCGTCGATGAGAGAGAGGGAGGAGTGTGTGTGTGTGTGTGTGTGTGAGAAAGAGTAGAGAGAGAGAGAGAGAGTAGAGAGAGAGGAGAGTCTGAGTATATATATATATATATATATATATATATATATATATATATATATATATAGAGAGAGAGAGAGAGAGAGAGAGAGAGAGAGAGAGAGTAAAATGTTTATTTAAAAAAAAGAGTAATATATAATGGGTGCAGTGGGGGTGGGGTGGGAATCAATTACTTTTTTACCCCTTAATATTATATTCATAGGTTGCATATGTGTCAGCTTCTCATTGCACCATCCTAGTTCTCAAGTTCTCTCAACTCATGAGGGTTCTCACATGAACCCATTCCTATATATATATATATATATATATCATTTTCTTTTTCTACAAGTCTATTAGATGTTTAATTTTGATATAATCTTTAATCATGTTCTTTTTTTTTTGGCTGTTTCAAGTTTTTGTTTGTATTTTTTTTTCTTCACTTGGAACCGTTCTCGTTGAGTCATTGGGGGTGTGTGTATAATTGTAGGTCATAAAATTTAAAAGGTGCCGTGAAAGTTATACATCTATCTATCTATATATATAAAAGAAAATGTATATGCTGACGTGGCGTGCAATGGAGGCCTCAACCTCCCCTTGAGAGTGACACGTGGCTTAATAATTGAGTGTTTTTGGTGTTTTTAAGTATTTTCTTTATTTAACAAAAAAAAAAACCGATAACGTAAAAAACCCTAAAATTTCATGCGCCTCTTTTCATTCCCATTATCTCATCTTGCCCCTCTCATCTCACAACCATTTGTTCCCCTCGCGAAATCACCACCTGGTCTGTTCTTAATTGCCGTCACCGCTACGAGTCTTCCGGCAAATTCGTCAGTTTGTAAACGACTACCATTCAAGGTAAAAAAACTATCAATCTTCTCGTCGCTTTATATATAGAATTAAATCCTTATGTTTCAATGGTTGATTGAAAGAACTAAAAACGAATTTGTGAATTCAAAATAAGCGGTGATATTTATGGTTCATGGTAGAAGATGATACTGTATTTTTTGACTTTTGAACTAAAGCCTTATTTGACCAATTATATTAATTAAGTTTTATATTACAGCCAAATAAATATTTACTTATTCAAAGTTAGATTCATAATGGTTATGTCAAAATAATTATTATTTGTGTTGCCTGCGGACCTGGTCTTCTGATCCTCTTTATGTTGTTTATGCTACTACTATTGCATATGTTTTTTTTTTTTTTATTTTTTTTTTATAAATGTTTTTATATTGATTTGGGTTATGGATGTTGATTATTGTTGATTGATGTTTATTGATTTGTTTAGATATGTGGATCAGTTTTTAAGGTGTCTTTATGTTGAATATAAGAATAGTGACATTGATGTGCAGTGTCAGGTACATTGTTAAATGTTTCAAGTTAAAGAAATTTTTCGTTTGATGTTTTTATAGTTTGCATAATGGTTCGGTTTTGATGAATTCGTTTACTCATTATCTCCCGTCCGTGCACATCTCATCGGTCCTTTCTCTTCTCTTTGACATCACTGTCTATTATTCCTTTTTCCCTCATAGACCTATCTAATTCATGAAGCCATCTGATTGAACAAACCATCTTATTCAACATCATTCAGATCCATTCGCTGCATTTATTCAATAGATATAAGGTATGTATTTTATCTATATGCGTTGTTTGTTCGTTCGATTATTACGAAGTTAGGGTTTGGATCCAGTGGTCTTCACACTCAAGTTTCTTTGTTGTTTCTTTTATCTGTTGTTTGTTTTCAGCAGGGGCGGAGACAGAATATTAGAACGGTGGGCCTGTGCCCACCCTAAGTCCATCCCCATCGGCGAGTTTTGATCTTTCATCCGGTGAGTTTTTGTATTTTTCACCCTCAAAGATTGTTAGTTGACCAGTGACTGATGTGAAAAAGAAGAAAAGTGTTAAATGTAGATAAACATACCTCAAAAGAAAAGTGTGCAAACAATCAAGGTATATTCATATAAATTAAAGTTTTGCAGGTGATAATGATTATGTTATATTGACTAACCGAAATAAGAAAATTAGTTGTAAGAAACATGTTTTCCAAAGATAGCGCACACATTATTTATTCGCATAGTGACCTTACATTATGAACCTACAAATGTACACTCGCTTAAAATTTATAATTCAATATGGTATGCAGATCCGCTTTTTGTTCTGTATAGTTGTGGTGATTGATTTTTAAAGTTTTTGTACAAGTTCGACGGTATCGATAAAAGAGTTATCGAGTGGTTCGAAAAGAAAGCTGCAAAAATGAACAAGAGGTCATTCAAATACGCTAGACAAACTTAAGGCTAAGCGTGATAAACCTATTGCAAATGTTGATGCTGACACATTGGAGAAACTTGAAGCACAAGGGGTAGATTGTCAGCCTCAAGCTTCCGCAATTCGCATTATACATGTATAATACTTTTTATATTGGATTGTGGTTTAAAGAGTTAACTAACGTTTGATTCTGTGTAAAAGATTATAACAGTTTTGTTGTTTGGTTTTGTAGTATATAATATATTTGTAAATTTTATGGGACAAATAAATGACCAAGAAAGTGTTGAAAGAGCAGGCCAAGAATTTGGCTATCCTTTGATGATAAAGAGTAAGAGGCTGGCTTATGACGGTCGTAGTAATGTTGTTGCTAAAACTGAAAAAGAACTCTCTTCTGCAATAAATGGTATTTGATTTATAATTTATTAATCTTTTTGGGTCAAAGATGAGAGTGTGGTGATATACATTTATACATGTGATGGCACTTAAAAGTTCAAAATTACTCTTTATTTGCAGCTCTAGGAGGATTTGATTATGGTTTATATGTTGAACAATGGCCCCTTTTGTTAAGGTCAGCATTAATCACATCTGTGCTTATAATTGATTCGATTACTGGTGGGTTTCACGTTGGTATTTCTAAAAATTGGCGGACACATGAACACGCGCTTCTCGCTTTCACTCTTGATGTCAAGCAAATGATTTGCTGTTGTAATAAGGTATAATTTTGGAGTTTGTTTTGAGGGTTTATTAGTTTGTTTTATGTGTAATTTTGGTAATTGTTTTGGTTTATAATTAAAGATGGATGCTACCACACCTAAGTACTCGAAGGCAAGGTACGGTGAAATCGTTAAGGAAGTGTCATCATACTTAAAGAAGGTCGGATAACACCCGGTAAAATCCCATTTGTTTCAATCTCTGGATTTGAAGGAGATAATATGATTGAGAGGTCTACTAACCTTGACTGGTACAAGGGACCAATATTTCTTGAAGCGCTTGACCAGATTAATGAGCCCAAGAGACCGTCGGACAAGCCTCTACGTCTTTCGCTTCAGGATGTGTACAAGATTGGTATACGAAATCGCCATACAACGAGGAGCTTTGTTATGGTTAGTTAATCCCCTAAGAGCTTATGGTCTTTGTGTTCAAATTAGTTTGTTATTCTTAGCTAATCTCTCGATTTTTTAACACTTTGAGATTCTGTGGTTAGTTAACTTGAGTCATTTGCAATATTTTATCATGTTATATTAGAATTTTCAACCCCGAGACCTTCCCGGGATAATTGGCTAGTTGATTGATATGGTTAATTGGTTATATAGTCGATTGCATAGATGGTTATCATATTTGCGCTTTAATTACACATTTAAAGTCTACGTTTAATTTTTTTTTTGAACGCTAGGTCTACATTTAAATAGTTGTATATTAATTTGAAATATGTAGTTTCGGCCTTTCATTTTAAAATTTTCATTTTAAATAAGGAAAATCCTCGTGACATTCCTAAATTTCAAACTATTTTCTTCCAATTATATAATACAAATACTAGGTTAGAGACCCGTGAACTTCATGAGTGATTTTTTTTAAATAAAACATTTTAAAAGACTTAAATAAAATTAAACAATTTTTATAATGACAATGTTCAACTAAAAGTTTAAAACATAACATAAAAGAAAATATAACATTATAAATTATATTTTGTCCAAGTTTTTAAATAGTTATATGTGAAAGTATGACGTAATATTTTAATTTTTGTTTTTATTTGCACTCGTGAAATTAGTAAGTTGAAAAAAATAACCGATGCAAATAAATCTCGTAATAAAATAAATTCTTCGACTAAACAAAATAATAGGATAATTTCCAAAAGAAAACATACGTCAAAAGATAATGTTCACAAACCTTAATAATAGTGCATCACAAAAGGAATTAAATCAAATACGGAAAAAAACTAATTATGAATACGTTCAAAACATTCATTGCAGCATGGTAATTTCCTAGGATTTTCACATCGAACGTTGCAAGCAAAACACATCTCCACATCATCTTGTTCAACGTATTTACCCTTCATCATGCTTACGTGATGCTTTTCTTTATTATGCATGTCAAGGTTTTTGGAACTTATACAAAGTACGTCGCACAAACCACAATAAAATATTGCTTCACCCCTTGCTGCATCAACATGAAAACAATAAATTGTATGCATAAATGTTTGATATACAAAACTTAAAAATAACATATAAATATAACAGATATAATTACAACATACATTTTTTTACCTTTTTATTGTGTTTTTGGGAACCAACATGAATGTCATATTGCTTGCTTCCTATCAAGACAAGTAAGCTTAGATAATTTACAATACACAAACTCATTTAGCTTGCCACCATTAAGAAGCATATTCTTTCTCTTACGATTTTTTAAACTCTAAGTGTCTTTGCACAAGTTCTACATCAAATTTTATCTTTTGGGTTTGTATTAGGCTAATTCATTTATTGAATTCGAACTATATAATAAAAAAAATAAGTACAAAAGCTCAAACTTTTCTCCTAGGCAAGCATCAAACCACTTCAACTAGTTTTATACCCGTCCGTTGGACGGGTAGTAAAACAAAATTATACAAATACTTATAAAATTAGATTTTTTTCTTTTGGTTTGCTACCACTGCAATTCAAAACAACATTTGTGTGAAACTATATGCAAAAGTCAAAATGATAGTGGCGCCTAGCAATAAATACAAATTATAAAATACCATGAAAATACTGATAGTTAAGTTGATGTGAACAATATTAAAGTCTCACACATCTGTTCCAAAAATAAAACCAAAGAAAAAAGTTTCTCAAAGTACCAACACCATGCACACGATATGTTTATTTTGTTAACAGGTGGCTTAAATGGGTTTGGGATTTATACCTACAAAGTAACTATTTGATAATCACATTTCCAAATACCAAATTTGAGTATCTAATTTCGTAAGCATTAATAAGATTCATTATCTGATTATGGTGATATTAAACAACTGAAAAACTTTCAAACACCATTAACCTGATTCTATACCAGTCCGGGCATCCGATGGACGGGTTTCTTAAAGTCATAATGATATAATTTTTTTTTTCTTTTCTGCATTCAAAACAAAAACATTTTATCTGGTTAGAAAAAAGCCAAAATATAAGTCAGTCTAAAAGCTAACTGAGTTATTCATGTAATAAAACTAAACTGTAAAATACAGAACAATAAGAGATGCAAGCTTCAACACTTGAGAAAAAAAAAGATACCAGAAAACTATAATCTCTTCTATCAAATGCCTTTCACACTTCAATGATGATTCCCTTAATTTATAAGGTATAAAGATAGTTCACAGAAAGCATATTGGTATCCTAATTTTGGTTTTGCATAAAAGAGAGCTTAGCTTTTACACTAAGTGTGAGATGTAGTAGGTCCCACTTAGAAAGGCCATAAAGCACACCAAATTAAAGGGAAAATACTATGTTTAGATGGAGATAGTGACTTATGCTAAAATACCTCCTCTTTTATATTTTGTTTTAACATCCAAAACAATAATAATCATTCATCAAAATAACACAATTGGCAAAGCCTAGCATGTTGCTAGCCAAAGCCAGAAATTCACCAGCAAAAACAGTACACCTCCCCTAATCAAATAACAACAGAGTTATCCCAAGCCAAAACTATCTAATACAAACACACAAGAACCTCTAACCAAAACCAGTAATGTTAAAAGACGACCAATTTGCCACAGTAAGACCTGGGATTCGGTCTCTTTAGCGGCTACCAGAGAGTTGTCTCCTTAATATCCCTACACTATCTATGTATATGTCATGTTCAACCGTTTGAAAACCTTTTCATTTCTCCTCATCCACAGCCTCCACGTGGTCATCATAAAAATAGCATAATTACCTTCTTGTTTTCCTGCGGCATATCCAATTTGAGCCAGAAGCACAAAATCTTATTAACGGACTCAAACTGCAAAAAAATTAGTAGCTTTAACCAAACACACACCTGCCACCATACTGATTTAGCTAGTGCACAAGCCGCAAGCATATGATCGACAGACTCCACCCCGTACCAGCAGCCATAGCTACAAACCTACTAAAAATCTCTATTGAGATATTCAGGAAACCCTCACACAAAACATGTTTAAACCTTTCATATACCAATAGTGATAAATGGGGGAGTTTAATGTGGAAGAAGTTTGTGAATAATATTTATGTGCAAATCCTTATCACATGCATGTTCATTTAATTAAAGATAAAGACAAATGTATTAAAAAACAAAAAAAACAAAAAAACCAAAGTTTTCACCTTGAAGAATTGCTCCATAGACCATAATCTTTCTCCTCATCTCCTTGTAAACACTAGACTCTCCTCCATTTTTCAACTGATAATTCTTTAGTTCTTGGGTTATGAAGTCAAATAGCATATCATCATAATTATCCCCGGATGAAACATTTAAATAAAGATTAGACTGCCCTAGTTAATAGTGGAAAACAATTGATCTCAATCAATTTAATAAAATGAAACTACAAGTTAATATTTGTGAAATAAAAATGAATTCAAAGTTCGGTAACAAAACTTAACCTACAGAAGCCGGTGCCTGATTAGTAATCTTTACGGTTCGACATATCTGCAACAAAAAAAAAATATAATGGTTAGTTTCTTAAACAGTGGCCATTACATTTTAGGATTTAAGACAAACTATCCAAGATGTGTATATTCATAAAATTTTTGGGATTTAACATGAACCTGCAAATTGATGTATTTGCCCCTTTTAATGTTATAATCACATAAAAGAATGAGAGACAAAATACAATAATTGTAGACATTACCACATAACAAAAACAAACGAATAGATTAGTGTACAAAGTCAAGCGCAAACGAATCCAAAAAAAGTTGGTGCATCTAAGACTTTGTAAATGACCATTATCATCCTAGCATGACCCATTACTCGACCCATCATATGAGAAAAGCCGTATATGAACAAATTCATTCACGATCAACTCATCCTACATACTGACAATCTCACCAGAATGATTTAGCCCACTTTCTGAAGATCTATTGCTAGCAGAAGAGGAGTCAGCAACTTTTTGTAATGGCTTGCAAACCTTAGCTTTGATTAGAGCACAGATCACACGGCTAGGCTCGCCATTTTTGTCTGAGTCAGCATTTGGGATTACCCAGAAGTACGAAGATGGCTGTATATGCGCAACAGGAGAACCCATGGGCTTACCATTCTCAACCGCTTTAATGTATTTCTTTCACCACTGAACCTTTCGACTTCAACCAACGGTAACCACAAAACACTATTATGAACCCAAAACTAAATATGATTGTACTTGTTAATTTTCAGAATCAATCAAAAAATAATAATGAGGAAAACTGGGTAAAGAATGAAAACAGAGACGCAGAGTTAACAATTGTACTACAAGAAAACTTACCAGACATGCCAGCGTTGAGGCAACCAACGATAAATTAACACAAAAAAAAGCCTAAATTAAGACAAAAACAAATCATCAATAGGAACATGAATTGATTTGATCTACTCGAAAAGCCTAAGTTAACAAAAAAGAAACAAACCATCAAAATCGTTTAAACAACAGCATAAATCGTGTAAATCAAACTCCAGAGCGCCATATAAAAGCCAATTATGAGTTATCTAATCAACAAAAATTGGGGGTAATATTAGGGCAACATCAATGTACCTTAAACAGCCAGCAACACTATTTTTTGAGGCGCAACAGATGGTGGTCGTGGGTGTAATGCGTCAACAGTGGCTAGTGATAGCAGGGAACGGATGTTTGTGATGATTGGTGGCCGGAACAGTGATGGTGGTGATCTACGATGGGAATCATGGAGCTTGGGTGGTTATGCGACAGTGATGAGGTGGTTGTGGGTGGTTGGTTTGAAAAAGGGGACAGTGGGCTTGTGTTGGAGGTCAAGGGTGACCAGTTGCAGCCTTGCAGGTTAGCAGATGAAGGCGGTGGCGGTCGCCACACTCAATTTGGCAATGAATAACATTGGATGAATTGAATTGAATTGAATGGAATGTAAGTTATATAACCTTCACATACCAGGAGGGGAAAACGTGGGTGAGAAAAAAATGGGTAAAGTGGTGCTAAAATTAAGGATAGGAGTTGGGCGCAAAAGTGGGTCAAGGCAGATAAACATGGGTTAGTGGTGAAAAAATTTAGGCGGGAAGTAACTGCTCCGAAAATCTAGGAAATGTAATTTAAACGGCTAGGATCTTCTTATTTTTTGATCTGACGGTCCAGTTTAAACCAAAAACAGTTTTTTTTGGCTGGCGTAAATATTATATTAAATTTCATATATCTAAAATCTGAAACACGAATGAATGAGGGAAATGTGATCCCAAATCTAAAACACATGCAAATGAATCAAAATAAATTTGATTAAAAAACAACTCAATTGAATTTCATGATCAATTCCACATTTTATGAATTGAATGGTCTACGGTCAGACGATTATAATAAATACAAATTATCGGGAAAAGAAAATTCAAAATTGGCAAGATATATGTGGTATGATTTGACGTCTAAAAAAACATGTGGCCACTCACGAAATTGGATGTAAAGTAGTCTAAAATACTACGAATCCGACCTATTTTATGAATCATTTTTGGTCTTTAAATAAAGTCGATCTGAGTTAATGTCTCAATCTTTAATCTTCTCGATCCTTTGTTTCTTCTTGTCTGTCATCAATAAAGTCTGTGTTGACTCTTTTTTTACACCCCACAAATGATACATTACAATCAGCCACTAGCTAATAATTGCTCAATAGTAATTCAGTTCGTTTAATAGTAATTTAGTTCCTTTAACCCATTATATATAATGAAATAATCATAAGATCAAAACCACTAAGTTATGAAAAACCTAAAAAACTTTGGTCGCATGTAGGGATGAGCATTTTGTACCGAATACCGAACCGATACCGATCCCGTACCGAACCGAGGGTGTTCGGTATCGGTATCGGTATTCACATTTAGAGGTTTTCGGTTTCGGTATTTTCGGTATTGGTACGGGATTGGTATGGTATCGGTATTTTAAGGTAAAATACCGATACCATACCGGTACCGTACCGATACCGAACCGATACCGTACCGTACCGTATGTTTTCAGTATCGGTATTGGGGTTTTGGGATTTTCGGGATCGGTTTTTTCGGGATCGGTATCGGTTGGTACCGATACCGTCCCGAGCTCATCCCTAGTCCCATCAATCACAAAATTTCTAACAATTACCGCTTATTTTATTTCAACGTTTTTTTTTTATATAGTTACACCCCATTATGTTTTATAGTATATCATCTTTATTTCAAATCGCTTAAGTTGTATTTGATATGCAAGAACAAGACGCAGAATGGAATAGAGTATTGTAATGGAAGGAAAAAAAAATGCTTGGTTGGTCAAGATAACGAAATCATTCATTATCTCATTCATTCTATTTCTTCTAAAAACCCCAATTTAATTGGCTCCGTATATTCACACAATGGTGCATTTTATTCACACAACCCTGTACGGCACATAGAGGCCTCTACGGGCCGTAGGGATCAACTTTTGACTTATCTACGGCAAAAAAATCAAACTAAAACATCCAAATCCAAACATTCAAACTAAAAGTGTTTACATGTAGCCTATGTTGTTAATATAGCCCTCAACTCTGCTATGTTGTTAATATAGGCCTCAACTCTGCAATGATTCCATTGAACCTTTATTTATATTCTTCATTTTCCTCGTTTAACTTCTGAATCTACAAAACAACCAATGCATAAGCCTTATCGATATAACAAAACTTACAAAAAAATATTATACAATTGAACGCAAACCTAAAGCTTAAATAGACCCACAAACCCCATGGATCAAAAGTCGCTAATAATCAGACCAAATCTTAGAAAATACTCTACACTAAGCGACCCATTTGACCCAATCAACCCATTATCTAAACTATAAGTTGAATTTAGGAAACTTTCACCCGTTTGAAACATTACCATCTGTATTCAACAAACACAAAATTCATGTAAAGCCTCTAATTTCTTTTGAAACGCCTAAAAATGGATTAAAAATCTAATGAGAAGGAAACTATGTGGGTCTACCTTTATATTTGGGTCAACTTTCTAAACTAATAGTGCTAGCGTTAGACCTGTAATCCCAAAATGCTACAGTAAATCAGCATAAAACTAACAAAAAAGAACAAAATAGACCTTTAATACTTTTGGCCTATTTTTATTTTTGCTAATGTCACCAACTAATAACAAACTTTTATTAACAATTCTGGCCAGATCAATGGCATTGGTAATAAGTAATAATGACGATAAGTAAACGCTTTATACGTACCTTTTGTTTGAGCGCGACATCCAGCAATTGAATTGCGTATGTTCCCAAGCTCCTTTGGGATTGATCCATTTATACAATTCCCGATCAGGGTTCTACAAAATAGTACCCAAAAAAAAAAAAGGCTTTCTGATGGCAAATCCAATACTTAGTTATTCATAAAGAAAGAGGTACATGTTTAAAATTTGTTGCATGGAACCCCATGTTGCAGGGATGGTACCGCTGAGATAGTTTTGTAGTTTTAGACACATATATGCACATATGTATAAATGAAAAAAAATTTGCAGGAAAATGGGTGATTTAGCAAAAAAAAAAAAAATGTGTGGTCCAAAATTATTCACTCAGTTCTCAATTTGGCCAAATGTTATCATTTGAACCAAATCAATATATATTATATGGATGGGGTTAGAGTACAAAGACCATATTTTATGAGAAGTGTGAGAATGATTAAGAATTGATATGTAGGCATCATTTTTCCGTACCTATTCATGATGTTTTGGATTGTTTAGGCTAAAATAACACTAAGCATAACAATTAAAAAACACAAAACAAATTCTTTTAGGCTTAAAAATTTAAAACACCATGTTAAGAATATGTGCTCTAAATTGTTGTGCTTTAGTTGTGTCTTTTAGATATTTTTAAGTTCCATAGCTATAATATGTTGCATTGTGTTTTAAATTGTTGTGTTTGATGTTTTCTTGCCAAAATAACCCAAAACATCATACATAAATCCAAAACATGATGCATACATATTAATTCTTGATTATTCTCACACTTATCAATAAATATGACATTTGTACCCGAACCATTACCTATATATAATGTGTATGTGTGTGTATGTGTATGTGTATGTGTATAAATAATATAAGAAATTCTTGATTGTGGTGATTATTTTCTTACTTGGTGGACGATATGGAGATTACAAAATGACGTGATTTTCTCGAAGAAGCGCATCAACAAACATACTTATTTTTTTGTGGTATTACTCACTTATGTTTCCTTTCGTTTAGTAATAGGAACAGGAAAGGATCGGATGGTTGAAAACCCCCCTTATAGTTTATGTAACTTTTTCATGTCCTAGCGTCTGCCAGGTAGGGGTGTTCAAAGTTGGATAATTTAAAATTTCGGATAATCAATATTCAGATCCGAATCTGAAATTTTGGATACTCGATTTTCGGATATCACAAATTTCGGATTCGGATAATCCGAAACTTAAAAAAAATCACTTCTTCTTACGCTAAAAGTCTAAAACCGAACATGCTTAAAACAAACATTCAATATATATTATATTTTTTAATGTTTCGGATTCGAGAAAGGCGTATTATGTTAGTTTAAGGTTAGGATTAACATGGAATGGATTAAATATATAGTATATATGTAAATAATATTATATATAATATAGATATTTTTTAATATTTCGGATTTGGATAATCCGATTATCCGAAAATTTTTAAAAATAGGATCCGAATCCGAAATTTCGGATCCGAAAATCGGATAATCCAAAATTTTGGATAATACGGATACGAATACGGATTTTCGAATATTTCGGATTCGAATCCGGATTCGGATTTTTTTGAACACCCCTACTGCCATGAGTGTTTCTTTATAATCGGGGCCGGCCCTGAGCATGAGCCGGGTGGTCACCGGCTCAGGGCCCGACTCTTAAATGGGCCCAAACGTTTTTTAAAAATACACACACACACACACATATATATATATATATATTAAATTCTATATTTAGGATATATATATATATACATATATATTTGTGTTTTATACATTAAAATCTTGTTAGTAGAGTTGAAAAAACTATGTTAATTTAATGTAGAGGTCTCAAGTTCAAACTTTGGCTCTAGCACCATATTCAGTTTTTTTAATTCATTCGTCCTTACAATTTTTTTGGGCCAATTTTTTTTTTTTTCGGGCCAATTTTTTTTTTTTTCGCCTGTGACCCAAATTTTTCTTAGCGTTCTTGAAGGCGGCCATGTTTATAATATACCGCCATTCAACAACAAAAACAACAACAATATTTTTAGATGCATGAACAACTTTATGAGACTAATATAAGCATACGAATATGTGATCAATGGGTAAAATAAATAGTCATTTTTTAAAATTAACTGCATGTGAACATCTCATACTTATACAAATCTCCTAAAGCTGTTCATGCATCAATAGACATTATTATTATCAGCTTTGGATCGATATTTGAACATGGCTGGAAAGCTCAAAATGGCATGGTAAAGCACATGCATTGTTTTGTTTGCCACTAATTGACAAATGTCATACGGATGCAGTGGATCCTTTAGGTTCATTTTTATAAAAATGACATAAAATTATCTATATCATGTGAATTCATCACCACTAACTTATATGACTAACACACATTAATAAGTCGTGTTTGTCAATTGTCTTCATTCATTTAAGTTTAATCAACCAGAATTTTTGTATTCTTTGGTGTCTCTTTATTTAAACATGTAATGTTATTAAACATATTCGAATATAATATAGGGTGGAGTTAGAGTACAAATGTCACACCCCAACCGATGGCGGAATACATCGGGACAAGACTTGTTGTAGATTGTTCAAAAACTTCATGACACTAGTTGTGACAGTATACTTTAAAGATAAATTTCATTTATAGCAATTCATTGTCTAAAAGAAACGAAAATACAAATTGTTTCATAAAAAGGAAAGTACAACATCAAGAACATGAAAATTAAACTATTGTGAGTTTCTAGTCCAATCCTAAGTAGTTTTCTTGAGATTCCTGCATCAAACATTTCCTGCAACATGTATAAAATATCCGTCAACACATAAAGTATTGGTGAGCATACTAGTTTTTGGTCTAAGTACATAGTATAAGAAAGTCTACTCAAATCATTATGTTATAGTCATGCGCATGTAGAACCATACAAAAGGCAACAACACTCGAATACACAATTGAGAGAAACTTAACATGACCCATAAAGGGGGCGGTGTGTCAATCCTATAGCGCTATACATGTAAGGTGGGTTGTGCTAATAGACATTTGTATGTGATAATAATTCTAGCATAGCATATAAGCATTTAGATTAAGCATAAGAGTTTAAGAGTATGAAATCGTTTAAGTTTTTGTATTAATACATGTTGAGCCCCAAAGAGTTAAAGAATAAAAAGGGGACAGGTATGAACTCACCTTAGGGTGCGTTAATAAATTCCCAAAAACGGGTCTTGAGAATTGAAGATTTTAGCTCCGAATAACTAAAATTAGAAAGGGAAGCGTTTTAGGTTCAAGAGTTGGATTATTAGATTCAAGAGAGTCAAGCAAGCCTTTTAGGCAAACCAAAGCACAAATTGCCTTTAGGGCAATCCGGGTGGTCATGAGTATGAAGTTAGACCAAGCACAAAATCATCATAAAGATGATTCGGATGGTATGAAGGTTAGGAATGTGAATCCATTAGAATAGTTCATGTCATGACCACTTCGTCTATGGAATAAACGTGGGTCTTAGGACACCGGATTTCCCCTTTTCTAGTGTGGATTAATCAATATCACAAGAAGGGTCAAGAGAGTTGGTAAGGTAGGGTGTAACCATAAACCTTCCAAGAGATTGTTACTAGAGTAATAGGATAAAAGATTAAAAAGTATACTTATAATAATACATACTATAACTAGGAGGTTTAAGTAAAATATGGTGACTTGTAACACTTGTTACCTCTTATATTCAATCATCAATCAATTTTAATAGAGAAGTACAGAAACCATCAAATTTATACCACTTCATAAACCGAATTTACTTAAAATACACAAATTATATGACAAGAGTAAAGAACCAAATTGTTGATAAATTGATGACCTGAAAGGGACGATGGCCAAAATTATGCGCATACACATCATTAGCCAAGTCGTTTATGTCGAAAGCTTTGACCACTTGTGCCTTCACACCAGCCTTCATCACTGAATACCTGTGTTCAATTTCCAACGCTTCAAATGGTTATTCCAACATATAATTTAGTTGTATAAAAAACACATGAATGAATACACAGAGAGAGAGAGGGGGGGAGAGAGAGAGAGAAGAGTTACCGTGTCACCAATGCCACTGTAAAATTCGAGCACTCGCCATGGTTGTTCTTCGTGCAAATTTGCATCTTCTTCCATGTGGAAGTGGTTGAAGAAGAAGGGTTATGGTGAGGGTAGGGCCGGCAATTTTGTATACGAACATGATTGCTTGATACGAACCTGAACGATCTTAACAGGTATAGGTATGTCCTTAACAGGTTTTGTGTCCTGAACAGGTAGACACGAATTTACCTGTTAATTTTCTTGTCTTAACAGGTAACATACCTGTTTACCTGCAGGTACCTGTTAATACTTGTTTAGAATTTAATTAAAATTAATAATATTTTTAAAAGGCTTTACCCAAACCCTTTAACTCTAAATCTCTTCTCACTCTAAAAATGGATTAGTATAATGTTCGCAAACAGGTATTAACATTTACGTAAACAGGTATTAACATGTACGTAAACAGGTATTATCTAGGTCTTTGGTGAACTTTTGGAAATTTTCCCTCACTAAATAGGTTCGTAAACATGTGATTAGTATACTGTTCGCAAACAAGTATTAACGGGTACTTTTCATGTATACTTGTTAAAAAAATTAACATGTTCGTGTATCATAAAATAGACACAAAAAATTTTCGTTTCGTGTATAAGTAGTCAGGTTTCGTGTATCATGTCTTAACAGGTTCGTGTCTTAACAGGTTAGGTATACACGATTTTCCAGCCCTAGGTGAGGGTTAAAATGAATGGTGGTGCTGTGGTGTGTTGGTGAGTTGGGGATTTAGGAGAAGAAGGGTTATGGTGAGGGTTACGGCCGGTGGAAATTTTGGTGTTCGTGATGGTTTATAGGAGAATGACTTCTTTGGGAGAAGAGTTAGGAGGAGAGAAGAGTTTTGGATTTGAGATATTTGGTGAGGTTATCAAAGGCGGGAAAATATGATAGGGAAATTTTAATTTTGTGACGGAAAAACATGACACACAATCATTCATAGTGTCATTTTTTTTACTTTTTGACACAAAATTCTTGACACGCAAAAATGTGAGTCATAAATTTATTAGATTTTTTAATATATGACATTTTTTATGACATACGCTTTTAAAAGTCATAAAAAGGGTGCGTGTCATTATTTGTATGTCAAGGAAGGCATATTTTCTAGTAGTGTGAGTGACATAAGAAAGCTGAGTTGTCAAGCATTGAGATAGTCCAACAATGCTTGTGTGATGCGAAAAATAATGTCAATAATCAACTTAAAATATTCAAGAAAAATATGTGGGTCACTTGTATTTAGCACTATTGAGCTCAACAAAGTCTGTTCGTTACTCTCGATTAACGAATAGTTGTTCACACGTGGGAGACGTTTGGAATACCAACTAGGATATTATACATTTATTTCTTGTGATATATCGTGTAGATTTTGTAGTTGTGACTTGGTAAATATGGTTGTTCATCTACCGCATTTATAGCATTAAATTTCGGTAATTAATGCGATATGGGTAACTTTTATTATTATTATTATTATTATTTGAATTGTGGTGTTATAAATATGTAGATCTTTTACTCAAATTCTACAATATAGTCATATCATATAAGATAGTTATTATTCGTTTCGTCAAGGTAGGGCATCATCAGCAGCACGAGCATGCAATTTGAAGGGTGAATTAATTAGGGAAGTTCTTGTACAGTACGAGAAAGATGTATTGTATACAGATGTGTTGAAGCAGAGTTACACGCATATTTCAAACTGTTTTGATAAAAGAGACAAGGCAATGGAAAAACTAAAGTATTTACCACCATCAACAATTCGTGACATTGTTGTGGTGTTTAACATTGATGCGATGAATAGGGATCTGGACCATGTGACACACGACAAACTCAGGTTAATACTTTTTACAAACATACAAGTCTACCTTAGCAAAACATTTACTTAACTGGGTCGGTTCGATGATTTGGGGAATCCTCGGGAGTTTATTTACACTTACGTATTGTCCAGGGTTCAATGATTCGGGGAATCATTGGGGAAACACGCACACACGATTCTTGAGTCCCGTTGTTGGTGAAATTACATAGTTGGATTGAGTTACAAAGTATTGAATGTTCTATGAATAATGTACAACTTGTGAATGCATATTTAAATGATTAGATATGATTAACGTATGTTGAAATGCATGTTTATATGTTAGGATGTGTTAACATGTGTTAAAATGGCAAGATTTTGAATCAGATGATCAAAATGAAAACCCAGCATTCCATTCGACCTTAAGGGAGGTCGAATGAGATGTTATAGGGTTAAACCAATGCTGAGTATAAATACAACACTTTGCCAAATTTTCATCATTTCACAGCCCTAACTCGCCTCCAAGTGCTTTTTTTCAAGCCCAAACCTGTAGGAAGGAGTTTTTGCCCTTGTTTTTCAGATCTTAAGCTAAAACACGTTCTATTATCAAAACAAGTGAAGATTCAAGGTGTGTTCATCATCTAATCCCTTTTAAATCAAATTTCATACGTTTTTATCAAACCCTAAGTGTCAAGATCTGATACAAATAAGTTTTCATGGATAAAAACCTTTCTAACATCTTTCTAAACTACACCTATACATGAATAATGAGTTTTCTTACAAAAAACCCCAATATTAATGGTGTTGAATGATTTATTTATGTGTTACATGATATGAGATAGTAAATAGATGATATATAGATGATGTATGTTTCTTCAATTTCATTAGTTTTCCTTCTTTATTTGTAGTTGGTTACTATGATTATATTTTTATGATCCGTCTGAACGATTATAGTTGTGTTAGTAATTTATTTTTCATTGATTCTAATAGGTTAAACTGTTGAAATGGGCTCATTCACGACATGTGTTATTGATATAAAAGCTCAAATCTAATATTTATAATTTTATTGAAAGTTCTCATTTTTTTAAACCTCTAATAAAATGTTTTTATTTTTTACATTTTTGTAAATGTTGTTGTTTCTTTATAGATTTTACCATAAAATGTTGTTGGTAGCTTTTATCCTCCTAAAGCTATGGATAATCAGGTAATAGTAATTAAGACAACAGATAAAAGAGAATGGAGAGTTGTTTTAAGGAGAGTTGTTGTTGATGATGCTGAGTTCAGTGAAGGATGACAAACTATTGTTAAGGATATGGGACTTGAACTGTACGACATATTAGTATTTGATTATGTTTCGGAAGGTACTTTGTTAATGTCCTGTTTCCGCAACTTGATTTGTGGGAAGTCTTTCATGCAGATGTTAAATGACACTTCAAGCGAATCATTAGTACGTATTTTTATGCTATTGTTATATGTATATTTAGAATTATACATAACAAATAATAGAAGTTTTTTTTATTTACCTGATGCTTTTTCTTCTATGTATCTTCGTGATAAAGTTACTAAGGCTTTAGTAACTATTAAATTTTGTGATTTTTCATGGGATTAAAAGATAATTTCTTTGGACGAACACTATTATTTGTATGATGGGTGGATGAAAGCAGTTAAAAGATCTTAAGTTGGCTGTATTGGATTTTGTGTTTCTTGAGATGGGAGACTTGTCCACATTTGAAATTAAGGTTTTTTTTAAACGATTGTATTCTTTATCGCCAAAATGTCCAACTTGAATAACCAATTATATTTTTTAAACGATTGTACTCTTAATACGTAGGTTAAAAAACAATTTATATGTTTTTTATATAATATAAAAATATAATTTCAATTACTATTACATCATGTCTAATGTTATGTACTAATTTATTTCCTTTAAATGGTTGGACATGTAGATGATGTGCATGCAAATGTTACTTTTGAAGTTTATGAGTATGATGCTGTGATTACAAAACGTTGTGTAAGTTATATATTACTTTATGTTTTTTTATTTTTCATTATTTTATTGAACTAATTAAGTACTAATGTTTTCAACATACATCAACTTTTCAGCGGCTTCATTCTACAATAGTTAGACTATAGGGAGTGGAAAGGGGGGGGGGGGGGGGGGAGGGGGGTGAAGCGCCATGTGGCACTTGTGGGGCCTATGTGGGGGGGGGGGGGGGGGAATTGTAGGGAGTGGAAGGGGGGGGGGGGGGAATATTATTATGTGTGTGTTAGATTTAAAAAAAAAAAAAAAAAAAAAAAAAAAACCAATCAAAAGCTGCCACCTCCCCTCCACCTCTCCCCCCGCCCAACCTTCCCTCCCCGCCTCAACCTCCCGCCGCCTCCTTCCTGCCCCAAGGGGGCGGTGTTCCCGCCTTCCATGTCACCCTCCCGCCCACTCCCTCCTGTCTTAGGCTAGCTAAGCTTACATGCCCACATAAGATGTTAGTTCAAGTAAATGGTGGTGAAGTAAATTAGTGTAAACTTTATGTATAAAAGTATAAGAATTCAAAAAGGTATTAGTTAAATTTGCATTTAATCTTAATAATATAACTAACACTATTTATATTCTCACTTCATAGGTTTATGGTTAGTGGATGGATAAACTTTATAAAATCCAAAGGTTTGAAAATGGATGACTGATGTAATTTCAAGTTTGAAAATAGCATCGGACGGCATTTAAGAAAAATATAAGTTTTTCAGTGTTACATACGCATGTTACATGTGGATTGAGCTTCTCATGGGTGGTAAAGAGCAAAGAAGTTCTTTACGTGTGATCAGTCAACAAAGAGTGTGTAATTAAACCACATGGTGAGATTCATTGCAAGAAATTTAGAACATAAATAACTTATCTTTTTTATAAAATTTAACACAAAAGCGGCCATTACTTTTACATTGAATCCTATCTGATCTCATCATATTGTTAACATACAATGTAATAAATGAATTGACAGAAATAACAATTACCAAACTATCGATGACGAATAGGCAAAGTAGCTTCTTGTGTATTGCACATACATTCACTGCAACGAGGGTATCTATATACACTCCTTCCTACGGGTCGTGAAAACACCCGTTTGTTTTGTCTCACTGCTTTCCGTATTCGGGTTTCAAACACTTTCCATTCAATTGTGTCGTTT
This sequence comes from Ambrosia trifida, assembly GCA_028751855.1. Classification (NCBI taxonomy): domain Eukaryota; kingdom Viridiplantae; phylum Streptophyta; class Magnoliopsida; order Asterales; family Asteraceae; genus Ambrosia; species Ambrosia trifida. The sequence goes on from CM054125.1 coordinate 1,683,699, forward strand.
TTCATGAAAATGTCTGCGAGTCTGCGTTTATTTGGTCGGATTGTCGGCATTTTTCCTCCACCATAGTATACTCTGTAACCTGATACTAAAGACGATAGTTGACTTCCTGAATCGGTCATGGCAAAAACATCCGACGCTGTACATGTTATGAAGTCTAGTGCTGCTAGCTGCAAAATATAAAATGAATGAGAGACCTGTTGGACATAATATTTGTTTTATCCTAAGTTTAGTATGTAATTAGTATTATTATTGTATATCCTAAGTATGGGTAGTTAGGCAATTATTAGTGAACCATTGTGTTGGTTCATCAAAGGGTATCACACCCTTTCACTATGTATAAATAGGCCCATACCCCTTCATTTGTATTTGGATGATTTCTACAATATTAAGCAAATTTATACAATTCTCTCTATTCAAATCTCACATTTGGCATCAGAGCCCTGGTCCACATCGATCCATCACAGTGAAAGAAGAGATACATTAGAAAGATTCATCCCCTGTTTTTTCCAAAAAACAGAGACAGTCATAGAACCCTTCAATAACGACTCACAGAACGATTTTTCCAACCCAGAAGATAAAGAAGATCGTTACTTGAAGAATATAACCGAAAAAGAGAAAGAAACAAACCGGAAGAGGCGATTCCGGCGAAGATCCGGCGAAGTTCCGGCGAGATAGAAAACGAAGAAGAAAGATCAATCGTTACGGTTTGACGTTTATATCCCATCCTTTAACCATTAGAACGAATCGAATATAGTAAAGAAACTTAATCCAATCAAAAAATTAAATCGTTTTGCTTATCCCCTGTTTAGAAGAATAAGATTTTTTTTCCCGCCAAAAAATGTTCTAAAAGAAAATAAACGCATAACTCTTCTGTGAATCATTTCTATCTAAACATCAAAGCATCTAGACGATTTTGATTTTATAAACAATAGATAAGGGATTCAGTGGATTAAGTTTTATAAACCGAGAAAAAAAACAAAACAAACGGGTTTGTTTTTTAAAGAAGTATTCGATCAGTAAGGGGAGTATTTGATTATAAGAAAGTTTTGATCAAGACAGTGGATTAAAGAAATTTGATCAAGAAAGTTTTCATATCAAAAAAGGAAAGGGCACATTTTTTTTGTGTGTTGCAGAATGTTTTCGTAGGGAAGGTTTGACTTATAAAAAAGTCAACACAATTTATCAAAACAAAAGGAGGAATAAACGATTGAAAAAGTTTCAGTGAAAAAGATTGACTTTCATAAGTCAATTAGAAAGTGATTTTTTTAAAAAAAAGGGAAAGTCAATAATTAGACTTTAGTTTTGATATTTTTAAAATCAAACATATTAAATTGAAAGCAAGTGAAATCGAATCATAAACGATTCGTATAACAAGATACTCCGAATCCATCTTGGTTCGTTGAGAAAAAATAGCAAGTGACTCCGAGACACTTCGTGACTCGTTGAGTATAGCAAGAAAAGTTAGTCCTTTGTGGCAAGTTAGTCCTTCGTGGCAAGTTAGTCCTTCGTGGCAAGTTAGACCTTTGTGGCAAGTTAGACCTTTGTGGCAAGTTAGTCCTTTGTGGCAAGTTAGTCCTTCGTGGCAAGTTAGTCCTTCGTGGCAAGTTAGACCTTTGTGGCAAGTTAGACCTTTGTGGCAAGTTAGTCCTTTGTGGCAAGTTAGACCTTTGTGGCAAGTTAGTCCTTTGTGGCAAGTTAGACCTTTGTGGCAAGTTAGACCTTCGTGGCAATTTAGACCTTCGTGGCAAGTTAGACCTTCGTGGCGAATTCGACCTGTGTGGCAAATCAAGAAAGAAAACATCTGCTTCAAAGTAAGAAAGCAAGATTGGAAAGAAAAAGTCGAAGAAAGTAAAGCAAGAAAGCATGGCAGGGAAAGAAGACAAAAACGCGTCTAGCAGTTCAATATCATCTCGTGAGCAAGGAAATGTATCACTACAATGCCCGAAATTGACAGAGACAAATTACACCTCATGGGCACTATTAATGGAAACAATCTTAAAGGCTTATGGTCTTTGGGAAACAATTGACGCGAAAGAAGGAGCAGAAGCAGCAGATGAAAAGAAAGTAAATACTACGAAAGCAATGATTCTCCAAACATTACCAGAAGATATCTTAATGCAAGTAGCACAATGTCAAAATGCAAAAGACGTTTGGGAATCAATCAAAGTCAGATACCTTGGAGCAGATATGGTTCAGAAAGCACGACTACAAACATTGAGAAGTGAGTTAGAAACTCTAAAGATGAAAGAAAATGAACCAGTAAGTGACTTTGCAAGCAAGTTAGCCAACATAAGAGCAAAATTCAAAAGCCTTGGCACAACTCTTAAAGATAAAGCAATAGTGAGAAAACTACTCAACTCAGTTCCGAAGAAGTTCCTACCTATTGTAGCAACTATTGAGCAATATTCAGATATAGACACAATGCCATTTGAAGAAGCAGTGGGGAGAATAACAGCATTTGAAGAACGCCTCAAAAGTCAAGATGAACCAGAGGAAAATCATCAAACGAAACTCCTAATGGCAACCTCAAGTAATTATCATTCTGGAAGTATGCACTATGGTAGAGGACGTGGTAATCATAATCGTGGTAGAGGTCGTGGAAGAACCTTTAACAACGGACAAGGAAGAAACTTTAGCGAAGAAAGGAAAGAGTATGAGAGAAATATGAGTCAAGGATACAAAGACAAAAGCAAATTCAGATGCTTCGACTGTGGCAACTATGGTCACTTATCGTATGAATGCACAAAATGGAAAGACAAGAAAGATAAGAACGAGCAAGTATCCCTTCTCGTTCATGAAGAAGAAGACCCAACCCTACTCTAAAGCAAGAAAGGATAAATCAAAATTAGGGGGGAGAATGTTGGACATAATATTTGTTTTATCCTAAGTTTAGTATGTAATTAGTATTATTATTGTATATCCTAAGTATGGGTAGTTAGGCAATTATTAGTGAACCATTGTGTTGGTTCATCAAAGGGTATCACACCCTTTCACTATGTATAAATAGGCCCATACCCCTTCATTTGTATTTGGATGATTTCTACAATATTAAGCAAATTTATACAATTCTCTCTATTCAAATCTCACAAGACCTGACCTGACCTGGCAATCAGAATTCATAATGTAGCCAAAGATTCATTTACACAAGTACCGAATTAGGGTAATTTCTCTCTTCCTTTTCATTATATTAACTGATTCTTAGTTCAAATATGATTGTTTCACCCATTACGAATCAAATAAATTCAACTAGAAGTAAGTTAATCAAACATCAGAAACTGACCATCCAACCAAACACCCTCTATCCCTATTTCAAAGGTTGACAGACTGACTTATGAGTGTAAATTAGTTGGAATGCTAGCTAGATATACCTGAGATGAGAAATTCAAGAAAGGCTCAATTTCAGATGGCGACAACAGGTCCTCTTTCGTGACCATGTTAGGAAAGAGTGTCGTTAAAGCATTCAGCCTTGATGTTCCACCATAAATATGTGCACCTGCCAAATATATCCGCGTCTCGCGCTTGAAACCAAGGCCAGCAAGCATAAGCACGGTTTCCTCAGGCATTAAGGGACACAGACCTTCTGCCTTAAGTCTTTCTGGTGAGGGTATCCTGAAACAACTCAAACGGAAGAAAATGTTTTATTTTTTGAAACTATACACAATGATCAAATGATTATTATAGATACTAATGATTTATTCATACTTAGTGCTGTTATTTAGCTCCACTAATCCAGGAAAATGAATTTCCCGGTATGCTTGCAGCTCCTTCTTTTCTTCTTCACCGCCACCAAAATCACATAAAGAATGAGCTACCATGTCGATTTCAAACCTCAAGTGTAAAGCCAAGTATCGGAAATCTTTTTTGATTTTTCCCTTTGACTTTGCAAAGGGTCCAACCAGGTTTTCATCCAATATTCCTGAATGTGTTGCATTCTGACGCATCCTCTGAATCAACAAGGCAGCTGTTGCTTGTATTTTTGGAGTAAATTGCAGAGCGTGAAAATTACATCTGCATCGGAGTCTCTGTATGAAGTTCCCACATAACAAAGAAAAGTGTAAACAAATTTAGGTTGAAAATAGGAATGAATTTACAACGACGTCCTCCATTCTGAAATATCCCATGAAGTTGCAACATTTTCATTTCACAAGTTTCTAAGTTTTGAGTGTGCAGTCATTGGTGATTAAGTTAGTTACTAATGCTATTGATTCCTTGTAATTAACTTTGTTTGAAGGAGTTATTTCAGATGTTTAGTTGGTTTAACGTACGTTAACAGGAATGTTGTAGCAACGGACGGAGTGGAGTATATGGTACCTGCAAGTGATATGGTATTGGATCAGATGCCAAACGATTCCCAAACCCCACAAAATGAACAACTCTATTCTTGATTAAAAGTGGAAGAATATGTTTGAGGTAAAAACTGGGCCTTGCCTCTTTGGCAATATCAACATCCGTCACCTGAAAATAATTAGTATAAGAAATGAAAGACAATACACATTAGAAGAGAGTGAGATAAATATAATTACTGACCAGACTACCGATGGCTTCAAGATCCAGTGAGTGTAACTCCTTAGGCAATTCCTTGACGATATGGATATCAGGTTGAAGGTAATGAATAAAATAGTCCTCTTGATATATATCTGCAAACTGACTAAAAAATAAAAGAAAGAAAGAAACTGAGTGTGAGTAGCCTAACTTGTAATAATTAATAAAAAAGAATGGAAAAAGAGGTGGTGTTATTACCTGATATCTCTCCAGACGCTACTGAACATAAAGGAGGGAATAACAAGAGTAGCATTAAGTAATCTTGCAACTGCAACAATATTGCAGACCTGTTGATGTTAAACAAAACATAAGAAGAAGAAGAAGAAGAAGGTGTTTGCAGATAGATAGTTGGAAGCTAAAAGAAAAAGAAAAAGAAAGGAACACAAGTTACAGCTACTCTCTGTTGGTTGATACCACCATTTGCAGTAACCATAATGTAACCATTGTTTCCCTCTGAAAAGAAAGAAAGAAAGAAAAAGGTAAATAAATATAAAGGAAGGAAGGAAGGAAGGAAATGGAATGGAATGGAAATACGAACGACTAGGTTTCCAAACGCGTTGATGAGCACAAGGTTGCCAGAGTGAAGAAACAGCATGATAGGTTTCCAACCACAAATCTTTGGGCTCTGAAGCTTTGTAATGATTCTGAGATTAAAAAGGAAAGGAAAGGAAAGGAAATGAGGAGATAAGCATTTGATTTGTAAAAAGTGGGAAAAAGATTACTACATACATCAGCTAAGGCATGAGCAGCTTTATATAAGAGTCTTGCATAAGCAGTTTGATGGGGGGGCTTCCCTTTGGCAATGTGAAAAGTCAGCTGGTCCTGAGACTTAACAGTAGTTTTCCCAAATGTTATTATATGAGACAGAGAGATTGAAGAAAGTAAAGTAAAGTAAAGTAAAATTGGGGATGCAGAGAATACATACCACCGGAAGAGACAGAAGAGTGGCAGAGGATGAATTTGATTTGAAGAAACGCAATTTATTATTATTATTATTATTATTATTATTAATCGAAGTCGTCAAAGAATGATGTTGGATCCGGGAAAGCATCCAGAGATTGGTGAGGAGGATGAAGAGAAATGCAACCAAAATCCCAATTGCCAAACGCCTTCTTCTTCGTCGATTATTATTATTATTATTATTTGAACCAACACCACCACCGACTACTACTGCTACTACTTTTTTCTTCATCATCTTCTCTTCCTCCAAACAAACAGAGTTTTACTTACTTATTTAGGCCGCCCGCCCTCCCGCCGGGGTTGGGATTGGGGATCATCAAAAAAAATCCTAGATTTACATCTACACTACATTTCTATTTCCGCCTTTTTTTTTTTTTTTTTTTACACAAAACTAAAACTTTCATCTAGGGCTATAAACGAACCAAACAAATACGAATAAGGTTTGTTCGTGTTCGTTTGCTAAGAAAATTATGTGTTCACGAACACTTACCGAATGAGATTTTTTGTTCGTGTTCGTTTGTTTAGAAAACATGCGTGTCCGTGTTCGTTTGTTAATTTTGTTCATTAACGCACACAAAAATAAACGAACGTTAATGAACACAAACAAGTGTTCATGAACACAAAGAATTGTTCATGAACGAAAACAAACACAAACGGACATAAATTGATTTTCGAACAAGATGGACCTCACATATATTAAGAAATTAAGTAGAACACCCAACATATTACATAACGATACAAACATACGTAGTACATAACGTAATATTGATAAAACATAATAAACTACTGTCTCAAAAAACTAAACTCTCATCCTAAACTTGAAGTCTTCACTTATTTAAACTTGAAGTCTTACTTACTTCACATAAATTATTTAATTATTTTAGTAAAATAAATAAAAATTAAAGAATATAAAATAAAATTATAAAAATTAAAAACTCCATTAAACTATCGAACATAAACGAACACGTTACCGAACGTTCACAAACATAAACGAACGAACGAACGCGACCTCTGTTCATGTTTGTCCGTTTAACTAAACGAACGAAATATTTCGTTCGTGTTCGTTCTTTATTTAACGAACGAACACAAACGAACTTCCCGCCAAACGGTTCATGAACTGTTCGCTGAAAGTTCAGTTCGTTTGCAACACTACTTTCATCAACAACTAACATCATTTCGATCCCATTCACCATTTTTTATTCTATAATTTAACTAAAAATCATACTTTTTAAAATTTATCTCTTATTTTAAGGAATGTTTGCGGAAGGTAGCTGATGGTCATTTCACGGCCACAGTTAAGGTTTTGTGTTCCTCTAGGGTAGCACCCTTCGGGGATGTCACTTTGAAAGCGCTTATCGATAAACATCCTGTCATAGACCCCCCCCCCCCCCCCCCCCGCCTTGCCTCATGTCTTACCCTCTGAAGGTGCTCTGCAAGTTGATGTTGAATGTGTGCTAGGAAGTATTAAGTCATTCCCCAGAGTGACTTCTTGCGAGAGATATGGCCTTCGGACACAACATATTTTAGATGCGTTATTAACGAAGTGGTTAACCTTTGGTTGAGGGGGCTTTGCCCAAGGATCTTAGCGGAGTTCATCGCTTCGGCCCCCTTAACCCCGTTGCTAAAACCTGACAACGGGATCAGGCATATCGCAATTGGGGCTATCTGGAGGAGGTTAGTCTCTAAAATTGCTATGCGTAAGGTTGGCAAGGAAATGGCAACTTACTTGGGGGACTATCAATTTGGAGTTGGGGTTTCGAATGGGACGGAGACCATTCTTCATAACGCAAATAGGTTTTTAAATGCGTCCCACGACAACGGATCGCTGGCCATGCTCACGGTTGATTTTTCAAACGCGTTCAACTTGGGCGACCATACACATCTCCTGCATGAAGTTAGTGTGCGCTGCCCATCAATCTACCATTAGGTTCAGTTTCTTTATGCTCAATCTGCAAGGCTATACGTAGGTGATGCTTGCATTGGGGTCTCCACCGGGGTCCACCACGGGGATACTCTAGGATCGCTCATGTTTGCGCTCAGTAAGTGAAGGGATGGTTGGGTGGTTTGGGGTACTTAAACAGGTTGAGATGGATGGTTTTTAGAAACCATATTATTGTTTTGATGGTATATGAAGAGTGTTGTCACCAGGTGGGGAGGACATGTGTCCTCCCCTAGTGACTAATCACAAGGGACTTGAGTGGGTTCGTTATCGGGTATCGGCTCGGTTTCGTAACACGTGCTTTCGTATAATAATATATTCTATACAATAATTCGGGTTTCGCGTTCGTGATTAGTACTCGTATATGGTAGTTATTTCTTTACATTACTATATATTTTATTACTACTCACTCGATCATTGGTTTAAAACGCGAAAAATTTTGGGTCTCAAACCGGGTTGTTACAATAATTCTTCTAACAATCACTCCCCTAATAAAGAAATGATGATTTGTACTCTATTCTCGTTCATCCTCATTTTGCAATCCTTCTTATCTTCTTCTTTCTGTAATCGCCTTGAACCATTCTTCAATATCTTCTAAACTTTGATGCATAATAAGTCCTCACGACTAATCCCTTCTTGATCCACATGATCTTCTAATGCTCCTTTGACTCGCCTGGTCCTAAGCACGATAAGGGAATGATGGGTATCACCACGTCCATCTTCTTCTTCTAAAAATGCATCTTTAATTCGACTTTTCGGGCCTTCTACCTTCTATCGAATTTCTTCGGGTTTGATCGCCTCCGCGTCTTTAAAAATCCCTTAAATAAACACTTCTCTTGTGTTCTAAATGGTTCTTCTTGATTAAAACTTGTTTCGGACTTCGCCGGAACTTTTGGCCGGAAAACATTTGTGTCCGTTTTGATTCTATAATATGTTATGGCCTTCTTCTTTCTTTCTTGAATCTTAGATGATGATGATCCGATACTGAAATTTGAGAAACTGGTGTTAAGATGATTATGACAGTCCTTCCTTTCTTCTACAATTGCCCTCTCAGCTTTCCAACGTTGATCCACATGATCAAACTTCATATTAGAGATTCACGGTGCACTAGTAGAACCGTCTTCTTTCTCTACACAATGAACATCTTCGGATTTCTCTTTAATATCGAATAAATGTTTTTCTATGTTTTCATCTATAAAACTGTTATGGCCTTTGACTGCATCTTTTCCTGATTGATTGATGATGATAACCAAGTTTGAATTGTTTTTGGATTGAACAAGCAATCACTGCTGTTCGATTTTTGTTTATCTTTTAAGTACCGATTGATTTTGCGAAAACAAGGATGTAATCGGATTTTTCTTCACATGCTTCTTTCTTCTTCTTCCTAGGATTTTTAACGTGGCGCTCTGATACCATGTTTGAAATCGGCCCTGTTTTACATCTATGACTTGGTTATAGGATGAACATGATATGTTTGAGTATGCACAAAAATGATGTGCAGTGACTCGGTTTGAGAAACAGAGGGTGGAGAACTAAATAATATACACACACTACTATTAATATTTCACACACTACAAATGATACATATGAAGGCCTTATATAGCCTTTGATATTGGCGGTTAAATAACTGTCTATTAACTAACCGACACGACCCTTCTATAATAACCGACATAACACGACCCTTCTATAATCAAACCGACACATTTCTGTTTTGGCGCCTTTTCTTTTTGTTTGAATTTCCGGTTTGACTTTCGATCTAATTATCATTATTTCTTGATTATAATTCTTCTAACAAGTGCATAGTGTTAAATGGCCATGTTGATCATCCATCCATAGTGGTGGAGTGGTGAAGTGGCTTTTGTTTCATCTATGTGATCAAAGGTTCGATCCCAAATTCCAACATTTATGGTTTGGTATCCGGGTGAAGATCGAATACGGGTGGCGCCGGTTCGAATCTGACGGGCGGCGAGGTTTTACCGAGTTGTATAACATTGCCGTGCCTTCGGGCGGGTGGGACTCGGGTTTCCGCGCATCGGGAGAAGGCGGGGGCTCCTGGATGTCGAGTAGTCGATTCTTGGACACGGCGCCCCGCAAGGGTGGTTGTCACACAGTTGTTTGCCGATAAAAAAAATGGCCATGCTGATTAGGAAATGGTAGGTCGAACTTAATTGACAAGAAATTGAAAGTATTAAACAAATCCAAACCCCGTAATCATGTTAGACCATTTGATATGTACCCTCATAATTTTTTTTTTTTTTTAATATATGGTTTTCAAAGAAGTGTATTGTTATTAAAGATGAGCAAAAGTTCGTGTTACTAATATATATCCAGTTTTGAAACCCTAGCCTCATGCTATTTGACAGATGCAACAAATTTCGTTGACGATAAAAATTAAAAACACAAGAAAATATAAACAAGCTCTAAGAATGATGTTTAAAATCCTAGTACCGTACGTAACAATATTGTTAAAAATAAAAGATTTCGTGTAATCCTTCCATGTTAAAATATTTCAAAATACGTGGAAACAAATGGAGAGGTAATCTTCAGGGGTTACCAAAGAAAGAGTGACGTCACCGGAGACGCTCACGAACGGAGACGTAATCAACTAATCACAGAAGTTGGATCCATCATCAACTCATCATCTATTATATCTCTGTATTTTTCAGGGGCTACCAAAATTCAAAGATTGAGAATATTTATGAAAATTCAAAGTTGGATCCATGTATCTGTCACATAATTACTAAACACATTTTATTGCTTTTTTCCACGTATCTTGTCCATGTATCGTCATCAACTCATCCCTAATCGCTTGGAGTAATCAGAGACGGAGAAAGAGAGGAGGAGAGGAGAGAGAAAGGTAGAGAGAGAGTGTGTGGGTGATGACGTGGCGGTAAATTATTGGTTGGAGTGGGAGACGTCTGAGACGTCTTGAAAGGTGTGACCCGTCTTTCCAAAGAGACGGGAGATGGCTATTTTTGTAAACCACTTGGTTAACGCGGGTAATTTTAGTGATTTTTCAAAAGTTAAATATAGATTAATTAATAAATAAATTGATCCATGCACAAGTTATATAGTGAAGGAGGTAACTTGAATTCCTTTCTTCCATCTCATTCATTCCATTAATATTAATATTATTATTATTATGTTTATAAATTAATAAATTGATCCATGCACAAGTTATATAGTGAAGGAAGTAACTTGAATACCTTTCTTCCATCTCATTCATTCCATTAGTATTAATATTATTATATATGTTTAATTTCATGCCAGCTAGCTAGCTTGTTGTTATTCGATCAATTGTTTGGCTGCAAAGTATGCTTTTTTGCAGTATATATGGGGAATGCATCTCTTATGTTATGGGTTTCTCTTCTTCTTATTATTTTTATTATTATATCTTTCCTTGATCGATCTCGATCCATTTTCACTTTCCTCAAATGGCTGCCTAAAGAAAGAAATTAAGAAAGAAACAAGAGTGAGTACGTACGTACGTAAGTTGTTTCATTTCTCTTATTATAACTATAATATATAATACTCTTTTTGTATATATAGATATATGATGATCAATATAGGAATTCTGAATGAACTAACTGTTGTACGTAGCATCTAAATTAAACAAACAAACAGAAGGAGGGAAGGAAGGAAGGAAGGAATATAACTATATTTGGTAGATATATATAGATGGCGACAATCGGGGATATCGCTGTTGCAGCAGCCATTAATATTATTAGTGCCCTCATTTTCCTTATAGCATTTGCGTTTCTTCGGCTCCAACCTGTGAATGACAGAGTCTACTTCCCTAAGTGGTATATCAAGGGTTTAAGAACAAGCCCTCCCACTGCCTCCGATGGCACCTTGCTCACTAAGTTTGTGAATTTGGATTTTCGATCCTACTTCAAGTTCCTTAACTGGGTCCCCGATGCCCTGTCAATGCCACAATCCGACCTCATTCATCATGCCGGTTTGGATTCTGCTGTCTATTTGAGGATTTACTTGCTCGGGTATATATATTTCTTCCCATTAATCCTAGCTCTTTCTTTCATGATCTTCATCTAATTATATATATATATATATATGCGCTCATGCAGCTTAAAAATATTCACTCCCATATTCTTGTTTACATGGAGTATACTCATACCAGTCAATTGGACTAACAACACCCTTGAGCAATCACAAGATACCTATAGCCAAGTTGATAAGCTTTCTATATCGAACATTCCTCACGCCTCTCCCAGGCATGCTTGCTTTTATTCATTCATTTACTAATTCACTATATATTATATAATATAATATAATCTATCTTTTAATTTGCTGGTTAATGTGTTTTTGCAGGTTTTGGGCACATGTAGCAATGGCATACCTTGTTATGATCTGGACATGCTTTATGTTGAAGAAAGAGTATGAGACTGTGGCAAATTTGAGATTTTACTGTCTCCAATCAGAAAAACATCGCCCTGATCAGTTTACTGTACTGTACTGTAACTTGATTTTCTTATACGTACATATATGACGGCCACCTGATCTTGATACTTAATTTTAACATCTGAGGCATCTTGCACAGGTTCTTGTGAAGAACGTCCCGACAGATGATCATGAGTCAGTTAGCGAGACTGTTGACAACTTCTTTCTAGTCAACCATCACGATAACTATCTCACTCATCAGGTATGTATATATATATACCCAAGTTTACCTACTGCACATACATTAATACACCAATATATATGTTACAAGCATGAAAAATGCAGGTTGTTTGTAATGCCAACAAGCTTGCAAAGCTCGTTGAGAAGAAAGAAAAGAAGCAAAACTGGCTTGACTACTACCAGATTAAGTACTCAAAAAACCCATCAAAACGACCTATGATGAAGGTACGTTCGATTCTAATTTCCTCCTCTTTTGGTAATTCTGTTTTCTTGGCTTAATATTATTCCTGATCAACAGACTGGGTTTCTTGGCCTTTGGGGAAAGAAAGTTGATGCTATCGAATATCATGAGACTGAAATTAAGAAACTTTCGGACCAGGTAATTAAACATCAACCCGGCCTATTTGGTGAGATCATATCATATCATATATATATATATATATATATATATATGCAACAGATTTTATGCATACAGATAGCAGAAGAGAGAAAAAATGTGATGGATGACCCAAAAGCCATACTGCCCGTAGCATTTGTGTCCTTCAAAACTCGTTGGGGAGCTGCTGTTGCTGCTCAGACACAACAAGCTAGAAACCCGACTTTGTGGTTGACCGAATGGGCTCCTGAGCCACGTGACGTTTACTGGAAAAACCTTGCTATTCCTTATGTTTCACTCACTGTTCGCAAGCTTATTATGGGTGTCGCCTTCTTTTTCCTCACTTTCTTTTACATAATTCCCATAGCGTTTGTGCAATCACTTGCAAACATTGAAGGCATCGAGAAGGCTGTACCCTTCCTCAAGCCCCTAATCAATATGTAATTAAGCTCCTCATGTCACAATACTAATAATAATTAAGTTTCTGGAAATAATTAACCTCCCAACATTATGCATGCAGAAAACTGATCAAGTCATTTATCCAAGGTTTTCTACCTGGTATAGTGTTGAAGATCTTCCTCAAGTTGCTCCCAAAAATCTTAATGATGATGTCCAAGTTTGAAGGATTTCTGAGTACATCACGACTCGAGAGGAGATGCGCTTCCAGATACTATCTTTTCAAATTCGTTAACGTGTTTCTCGGTAGCATTATCGCAGGGGCTGCATTTGAACAGCTCAGTACGTTTCTAAATCAGCCAGCAAGTCGGTATGTGTCTAGCTAATTAATTAGTTGAATAATTGGATCTGATGATTTTGCTTGCAGTTACTGAAATTAATAATTGTGACGACAGGATTCCTGAAATAATTGGGATCGCGATCCCGATGAAAGCAACCTTCTTTATAACATATATAATGGTTGATGGGTGGAGTGGCACCGCAGGAGAGATTTTGCGGTTAAAACGTTTGGTAATTTACCATTTAAAAAACCTTTTCTTAGTGAAAACCGAAAGGGACAGGGAAAAGGCGATGAATCCAGGAAGCATCGGTTTCAACACAGGAGAACCTCAGATCCAATTCTATTTTCTCATCGGCCTTGTTTACGCCGTCGTCACACCCCTATTGATTCCCTTTGTATTGGTTTTCTTCGGCCTAGCATTCCTTGTCTATCGCCATCAGGTAAAACCCTGCAACTAGCTAGATGGAATTAATTAACAATGTTACATCATATAAGAATTAATTAAGAAATATGTGGTTGAGATATTGCAGGTAATTAATGTATACAACCCTAAATACGAAAGCCGAGCTGCATTCTGGCCTGACGTCCATGGACGTGTAATCACCGCATTGATTATATCACAGATACTTTTGATGGGTTTGCTGAGTACAAAACACGCTGCTGCTTCGACCCCGGTTCTCCTTGCCCTTCCAGTTCTGACAATGGGGTTCCATATCTACTGTAAAGGTAGATTCGAACCTGCGTTTACCCGATATCCCTTACAGGAAGCTATGAATAAAGACACCCTTGACCGAGTAAAGGAACCCAACCTCAACCTGAAAGCTTACCTTGAGCATGCTTACGTTCATCCTGTTTTCAAGGATGATAATGATGATCACTATGAAGATGGCACCCCCATCGTTCCCACTAAAAGACACTCCCAGGATATCCTTCAAGAAAAGCATAAGCCATGACCCACCCCTTCAACATTTCACTTTCATTCATTATACACATACATACTCATCAACACAATCAAACTCACCATATTATTACTTTTACATGTATATTACTTTGTATATAGTTCACATCACACAATTACATGCAGATCTTTGATTTTTTTTTTTTGCTACAAGGGACAAAAAAGGGGTGTGTAAAATTGGATGTATTAAAAATAACGAGATACATCATCTTAATACACACACACACATCTAACCCTTACTTATTTATACTTTCTTCTTCTTCTTCCCTCTTTACACCCTTTCTACTAACCTAACCCACCCACCCACCTCCCCCGTCGGCTAAAACTAGAAAAGGAAAGAGCACCACTACCCCTATACCTCCACCATCGCACCTCCACTACACTGCACCTCCGTACAAGTCCCACCACCGTCCCCTATGAATCTAACACTCCTTCAAATTGCCAAAATCCCCAATTTAAAAATTCAGTATGCTGGTAGATCGAGTGGCTAAGCATCCGGTTAAGGAGGCGTTACTGTACTACGCCTGCACTAACCCCACAGTACCTCCAATTTTTTTAACCCTTCGACACCTGCATTAACCCCACCCGCACCCCCATACCATACTACCGGAGATTCTTTTGACATCAGCGGCTTTAGGGTTAGCCGTCTTTTGACACCAACGGCTTCCTGCGTCAACTTCATATCATGAACTACCTTTTGAGCACGAATTTGTGACAGTTCTTCTTCCGAATCAACTAGAACTTGGTGGATTAATATGTTTCTATTGAGGGAACCAATTCCAGCATCCATTCCTGGGTTTTTCGACGCTAAATATGTTTCCTTAACATAGAAATAGCACGAATCAATGTCATATGTCTAATTTTCCGAATGCGGGAGGGAGACAGTGCGCAAAAACTCCCCAGATTCTTCACCTGGCATATACTGTAACATCATGTAATTTCCCACTTATTTTATTTAATAAAAGTTTTGTTTTTGTATTTTATGTTCCATAGTCATTCATTATATAATTAATATTTCAAAATGTTTTCATAATACATAAAGGTGTTTTGATCTTAACATTTTAATGCTTATTCAACAAAAAAAAATGGTGAAACGTATATTCTAGAAAACAATCTTTTGTAATGCAAATTAATTGAGAATTGATTACATTTATTGACTAAATTGTATTTATTAGGATTAGTAAATTGGTATAAAGTAGAAATGTATTTAATTTGGTAAAACGGAAATTTACAATAATGATTCATAACCAAAAGTTTGGCCATATATACTCTTGCAATCATCCCTACAATAATCTCCAGTAAATAATGAATTTTGTTGTTGAATTTCTTCCACTAAATAAATTTCCTTGTCACAATCAACGTAAACCATCATAATGTTTTAAAAATTTAGAAACAAGATCAAGTAATTTTCTTTAATATATATATATATGTATATATTAAAACGAAAATGTCATATTATGTCTTTATAAATTTTAATATGAAAATAAATAATGATTGCTCATAATCTGTTTTGCTCAAAACTTACTCAATAGAAGAAGTTGTAACACCCCAAAAATATTAAATTAATGATAATATGGTATGTATGTATATATGTATATATATATATGTTATTGCGGGTATGTATGTATGCGTGGATGTATGTATGTATATGTGTGTACCCCTAGTTGTAAGTAATGCATTGTAGTGGTACATATAACAAAAATAAAAATTTAACCAAGTTAGCTACTTGGTTAATTTGGTAGAACTTAGTTGGTAAAAAGGGGAGGGGTTAAACATGACCCAACACTCTTCTTGAGGGGTGGGTTTTGGGAGGATTGAAAGACTAACTAGATAAGGGGGTTAGAAGGAAAATTTGGGAGTTTAGAAAAAAAGAAAAGAAGGGATACGCAGAGAGAGAGAGGAGGCGACATAGAGGACTCCCAAACATCCATCCATAGCAGAAAATTAGAGCAAGGGATCATCCCCAAATCCCTGCATGTCTAAGAGTTCATAACCATCTAGTGGCCCTAATATTATTGGTAAGTTGTAGAACTAGTAATTGTAAGGTTTGGAAGTAGTATGGTGGGTTTCATGAATATGTTGTGATAATTACTTCTTGTGGTTAGAAAGCATGCTTGTTATGTGTAGTAGTGTGAAATTTGAAGAAATTTGTATGTTAATTGCTTGTAATAGGGTTGAATTGAGAATGTGTTAAGTGGGTATTGGAATGAAGGTTTCTGTTGACTTTTTAAAAGTCAAACAGGGACTTAATCTCATGAGAGCTCAATTGATTATGCTTATTGTTAAGAAAATTCATGAAGAATTGTGAGTATAAGTATAGAATTGGGAATGTTGTGTCATGGAATGTTATGACCACTTAAATGTATGGATATGCACACCAATTGTATGATGAAATGCCTAGTATGTTAGAATAGGAGAAATTGTGGGAAAAATACATGATGAATATGATGGTAGATGATATAGCTCTAAGATTATGCTAGTTTATCTACCTTGAACCTAGAATGGTAAAGGGTAAAGTACGAAAAGCTAAAGTATGAATTCCTTCACTATGTAGGTGTGAAGGTGGAAGGTACTAGCGGTTACAAGGAGCAAGGCGCACACGACAAAGGTAAGTTGGTTACTACCAACTATGTAGTTTAATGAGTATGTTAGTCATAATTGTTATGTATGCATTTTGTGAATGAATTTGGTAGAATGGAAGTAACATGTAGTATCCTTGTGGCTAAGAAGGGTATAAATGGGTAGAATGATTTAGATGGTGGAAACACCCTTAACGGGTCAAAATAGTAGGAACACCCTCGATGGGTCAATACGGTGGAAGTACCCTTAACGGGTCAAAATGGTAGGAATACCCTTAACGGGTCAAAATGGTGGGAATACCCTTAACGGGTCAAATGGTAGGAATACCCTTAACGGGTCAAAATGGTAGAAGTAAGGATTTCATTGTGATTCCATGGACTTCTTGGGTCCCTTGGATAAGATGATCATATGGTTTATAACCTACTAAATGTTTGCTTTGTTGATTTGAAATAGGTAAAGCACATGAATGAAGATCAAGTCTCAAGCAAGGATGGGTTATGCACGCTCGCGTTCTTTTTGGGTTGGGTACCATGGTTGTGTTAGGATCTTTGAGTCTTTTAAAAACAAATGGTTAATGTTTTGTATGTGGTTTGGATATGGGTCAAAGATTCGCATGGTAGCCAACTTAGGCTTTGTCTTTTGTAACTTAACTAGTGTCGCCAAGGTTGTTGGCACGTTGTGAACTTGACGTTTTGGATATATATATATATATATATATATAATGGATGTTTATATATTATCTACATGTTTTAAAAAAAAAAAAAAAAAAACGAGCCTTACAAGTTGGTATCAGAGCCAAGGTTTGAGCGAATCAAGTATATTAGGTACTTGATCTCAAACCGGAAGCTCGTAGGGGCGTGCATTCGATCCGAGACTTGATCAAGGTATGTGCGGGATAATGGGTGGGAGAGTTACCAAATGAGAAGCGGGAATGTCGGGAATTGCGGGTAAGAAGGGCAGGAACGATATGGCGTTGAAACGGGAAAAGCGTGGGCAAACCTGCAGTTGGCGTACCCTACGCCAATTTTGGCGTAGGATACGCCAGACCAGCTTGCCTACGCTAACCTGTTCTGGCCTACGCTACCCTGCCTCCTTTTGCCTACGCTAGTGGCGTAGGCTACGCCATTTTTGGCGTACCCTACGCCAAACCTCCTGTCAGCCTTGGATGCTGATTTTTCAGCTTGTCATGCCTCCGTACCTCGCCCGAGCAACCCCGAAACTCGTTTATAGACGCATTTATACACATGGGATTGTGAATCCGTGTATACATGTAGTAAGGAATGTGGAAGCCCAAATATTGGGAGTAGAAAAAGTTACTTTCGTAGAAAGAATGAATGATGACTGAGATACCGTGATATGGTATACATGTTAAATGGTTGTTAATGTTTCAGAAACATGGAGGACGAAGGTGATAACGTGGTGGGGGAGCGTACCCAATACGGCGAGTTGAAGGAGGTGGTAGCAACCGAAGTGGGGGAGGATATAAAAGTAAACCTCCCCAAGATAATGGAAGAGGTGGAGAGTAACATCATGGGGATAGTGGAAGGTATGTTGACAAGCAAGTTCGATGAATTGAAGAAATTGGTTGAAGAGGGGTCGTCCGGCTCCAAGAATGTTAAGAGATGTACATACCGAAACTTCATGTCATGCAACCCCACCGTGTTTAAGGGAGAAATAGATCCACTCGAATGTCTAAGGTGGATCTCGGATATGGAGGGGGTGTTTGCACGAAGTCATTGTGAAGGCGAAGATGAAGTAATGTTTGCCACGGGGCAATTGCGGCTCCGCGCGAAGGATTGGTGGGACAGTTATAGTAAGGAAGTGGGGCAAGAACGAGTAAGAACCATGACATGGGCTGAGTTTAAAGAGCCCTTCCTGAAGCATCATTGTCCTCAAACTGCAATCGATCGCATTCAGGAAGAGTTTCTACACCTCCGCCAGAAGAATGAAACCATTGATGAAATCACAAACATATTTCTTGACAAAATGAAGTTTTGTCCAGAATTGGTGGGAACGGAACGAATGAAGATTAACAGGTATCATGCCATGTTAAGGGCAGAATACCGGGAGTTTATCACTGCATCGAAATGCAACACGTTGGGTGAACTCATCGATTGGGCTCGTGAACGAGAAACGGAATTAAAACGACAAGAACAACGGGGTGAGAAGAGGAAGGCCGAAAAGACTTGGGAGTCGCCAAAGAAGGCTAAGGGGCACGAACAAGGCAAGAAGGATCCTAAGAAGGGAGAAACACCGAGTTGTAAAACGTGTGGGAAACCGCATACGGGGGAATGCCGCTTGGGGCAAAAGACGTGCTACAATTGTGGGAAGACGGGACATCCGTTTTACAAATGCCCTAGTCCGGTTCAGTTGTGTTATCATTGTTATGAACCCGGGCACTTCAAGGCGGATTGTCCCAAGCTCAAGAAGGAGGCACCAAAAGAAGGAAAGAAGAATGAAGCTTCAAAGGCTCGTGGAAGAATGTTCCAAATCACCGCCGAAGAAGCAAAGAACCACCCCGAGGTGGTGTCGGGTATGTTACTAGTCAACAATACTCCTATGTATGCGTTGTTTGATACAGGGGCAAGTAGATCTTTTGTGTCTACCAAAGTGATTTACCACCCCTCCTTTATCATAGAAACGTTGGCAAGCCCATTAGAAGTAGAAATTGCGGATAGTAAAAACTATTTATTACACAACATATGTAGAGATTGTACTCTCACGGTAGAAGGGGAGGATTTTAGGGTAGACTTGGTACCCATGACAATGGGGGAGTTCCAAGTGGTGATAGGCATGGATTGGTTGGCCAAACACCACGCGGAATTCCAATGTAAGAATAAAACCATATACGTTACCTCACCTAGTGGGCGGCGGGTAAGTTTTATAGGGGATAGAAAGGTCGAAGCCAAGTTATGCACCTTGGTGGAGACCATGAAACATGTGCGTAACGGGGGAAGGGCATTCATGGCCTATGTGGTTGATACCACTATCACCACCCCTAAGATTGAAGAAGTACCGATTGTTAGGGAGTTTCGGGATGTATTTCCGGATGATCTTCCGGGGCTTCCTCCCGAACGCGAAGTGGAGTTTAAAATTGAATTGGTGCCCGGGGCTCAACCCGTTGCAAAAACACCATATAGGTTGGCACCCACCGAACTCCGAGAGTTGATGACACAACTTCAAGAGTTACTCGATAAGGGCTTCATTCGCCCGAGTGTGTCCCCGTGGGGAGCCCCTATATTGTTTGTGAAAAAGAAGGATGGGTCTATGCGAATGTGCATAGACTACCGGGAGTTGAATAAATTAACAATAAAGAACCGCTACCCCTTACCCCGTATTGATGATTTATTCGATCAACTTCAAGGGGCGAGTTGGTTCTCAAAGATTGACCTTCGTTCCGGGTACCATCAATTGAAGGTAAGGGAAGAAGATGTGGCCAAAACGGCGTTTAGGACCCGGTATGGGCATTACGAGTTCCTAGTAATGTCCTTCGTATTGACAAATGCTCCGGCCGCGTTCATGGATTTAATGAATCGGGTATGTCGTTCGATGTTGGATCGTTTTGTGATAGTGTTTATAGACGACATTTTGATTTACTCCCGAAGTGAATCAGATCACGCGGACCACTTACGGGAAGTCCTCGAGACGCTTAGAAAGGAAAAGCTTTATGCTAAATTTTCTAAGTGTGCCTTTTGGTTGAGGGAAGTCCAGTTTTTGGGGCACGTAGTGAATGAGAAGGGCATTTCGGTAGACCCTTCGAAAGTGAAGGCGGTGGTGGAATGGGTTTCTCCTAAGAACCCGAGTGAAATTCGAAGTTTTCTGGGCCTAGCCGGTTATTACAGAAGATTCATCCAAGATTTTTCAAAGGTGGCACTACCTTTGACCCGGATGACAAAGAAGAGTGAAAAGTTTGTGTGGGGCGAAGACCAAGAAAGAGCCTTTCGAATGCTAAAAGAGAAGTTGACCAGTTCACCTGTTCTGACCTTGCCTGAAGGGTCGGATGATTTTGTAGTTTACACGGATGCCTCGCATCAAGGGTTGGGGTGTGTTCTGATGCAACGGGGGAAAGTCATCGCCTACGCATCAAGACAACTCCAACCCCATGAATGTAATTACCCAACCCATGATTTGGAATTGGGGGCCGTAGTGTTTGCATTGAAAATCTGGAGGCATTACCTGTATGGGACAAAATGTACCATATATTCCGATCACAAAAGCCTCAAGTATTTCTTCGAACAGAAAGATCTCAACATAAGGCAACGGAGATGGCTAGAGTTGATCAAGGATTATGATTGTGACATCGTGTACCACCCGGGCAAGGCTAACGTGGTGGCCGATGCTCTAAGTCGGAAGGAATACCCACCCCCGATTCGAGTTAAGGCCTTGGGTGTTGTAATTACACCTACCCTTTTGGGTGAGATACGAAAGGCCCAAGTCGAGGCTTTGCAAGCCAATGACCCAAAGAAGATAAGAATGAAAGGGATGATAGACAAGTTGGAAGAGAATGCGGATGGAATGAAGACCCGATATGGGCGGGTATGGGTCCCTTGGACATGTGAAGTCAAGACTTCACTACTTGACAAAGCCCACAAATCCCGGTTCTCAATCCACCCGGGGGCGACCAAGATGTATCGGGATTTAAAGAAAGACTATTGGTGGCCGGGAATGAAGCGCGACATCGCTAAGTATGTGGAGAAATGTTTGACCTGCTCTCAAGTCAAAGCCGAACACCAAAAGCCTTACGGGAAATTACAATCACTTGAGGTCCCGGTGTGGAAGTGGGAGGAGATCACTATGGATCTCGTGACAAAATTACCAAAGACAAGGAAGGGTTATGATGCGATTTGGGTAGTGGTGGACCGACTCACTAAAAGCGCTCACTTTTTGGCTATCTGGGAGGCTTACACCTCCGAACGGATGGCAGAAATTTATGTGAATGAGATTGTATCCCGGCATGGTGTACCCGTGTCTATTGTGTCGGATCGGGACACTCGATTCACATCCCGGTATTGGAAGAGGTTCCAAGAAGAAATGGGTACGAAGTTGTTGGTCAGTACCGCCTACCACCCCCAAACTGACGGACAAACCGAAAGAACCATTCAAACCCTCATAGATATGTTGAGGGCATGTGTCCTAGATTTTGGGGGAAGTTGGGATGAACACCTACCATTAGTGGAATTCTCGTATAATAATAGCTATCACAGTAGCATCCAAATGGCACCATTTGAAATGTTATACGGGAGAAAATGTAGAACCCCGGTGTGTTGGGGGGAAGTGGGTCAGCGGGAGTTAGCTCCAAGTGATTTGGTGGCTCTCACTAACGAAAAAATTAGCCTAATACGGGCTAGGATTCAAGCCGCTCAAGACCGACAAAAGGCGTATGCGGATCGTAGGAGACGACCGATCGAATTTCAAGTGGGAGATTTTGTGTTGCTAAAAGTCTCCCCTTGGAAGGGCATCATCAGGTTTCGTAAGCCGGGAAGTTAGGCCCGCGTTATATAGGACCCTTCAAAATTTTGGCACGGGTCGGGCAAGTGGCTTACCGGTTGGAGCTACCGCCATCCTTGAGTGGGATCCATGACACCTTTTGTCACACCCTCAAAATCCACTTGCGGAGTTTTACCGCGAGGCGCATGACAAACCAGGATCCAAACCAACGATCACAATAAACAAGTCTAAATGAACATAAATGCAATTTCAAACATAGTTTAAAATCCCCGTTTACAGCGGAAGCTTATTTAAAAACAATATCTCAATAATGAAACAATAGTTCAACGTTCAAAAGACCATGCAACCCTATTAAGACGCCGTGCAGACGCGTGCGCCCTAGTCCAGTCGTGCTACCTTAGCGACCTGAGAAAACATGTAAAAGTTTACGTCAGCACAAAAATGCTGGTGAGTTTACAGGTTTTGTATCCAAGTACCAAGTCCACCTGTCCATACTATAACAAATAGAAAACCAGTATACGCTAGCTAGGCGTACGTTTTGTTACTACCACGATTGGAAAACCATTACTAACGCGAATACCAAAAGTATGCCCGATGTAGTTCCTGTTGTTCCTGTTGTTCCTGTTTGAGACAATATGCACCCGCCGACCCTCTAAGTCGACGAGCGGGGTTGGTCACTCCCAATAGCGCTATTCACATTTCCCCGTTGTGCAAACCCGCACATTCATGGTTCCCCCGGGACTTCCAAAGATCGTGTAGTAAACCATAGAAACCCATAGTATGACAGTAGTTACCAAACATAAGTTTTAACACATGTTTTCTCCCCCGAAAGTATAAAACCAGTTTAAAAGAGGGGCCGTAAACTCACCTTAAGTTGCGTTACTCCTTAACCCGAGTAAACCCAGCTGCTATGCTAGTCCCGTAAGCGGCGACCTAACATACGACAGTTACAAGTACTTAGACTAATAACCCGCAGGTTAATTAGTCCCTAGATGTCCAGACCATAACCAAGTTCGTTTGAAAACACCGTGACTGTTTAACCGACCCGAAGTACAAGACTCGACATCCCATTGGTGACCCGAGACTCCCCGTGTTATGTTTACGCTCCAAAACGTACAATAACGCAAGTACACTTAACCTACGTTAACGCACAACAAGTTATAGCACATAGTTCACGTATCACCGAAATACATCCAAATATATGTTACCAAGTTATTAGACATGTTACGGGGTTTCTAGCATGTTACTACATGTTAAATCGGGTCTCGGAATGCTAATTTACACTTACAGCAGCAGTACACGCGATTAGGAAAAGTCAACTAGCATTTAGGTTGGTCAACTAGCAATTAGGAGTCCTATTCGCCCCTACTATAGGCGATTAGGGGCTACTCCCCTCTATTATAGGCGATTAGGGGCTACTCCCCTGAACTTACTAGTGATTAGGGCTAATCACCTGAACTTACTAGTGATTAGGGCTAATCACCTGAACTTACTAGTGATTAGACCTCTACTCGCCTGTGTTATAGGCGATTAGCACCATACTCGCCTATAACATAGGCGATTAGGAATGCTACTCGCCTGTAACCTTGCTGTTCCGGTTTTTCGCGCGTTTAACGCTCCAAATCAGATCCAGAACGTGTGTAACCACCCAATATCATCCCAAACACTATCCTAAACATGTTTAACCCAAAATCCTTCGTTCAACCTCGTATAA
Organism: Ambrosia trifida; assembly: GCA_028751855.1. NCBI lineage: Eukaryota > Viridiplantae > Streptophyta > Magnoliopsida > Asterales > Asteraceae > Ambrosia > Ambrosia trifida. Next base: position 1,707,590 of record CM054125.1, read on the forward strand.
TCAGTCCTGCATGCAACCAAGTAATCCAAACACCAATTCACATAGCATGCAACATCATACTAACACGTGTAATCATAACCCTAATATCCAATTACTGAGATTCCTATTATCATAATATCAATACCAATACTGATCTATCATAATAACATGTCAAATCATCATCATGAATCATAAAAATCCTATCTTTCTAATCATACACACCCATAACGCATGTATATTAGTTATAATCCGATTAACAACCCTTATTGACGATTTTTAGAAAGCTTTTTCGTTTATGAACAGGTCTGGACCATTAGGGATTGATTAAAAACGTTTACAAAGTGTTATGGATGAGAATCAAACCTTAAGATTATGAAAGAATGATGGTTAGACCTTGAAACCTTGTGTTTTTGATCAAAATCGCCTTCCAGAGGTTGTTTATGTGTTTGGGGCGGTTATGGGACGACTAGGGTTGATATTAGGAAGTTTAGGAGGTTAAGCATTGTATTTATAGGCGTTTCTAGTCGTCCAGCCCGTTACTAGCGAGTATGCAGCAGTTTCAGGCGATTAGGGCTTGTAATCGCCTGAATGTTCATGTGATTAGGGCCTACTCGCCCTTAGCTACACACGAGTAGGGGCCTACTCGCCCTTAGGGCTCCCTACTCGCCTCCCCTATAGGTGAGTAGACCTCCTACTCGCCTATAGGGGTTGGTTTTGTGCGTTTTGCGCGTTAAACCCCGTTTTAACATATGTTAATGCATATTCACGTACCGACAAGTCATATAATGATTGTAAACACATAACACAAGTAAATACACATATTTACACTCGTTCACCAATTTCCGGGACTCGAGACTCGTACGTTCCGTATGCCCTGACGATCCTACCGATCGTCACCGTTTGTACACTTGGTTAAGGACCGACATCTAATGAACCTCTAGACTAAACCAATAGTTCCCGAACTATAACCCGACTTAACTAACCCAGTTAAGTACAATATACGCGTGACTCGCTAAGGTAGACTTTCATCTAGACAACGTTGTTAACCAGAATTTGCCGGGTGTCACACCTTTCATGTGTCCCAGTTACGAAAATGTCTCGCGGATGAAACCGCGTACGTGCCTCTTGAAGACATAGAGGTAGACGACAAGTTGAATTACGTAGAAAAACCGGTGGCTATAAAAGATTTCAAGGTGAAGCGGTTGCGAAATAAGACCATAAACCAAGTCTTGGTTCAATGGCAATATCGGAAGGGTTCGGATCTTACGTGGGAATCCGAAGAAGAAATGCGGAAACACTACCCGGCTCTTTTCGGTACGTATCCAGGTTTCGGGGTCGAAACCTTTTTAAGGGGGGTAGACTTGGAAGTGGGAGGAGATCACTATGGATCTCGTGACAAAATTACCAAAGACAAGGAAGGGTTATGATGCGATTTGGGTAGTGGTGGACCGACTCACTAAAAGCGCTCACTTTTTGGCTATCTGGGAGGCTTACACCTCCGAACGGATGGCAGAAATTTATGTGAATGAGATTGTATCCCGGCATGGTGTACCCGTGTCTATTGTGTCGGATCGGGACACTCGATTCACATCCCAGTATTGGAAGAGGTTCCAAGAAGAAATGGGTACGAAGTTGTTGGTCAGTACCGCCTACCACCCCCAAACTGACGGACAAACCGAAAGAACCATTCAAACCCTCATAGATATGTTGAGGGCATGTGTCCTAGATTTTGGGGGAAGTTGGGATGAACACCTACCATTAGTGGAATTCTCGTATAATAATAGCTATCACAGTAGCATCCAAATGGCACCATTTGAAATGTTATACGGGAGAAAATGTAGAACCCCGGTGTGTTGGGGGGAAGTGGGTCAGCGGGAGTTAGCTCCAAGTGATTTGGTGGCTCTCACTAACGAAAAAATTAGCCTAATACGGGCTAGGATTCAAGCCGCTCAAGACCGACAAAAGGCGTATGCGGATCGTAGGAGACGACCGATCGAATTTCAAGTGGGAGATTTTGTGTTGCTAAAAGTCTCCCCTTGGAAGGGCATCATCAGGTTTCGTAAGCGCGGGAAGTTAGGCCCGCGTTATATAGGACCCTTCAAAATTTTGGCACGGGTCGGGCAAGTGGCTTACCGGTTGGAGCTACCGCCATCCTTGAGTGGGATCCATGACACCTTTTGTCACACCCTCAAAATCCACTTGCGGAGTTTTACCGCGAGGCGCATGACAAACCAGGATCCAAACCAACGATCACAATAAACAAGTCTAAATGAACATAAATGCAATTTCAAACATAGTTTAAAATCCCCGTTTACAGCGGAAGCTTATTTAAAAACAATATCTCAATAATGAAACAATAGTTCAACGTTCAAAAGACCATGCAACCCTATTAAGACGCCGTGCAGACGCGTGCGCCCTAGTCCAGTCGTGCTACCTTAGCGACCTGAGAAAACATGTAAAAGTTTACGTCAGCACAAAAATGCTGGTGAGTTTACAGGTTTTGTATCCAAGTACCAAGTCCACCTGTCCATACTATAACAAATAGAAAACCAGTATACGCTAGCTAGGCGTACGTTTTGTTACTACCACGATTGGAAAACCATTACTAACGCGAATACCAAAAGTATGCCCGATGTAGTTCCTGTTGTTCCTGTTGTTCCTGTTTGAGACAATATGCACCCGCCGACCCTCCAAGTCGACGAGCGGGGTTGGTCACTCCCAATAGCGCTATTCACATTTCCCCGTTGTGCAAACCCGCACATTCATGGTTCCCCCCGGGACTTCCAAAGATCGTGTAGTAAACCATAGAAACCCATAGTATGACAGTAGTTACCAAACATAAGTTTTAACACATGTTTTCTCCCCCGAAAGTATAAAACCAGTTTAAAAGAGGGGCCGTAAACTCACCTTAAGTTGCGTTACTCCTTAACCCGAGTAAACCCAGCTGCTATGCTAGTCCCGTAAGCGGCGACCTAACATACGACAGTTACAAGTACTTAGACTAATAACCCGCAGGTTAATTAGTCCCTAGATGTCCAGACCATAACCAAGTTCGTTTGAAAACACCGTGACTGTTTAACCGACCCGAAGTACAAGACTCGACATCCCATTGGTGACCCGAGACTCCCCGTGTTATGTTTACGCTCCAAAACGTACAATAACGCAAGTACACTTAACCTACGTTAACGCACAACAAGTTATAGCACATAGTTCACGTATCACCGAAATACATCCAAATATATGTTACCAAGTTATTAGACATGTTACGGGGTTTCTAGCATGTTACTACATGTTAAATCGGGTCTCGGAATGCTAATTTACACTTACAGCAGCAGTACACGCGATTAGGAAAAGTCAACTAGCATTTAGGTTGGTCAACTAGCAATTAGGAGTCCTATTCGCCCCTACTATAGGCGATTAGGGGCTACTCCCCTCTATTATAGGCGATTAGGGGCTACTCCCCTGAACTTACTAGTGATTAGGGCTAATCACCTGAACTTACTAGTGATTAGGGCTAATCACCTGAACTTACTAGTGATTAGACCTCTACTCGACTGTGTTATAGGCGATTAGCACCCTACTCGCCTATAACATAGGCGATTAGGAATGCTACTCGCCTGTAACCTTGCTGTTCCGGTTTTTCGCGCGTTTAACGCTCCAAATCAGATCCAGAACGTGTGTAACCACCCAATATCATCCCAAACACTATCCTAAACATGTTTAACCCAAAATCCTTCGTTCAACCTCGTATAATCAGTCCTGCATGCAACCAAGTAATCCAAACACCAATTCACATAGCATGCAACATCATACTAACACGTGTAATCATAACCCTAATATCCAATTACTGAGATTCCTATTATCATAATATCAATACCAATACTGATCTATCATAATAACATGTCAAATCATCATCATGAATCATAAAAATCCTATCTTTCTAATCATACACACCCATAACGCACGTATATTAGTTATAATCCGATTAACAACCCTTATTGACGATTTTCAGAAAGCTTTTTCGTTTATGAACAGGTCTGGACCATTAGGGATTGATTAAAAACGTTTACAAAGTGTTATGGATGAGAATCAAACCTTAAGATTATGAAAGAATGATGGTTAGACCTTGAAACCTTGTGTTTTTGATCAAAATCGCCTTCCAGAGGTTGTTTATGTGTTTGGGGCGGTTATGGGACGACTAGGGTTGATATTAGGAAGTTTAGGAGGTTAAGCATTGTATTTATAGGCGTTTCTAGTCGTCCAGCCCGTTACTAGCGAGTATGCAGCAGTTTCAGGCGATTAGGGCTTGTAATCGCCTGAATGTTCATGTGATTAGGGCCTACTCGCCCTTAGCTACACACGAGTAGGGGCCTACTCGCCCTTAGGGCTCCCTACTCGCCTCCCCTATAGGTGAGTAGACCTCCTACTCGCCTATAGGGGTTGGTTTTGTGCGTTTTGCGCGTTAAACCCCGTTTTAACATATGTTAATGCATATTCACGTACCGACAAGTCATATAATGATTGTAAACACATAACACAAGTAAATACACATATTTACACTCGTTCACCAATTTCCGGGACTCGAGACTCGTACGTTCCGTATGCCCTGACGATCCTACCGATCGTCACCGTTTGTACACTTGGTTAAGGACCGACATCTAATGAACCTCTAGACTAAACCAATAGTTCCCGAACTATAACCCGACTTAACTAACCCAGTTAAGTACAATATACGTGTGACTCGCTAAGGTAGACTTTCATCTAGACAACGTTGTTAACCAGAATTTGCCGGGTGTCACACCTTTCATGTGTCCCAGTTACGAAAATGTCTCGCGGATGAAACCGCGTACGTGCCTCTTGAAGACATAGAGGTAGACGACAAGTTGAATTACGTAGAAAAACCGGTGGCTATAAAAGATTTCAAGGTGAAGCGGTTGCGAAATAAGACCATAAACCAAGTCTTGGTTCAATGGCAATATCGGAAGGGTTCGGATCTTACGTGGGAATCCGAAGAAGAAATGCGGAAACACTACCCGGCTCTTTTCGGTACGTATCCAGGTTTCGGGGTCGAAACCTTTTTAAGGGGGGTAGACTTGTAACACCCCAAAAATATTAAATTAATGATAATATGGTATGTATGTATATATGTATATATATATATGTTATTGCGGGTATGTATGTATGCGTGGATGTATGTATGTATATGTGTGTACCCCTAGTTGTAAGTAATGCATTGTAGTGGTACATGTAACAAAAATAAAAATTTAACCAAGTTAGCTACTTGGTTAATTTGGTAGAACTTAGTTGGTAAAAAGGGGAGGGGTTAAACATGACCCAACACTCTTCTTGAGGGGTGGGTTTTGGGAGGATTGAAAGACTAACTAGATAAGGGGGTTAGAAGGAAAATTTGGGAGTTTAGAAAAAAAGAAAAGAAGGGATACGCAGAGAGAGAGAGAGGAGGCGACATAGAGGACTCCCAAACATCCATCCATAGCAGAAAATTAGAGCAAGGGATCATCCCCAAATCCCTGCATGTCTAAGAGTTCATAACCATCTAGTGGCCCTAATATTATTGGTAAGTTGTAGAACTAGTAATTGTAAGGTTTGGAAGTAGTATGGTGGGTTTCATGAATATGTTGTGATAATTACTTCTTGTGGTTAGAAAGCATGCTTGTTATGTGTAGTAGTGTGAAATTTGAAGAAATTTGTATGTTAATTGCTTGTAATAGGGTTGAATTGAGAATGTGTTAAGTGGGTATTGGAATGAAGGTTTCTGTTGACTTTTTAAAAGTCAAACAGGGACTTAATCTCATGAGAGCTCAATTGATTATGCTTATTGTTAAGAAAATTCATGAAGAATTGTGAGTATAAGTATAGAATTGGGAATGTTGTGTCATGGAATGTTATGACCACTTAAATGTATGGATATGCACACCAATTGTATGATGAAATGCCTAGTATGTTAGAATAGGAGAAATTGTGGGAAAAATACATGATGAATATGATGGTAGATGATATAGCTATAAGATTATGCTAGTTTATCTACCTTGAACCTAGAATGGTAAAGGGTAAAGTACGAAAAGCTAAAGTATGAATTCCTTCACTATGTAGGTGTGAAGGTGGAAGGTACTAGCGGTTACAAGGAGCAAGGCGCACACGACAAAGGTAAGTTGGTTACTACCAACTATGTAGTTTAATGAGTATGTTAGTCATAAATATAAAATTGTTATGTATGCATTTTGTGAATGAATTTGGTAGAATGGAAGTAACATGTAGTATCCTTGTGGCTAAGAAGGGTATAAATGGGGTAGAATGATTTAGATGGTGGAAACACCCTTAACGGGTCAAAATAGTAGGAACACCCTCGATGGGTCAATACGGTGGAAGTACCCTTAACGGGTCAAAATGGTAGGAATACCCTTAACGGGTCAAAATGGTGGGAATACCCTTAACGGGTCAAATGGTAGGAATACCCTTAACGGGTCAAAATGGTAGAAGTAAGGATTTCATTGTGATTCCATGGACTTCTTGGGTCCCTTGGATAAGATGATCATATGGTTTATAACCTACTAAATGTTTGCTTTGTTGATTTGAAATAGGTAAAGCACATGAATGAAGATCAAGTCTCAAGCAAGGATGGGTTATGCACGCTCGCGTTCTTTTTGGGTTGGGTACCATGGTTGTGTTAGGATCTTTGAGTCTTTTAAAACAAATGGTTAATGTTTTGTATGTGGTTTGGATATGGGTCAAAGATTCGCATGGTAGCCAACTTAGGCTTTGTCTTTTGTAACTTAACTAGTGTCGCCAAGGTTGTTGGCACGTTGTGAACTTGACGTTTTGGATATATATATATATATAATGGATGTTTATATATTATCTACATGTTTAAAAAAAAAAAAAAAACGAGCCTTACAGAAGTCAAACTATGCAACTTCATGATCTTTTATTTTCGCAAGTAAGAGTACCCTCCTTTAGTTTTTGTTATAGTCAATACATGATATATCTCTTTAATTTGTAATCTTGGTTTATTATAAATGAAATTGCCCCATTTGGTCACATCTGTCAATTTTCAAAGTTAAAACTTCATGGCATATTCTAATTCCTAGCAACGAGTAACTCCAAGGAATTAATATTTTAAAGTAGTCTTAATTACGATATTTAAGTTACTATATGTATTGGCTGAATTACAGTAATGTAAATCATATATATTTTGGTTTCATAACATAACAAAGTCCATTAAATATTCTACTAAGGATGTTTATGCATATTTGAAGTAAGTGGTCATTTTTTTCTTTTTTTTTTAAAACAAAAATTTATATGCGTTCAAATATGTAAATTGAAATAAAACAATTATTGATAATATTTAAGTCAAAGGCTATATATATGTTGCACAAATACTATAACTATAGACACTAAATCATCAATCTTAATTTACTTAGGTTCAAGAGTAAATAATTTACTCTCGTTGAATTCTGTTGAATCCTAACAAGTCCATCGTAATCAAGGTGAGTATATCTTTCCCCTTTATCATTTTACTTTTGGGGCTACTCATGTACTTATATCAAGTTTTCTACTTCCTTTTACTAAAATAGCAATTCTCATGTGTGTTTGCTTATGTTAATTTGTGTGTCTATGAGTTGTCAAAATTATTAACCTTTGAGGGCCTGACATTTCAATGAATAGTACTATGGTATATACCCCTTATGACTCTGTTGAGAAACCTTGGTCATTGTCTTGTGATTCATATTACTCAAAAATGGTTTGATTCTTGATTCTTGATACTTATTTCTTAGGGTTGATTTTGAACGGATATTACTTATTACATAATTGCAAACAGTATACAACACGTGAATTGCGAAACTCTTTTTCTACTATATGTATTCAAACAGGGGTATGCTCACCAATACATTTTGTATTGACAAAATTATTTTCGTACATGTTTCAGGTTGTTATGAGATCACTTTTAAGCTTTTGGAACTTAGACTTAGATTGAGATTTATTGTATTTCAATTTAGATTGTTAGTTCTTAAACGTTGTATTCTTGTAATTTCTCTTCAATGTAATAAATTATTCCATTCAATATATTCAAATTTACACTTTAGTACCATGAGCTATTGAGCAATCGTCACTACGTGACACCTCGATGTTTCCGCCATCGGTTGGGATTTTACATATACGAAGGTGGGGGAATCACACTTGTATGAGGTGAACACAACCATTTTGATTTTAGGATTTTTTGATGTTATTTTTTAATTGAATAAGATTTAGGGTTTGGATTTTGGGGGGTTTTGTAAAGACTAAAACGACTATGACAAATGAAGTTGGGTGGTTGACGGTGGTTGTGGGGGTGGTCGGTGATTGTTGAGGTTGTGAGGGTGGCTGGAATTTTTGGGTAGCGGCAACAATGGTGGATGCTGCCGGTGATGAGGGGTAGAGAGATAGCAGGTGTGTGAGAGAGTGTGTCCTTTGTGCGTGGTATTATATTATATATAAAAGTTTTATTTTGTATATAATAAAAACATCTATGCATTAAAGAGTTATTCCTTATACCTTATGCATTATAGGATTGTACCTAGATGTAAGATGACTGAAATACCATTATACTTAACTGAATTGGTTATCGGAGTTAGTCAATTGGACTCAAATGGTTGTAGATTTACCAACCAGGGGACTCAAGTAGTTAAAGTTTTGGACTTTGAATTCAAGTAGTTAAAACCACTGTAACACAGTGACACAAATAGTAATTCACTCTTATGAAAATGGAACATATTTTTTAGTCCTAGTCCATGACAGATAGAGGTGTTGTGGTGACAGGTTGAATTGAAAGAGTGGTGTTTTTTTATGGTGAGTTAAGTTTATCGGTGGTGGGAGTTGTACGTTGAAGGTGTATGACATAGATGGTGGTTGTTGGACGATGGGATAAGCGTGATTAAGTCTAGATCTGTGGACGGTTTGGGATGGTGGAAGTTCGAGTGGTGATCATAAATGTGCGGCGGCGGTGGTTGCAGGTTGGGTTAGATGATAGCAACGGGTGGGGCCTTGATGGAGCTCACATATAAAAGGAAACGAATGGCAAGGAATGAGAGTGGTGGATATATCAGTAAATTGTATTAAAAATGTAACAAAAAAAAACCATAAGGTTAAGGACGGATAGTGTTAAAACATCAAAGGTTGGGGATCAAACTCTGGAATTAACATTAAGTCACCATTTTGTTTTGTTTTGTTTTTGTTTGTTGAGGAAGGTAGGTAGGTAAGGTACGGTACATAAGAAGAAGAAGAAGTATGATGAGGAAAAGAGTTGGAGTTGGCCATAATAATAATTTGTTACTACTAATAATCTGGAAGGTTGCAGTCGTTGTAAGCTTCATCTTTTTGGTGATTGCAATTGTGCGCATTCACTTTTATTATTATTATTATCATTCCTCACAGCTTCTCGACGATGATGATTATGATGTTTTCCACCGAAACCCTAGAATTGCTTTCATGTTTCTACTTCGTCGGGATCTCCCCCTTGATTTCCTCTGGCAGGCCTTCTTCCAGGTACTTTCTTTTTTTATTATTCTTATTACTATTATTGTTTTTTCATTCCTAAATTTATTCATTTCATGATGGAAAACCTAAACAAATTACTTAGGTTTATTTAGTATTTTCCATGTATCTCCTCAATATTCAATATACATCGATCGGTTCACCTGAAAACAACTTCCATCATACTGCCAAATTCTAAAACAACTATACCCGAGTTCACTTTTTTTTTCTCGGGTCCTTGCCTATTTTGCGCATTGCACCTAGGCCTCAGGCAAGGCCTAATGCATTTGATAACTATGCTCCACCCATAGTTGTCTAGAGCGAATAGTGGATGATATGACAAGCTATCGATACGTTACGTGCGATAGCGATGAAATAGCGGGCACTATTTCATGTTTAGCGATACACTAGAATAAAATTTAGAGATATTTTATATGCATATTTTGCCAAAAAAAAAAAAAAAAAAACTAAAAAAATAAATAAATAAAATACAAAAGTCATGCTATTTCCCGCAATTGTCGCTATCAACTTATAAAGCGACACATGAACGCTACGCTATTCGCTATAGCAGGCGCTGTGGTCGCTATTTAACAACTATGACTCCACCGGTGACATATGTTGGCCGCCCATTTATACGGATAACAAGAAGAAAATCTTAGGCATGTAGTGCTCGTAGACGCTCAAAAACGGCTTTGTGCCTAACAGTCAAGTCAACTGTCAAAGTGTACTCCCATGTTCTCAACAATGTTACTAGAAAGGAACTCGTCAATGTTAGGTTTTTTTTTTTTTTTTGGGGGGGGGGGGGGGGGGGGGGGGGGGGGGGAGGGGGGGGGGGGGGGGGGGGGGGATCTTGTTAGTGAAGCCGCTGAAGTCGAAACTTGGAATCGCATCACGTTGACAAGTCAAAGCACAACCATAATTATAATTATAATTCATACCACTGTCTTGTAAGAAATGGTCATGAAGCACCCAAGAAACGGGCCCTGGATCTCACAAGTGTATAGGATGAAGCCTCCACCGCCGAATACAAGTACAACCCCAAACTTAATAGGTAAGGAGGCAAGTCGCTACTCACTAAAGAAAAGACCTCCACAAACCACAATGTCATCAATCGTTCTGCGTAATCCTTTGTCAAAGAACGACGTTTCCCCTACCATGTGTACATGTTGGCATGTTCTCTAGCCAAAGAAAAGTTTGGGAAGAAAATGCATTAAAAGAAGGCCAAAATAGCTCAGTTTTCTTAATGATTTTCCTATGTCTACAGGGAATAAACTCTCACGAAACTTCCCATCATCACAAGAAGGCCAAAATATCTCAATTTTCTTAATATTCAAAATAAGACCTAATGAGGACCCACAGCCATCCTAATGATGTCGAACACTCTAGAGTGGGTTGTGTATAACGAAGCACGTTGGGTAAAATCTGTAGGCCCCTTAGGATTATGGGTCCTATGCAGTTAATTACCCTGCACATGCCCACAAAAGTCAAAACTGAAATCTTAGTAAATAGTATAAATGCAAATCCAGACGCCCTTTTAGATTATAGTTTTTGAAGTTTATTGACAGTAGTTTTAGTTTGATCGTGTCCATGGATCATATTATTGTTGTTTTGTCCACCAATGCATAGAGTGGTAACATTAATGCAGAATGCTGATGCAGCCAATTACTCGATTTATATTCACTCAGAACCTGGTTTTTGTATTTGATGAGACCACTACAAGGTCCAGCTTTTTTTATGGTCGGCAATTAAGCAATAGCATTAAGGTGATGAAATATCCTTTGTAGTACATCTTTCTTGATTATAATTGTTGGGAGAAATAACATTTGAGTTGTCTCTTATCTTGTCA